>WOVY01004648.1:35000-454904 GCA_013436015.1 Rhipicephalus annulatus
GGAGACAGCCGCCACGTCGTCGACGGAAACAAGACTGGTTCCTCTTGCTCAGTGTTCGGACAAATATTTTTTTTTTTTCACCGCGGTGGTGTCGTTTCCCGAATTCTTTGTGTAGAAGGGCTTCACCATTTGCAAGAGCATGTGAGGTGATACAATTGGCATAGTTTGTTCATGGTTGAGCCCAAGCCGCTTGCAATCAAAAATGCTCTTTGCTGCAGGGTCCAATTACGCGCGTCGGGCAGTTGCGCACCCAGAAATCACATACGGTCTCGACTGTAACTGATCGACGTTAATGTGCTCGGCTCTTTAAAGCATGGGTAAACGAGAACGCACTGCGTCACTGACTGTTTACTAACACACCGAAATCAGTAACACGCCACACCTACCTGAATGATACCGGTGATACGCAGCGATCGCGGTCGTAGTCCGCGCGCTCGTCTCTTGCTGTGTAAACAAAGCTTCATAGCGCACGTCGCGAAAACCCAAGTGTTTCACCACAAAATCGAGCCTCTATGATGTTGCATAGGTTCTGAACACTTACCGGAAATGAAATGTTAAACGCACACGCAGCATAGTGTGTGGCTGAAGCCTTCAAACCTTTTCGATTGGTTTACAATAATTTTAGGCGTGAAAAAAAAAAAGCCGACATCAGACGCATTGTCATGACCAGCCATCTTACTCGAGTGATTGTAGCAACCAAATAAGGCACAGTTCACCATTATGAGCACAGGTCAGGAATCTTGCACAGGCGCGCGGCCGGGAGTGTACCATATAACACCCACGTACTAGTGTACGTTCTGCGACTGCTTGTCCGCGGCGGCAGGGAGGGAGACCACAAAGATGGATGCGTTGCCTCTTCGACGCTGGCGCCATCTTGTGGGCCACTCCATGTGCAACCCTCCTATTGGTTGACCCATATGATACATTTATGTTAACATTATTATTCACACTTATATCTGTCAATGTGTGACTTTTTGAAAGTTTTTATTTCCAGTTGATATGCACGAGATAATTGCTTTTTTCACCTGATAAAGTTTTTGGAGTGAATTCTACGATGACACCGTTATTGCGGTCGCTACGAATGCTCCTCAATTATCTCATAATCCGTCTTCTTAACTACCACAAAGGGAACAACAACCTATTGTTATGGCACCTATTTTTCAGCACAATGAAAAGCTTAATGGTCAGAGTGTCTAATCACAGAATAGTAACAAGTAAAATGCTGTAAAACATTTGTAATAATTTGTTTCTATCTGCCTCAAACAGTGAGCGCAAGAGTGGTTCGTGTCCGAGCAAGGCAGTACACTGTGCATGTGCACACTTTATGCGCTTACGCAGCAGCTTAACAATGTGCAGTGGCTGCTCAAAAGGCAGCACCGCTTCTCACCGTGCAACTCCTTTTACCTAGTAAATAAAACACAGACTAGAGCAGGCTTTGTTATACGTGCTGTAATTTTGATCATGGCATGCATGACAGCATGGGAATATGCAACTGCATACAGCAGCAATAGACTCGGGAATCTAGCTGCGAGGGGCTTCTTCTGGGCTGTAGGACATACCTGTTTTTGGGTGCTTTTAAAAAAATATTCAAAATATAAATCCTACTTACACTGCAAAAAGACTGCTGTAATCTGTCACTATTTTCATGTTTGTTTTTTATTTCTGCTTGGATGTAGTCACATTTCTACTGGTTGTCAGTCCCATCAAGTAACTGCATTAACAAATTTGCAAATGATGTGCTGCAACAATGCTTTCTAGCGTTTAGGGTCACTTGTGTTGTTCAGCCTGATTGAAAGCAAATATGCACCTATTTCAGGGTGAAATGTTAGGGAACTTGTGTAACTAACATCACTAAAGAGGCACTCGTTTTTGATTTCATGTGTTTTAATATTTTCCATCTGTACAAGGTGACGCAGTGACCCCAGCGGCTTCACTGCTGCGTAGCATGTATGCAAGGGAGAATGAAGGTACTGCAAATGATGTAGACGATCCACACACCTGCTGCCATTTTGACTGGCCCTTATCAGCTGAGGCACAATATATGTAAATATATTATAGTTTCAACATATTTCACTATAACAAAGTATTGGTGAGGCACTTATATACATTTTCGCCAGCATACTCTTGAAAACCTGTAAAAGCCGTTGTTAGGTAAAACTGCCTTCACTTATTTTGCACAGCAGTGTTCCTGTGCATGTGGACAGCGTGATAATCTGCCACATCTTCTGCATCGTTCTTATCATCCGTATAGCTTACCGCATAACACTGTTTTGTATTCACTGTTGTTGATTGAGCATATGCAGCCATACCATCTCGTAGCACTGAATGAATATTTTTAATGAATAAATGTCCTCGCTCTCTGTTGTGATAACTTCCCCAGACATTAGTGGCAACCGCTAGAATGGTAAATATTTTTTTCTACGTTGTGTAATTAATACTTCAGCAATCGTACTGGTGCAGGTGTTTTGTTGCTTCGTGTCACTCTGCTTAATGCAATGAGCCACTAAAGGTTTACTTGAAATTATGTCATTACTTTGAAGAATCACATGTGTGCCCATAATGGGGTCAATTTTTCTAGCTCCCAACATGAGCGCAGCTGGCATGGCTGATGAGCGGATTCACACGCCAGCAACAACTGTTGATGAGCCAGCAACAACTATTGATGGGCCCTCAACAGAAGTTTGTGGTAGCCATACACCATCACCAGGTAAATTATTATTGTTGTTTGCGTGTCATGTTTTTAATAGCAATTATTAGTGGGTTTTCATGTGCCACGTAAAATTTACCGATTTTTTTTTGTTGTGAGCACAGCTGATAGCATGATGAATACTTGGGCAAGTATACTGGTGTAAATGTGTTGCTTTTCGTAATGTTGCCTAGTGTAACAAGCCAATTAAAGGCTTACTTAAAATTATGACATCACTTCGAAGAGTCCCGTATGTGAGAATGATGGGGTCAACTTTTCCAGAGCCTGAGCTAACACCTGGCACGGCCAATGAGGCAAGCCACACGCCAGCAACAAGTGCGGATGGGCCTTCCCAAGCCACTCATAATCGCACACCATTGTGAGGTACATCATTTTGTTAACTTTATATTCCTGTTTATGTTTTCAATAGCTACAATTTGTGAGATTTCGCTTGCAAAACTCACAATATGAGTATGAGGTGTGTTGTAATGTACGTACTCAGCATTAATCTTTACGACTTTCAGTTCTTTTATGTCAACCTCAGTTAAGTACACGAATGCCATTGCATTTCGCACACACTGAAATGAAGCCACAGCGGCCGAGAATTCAACCTACAACCTTAGATTAGGCAGTTCAACAACTAAGCTTGTTTCATGTTTTGTTTGTTCTCTTATAAAGAAAACAGACAGTATTTGCGATGAGCATGCCACTGCTGCCAGTATGATTATCAGCATTTAATGATTCATAATACAATTCATGAAACATGACTGCCTGCTGACATATGGATACATTTTGTCAGCTTGTGCAGAAATTATATTCGATGTGCCATAATGTGAGGCCATACAGAGACACAAGTATTCAATGCCATTTGGACATATCTTACAGGAATTTTTTTTTGGACACTTCTATTATTATCAGATGTCCAGTGATGGAAGTGCATTTTTACTTTTTGGAGCATACTTTGGAGCAGCCATAGTTGTTTTCGGAGCAGAAAAAAATGGTAGTTCAGAGCAGCTATCGGTGTTTTAGAAGATATTAAATTTGCCATACATTAGTACGAGTTCGGAGCATTGTCGAATAAGCTCGAAAGCATTATTTTTAACAGACAACAGTCATTATAAATTAAATGTATCCTACAATAGCAGATTGTCCAAAATATGCTGTTCAATAAGCTGCAATTTAAAATACTACCATGTGTGGCAGATATGATATCAAACTGGAAAAGCTGAGCACCACATTTTAGAATTAATCACAGTCCCATATAACTGTTGCCAAATAAGCAGTAGATAATCAGCATCAGATAAAAGCAGTCCTGCTCATTTTCAAATTTCACCATAGTAGCCTGCATGTCTAGCTAAGAAAAAAAAAAAAACCTACGAGCTGTATGCTTCATATGCCAATTCTTGTCGCACATGTGAGATCAGAGCCAATAATGCTGCACACTAGTAACACACTGGGATGGTGGTAGGCAGATTCTTTTTAGTTTCTTCAAGACTTGTTTGTCGGTCAAACAGTAGAAGTTCAGCATTCTCATACTCTCAGTGTCATCTCAGAGCAGGTTTGAAGCAATTAGTAACAAAGAATACAGCTTCGGAGCAACATTTCTCTTTTGGAGCAGTTTGGAGCAATTGAAGCAGCACTTCCATCACTGCGTGTCATCAAGCAAGCTGTGGTTTATGTAATGAGCAATACTGGACTCCCCAAACATAGGCTGATTTTGTGGTTACAATTAAAATTCACGTGACAAATCAATTTCAGTTAGTGTCCGAAGTGCACATTTTCAGCGGCAGTAGACATAAAGCAATAAACATGAAAATCTTGTGCATTTTCAGGGCTTTCAACAAATGTGCCACAGCCACTGCCTAAAGGCAGTGCACGAGCACAACTGGCTGCATCAACAGAACAGACCCCTCGACGACACACACCACTAAGAGGTACATAATAAAGTTTTTGCTCTATCCAAATGAACCTAGAGCTTAAAGGGCTTATTTGCCATGATTGCACCCAGTAAAGAATTCATTTCATCACAGCAAAGTAATATGTGCCATTGTGCAATCACAGCACCAACTTTGACTTTACTACAGTGTGGTTTTGAGCTCAAGTACAAATATGCATGCAACAGTCAATCTTTGCAGTCCAGAGTAATATTTCATATCTTATGGGCATATTAATCAGCAGCATAAAGCGGCCTTAGCTTATCAAGTAGATCATGTATAACTTATTCACTATAGAAGTCGCAAGGCTGTCCAGAGAGTTAATGTTTGGAGCACTTTCTGTCGCATAGCTTGTTGCTGAGACATAAAGCCTTGCCACTTTCCAAGGGATTGTAGAGCTGGTTAAAGTTACAGAATTTCAATCTGCCACTGCCAGCATAGCAGAACACAAAAATGTATTGAACTGATTTCAGAATATAATGAGAATTTCAGTAATAAAGCCCCTTGAGCTGAAATGTTTGTTATTCAGATATGTTCAAACGAAACATTTTTGCACAAAACAGATAGAAAAACAAATGGGGTTTCCTAAAAGCATAAGTAATTCTGAGATGTTTGTAAAAATTTTGTTTCTAAATCCGAGCGTTTACTGTATATGGTACTGAGACCCCAGCAAGAGTGCTCGTCTTCTTCAACTGATGCTAGATTGTCAATGCTTGTCAGTGGGCTATTGGTTTGCAAGCACTGTAACGAAAAAACAGTGCAAGAAAACAGGGACACACTGGGCACACAGATGAGCGCTGACTCACACCCGATCTTTATTTTTTTATTTGCTGCAGTGCATAAATATATATACGATAAACATGAAAATAAAAAGCTGTTCAACAACTCTTGCTTTCGTCCGCTCATAGTGAACACTTATTCACACAAACAATACAAATCTAGAAATTCCATTTTTTTCTTTAATGACACCATGCTAGCAAAAGCACCTTCCTTTTTTTTTCAATGTGTGTAGCTTCGATGATTAATGTAGTCACTTTGTCCGACGAGCAGCTAAGCACTGTCGTATCTTCCAAGTGAGGAATGCTCCACAATCTCAGCAATGCAACCAGGGTGTATGCAGAATTTTATTTCAGTATGTGTCTGTTGGGGGCGGGGGTGAGTCTCCACCTAAATCTGAAGGGCTGACCAGGCAGGCAAAGTTTTTACCAAATGAGGGTTGTATCAATTGATTTCAGGAGCCAATCTTTCAGTTTGCTTGAAAATTACAGTGGCAAAAATTTTATTCAGTATCCCTTTAGGTACTTCAGTATGCCAAGTCCAATGTTTCTTGTTTACATATTTTTGCAGCAGGGAGAAGCCGAAATAAGGCAACGCTGGGGTTTTTGGAGGCCAGGTATAATCAAGACGTAGAAATGCGCCTCCTCAGCTACCAGATCGACAAAAGAAAGCTGGACCTCCAAATTCGCCAGCACGAAGACAACATGAAGCTGCTACACCAGCGGCATGCAGACGACGTCTGATTAAGGGAAGCTGAAATGGAAATGAGAAGGATGGAAATGGTGGCAGTACTTGAAGAGAGACGGGCTAACGCAGCATACCAAGCATCTCAACTTCAGTTGATCAAAGAACTCATTGAGGGAAAAAAAGAATAAACTATAATATCAATAGTTTGATTTCTAAAGACGAGTCAGTATGCATTTCTTTAAAGTTGCTATGTATTGAAGAAGTCTCTCCAACGACACTTCAAAAACCTGCAACCAATAGAAGTCACTGTCAGGGACAGAAAGTGGTTATGACTACCTTATGTTAATATGATATGTGGGGTTTAACGTCACAAAACCACCATATGATTATGAAAGACGCTGTAGTGGAAGGCTCTAAAAATTTCGATCACCTGCGGTTCTTTAAAGTGCACCCATATCTCGACACGGGCCTACAGCATTTTCGTCTCCAACGAAAGTGCAGCCCCCGCAGCCAGGATTCTATACGCGACCTGCGAGGCAGCAGCCGAGTACCTTAGCCACTAGACCACCACGGCAGGGCACGACTACCTTATGTTTATTGTGCGTCATGTCTCCTATCTTTCTCTGTTTCTCTGAGCTCCAGAAATATTATAATACATTGTGCACTATAATTCATGAATTGTTCGTGCTGCTGTGTGTAATGGTATGCGTTCAAGCTATTTCATGTTGTCACAGGAATCGTCATTAGTAAAGTTGCAACGTGCGCCTCCGAAACTCTTTCTTTGGTAGCCATACAAACTAAAACGAACACAATAGCTCTTGGTCTGTTCGATTTACCTGCACCACTTGAAATGGGTTCACGGCTGTGCATGCAAAGTTCAGAAATTGTACAGTGCGAGTTCAGCAGTGCTGGCACAGCGCAACACCTAAAACGAATGACGAGGTGCCGACAAGTTGCAGGCTTTATTTTTGTTCGCTGAATTCACGTCGTTCAGTGTTAGCTGAACGATGGCAAATTGCACATGAGGACGTGCCTACATGATCCCTACAGGATCACTTGTAAAACATAACATTCTATTAATGAAAATAAAATGTTATACTTTTTGAACTGACACATAGAAAAGCCTCTCTCTAAGCTGGCTGTGCAATGCAATTTTATTGTGATAGTTAAAAAAATGCACATATCTTGAAATGGTTGTACACGTTGGGCAGTATTTCATATATAAAAGGTTTGAAAAAAAAGAACGAGACTAAGTGTGAACCTTGAAAAGAGTGGAATTGAAAAGAACTGTTCTACTGACATCATCCCACACACACCCTCTATCCATGCGGCCAGTTTGGGCTTAACACCGATCACACCAGTTGTGAGTACAGTGCCATAAGTGAACACATGCAACTGTGTTCTGAAAAAAAAAAAAAAAATGTGTAATGTAAAAACTGAACTGAGGCTTAACATCAAGTTTCTTGTGAAACTTAAAAAATCTTCTATGAAAACATGTCGAATAGTAAGTGAGGATTATAGAGATGAAACGTCTCATGCATGTGTGTTTGAATGGCGTAAGTGGCTTTCAGGGGAAAGTAAGTGTGGAAGATGATTAACATTCTGTGGGCCTAAGGTCAGCGATTACAGATCCAAACATTTCCAATGTTTCCGGGTGATCTGTGGTGACCAGAGATTAAGTGTTCATGCAGTAGTTGCTATAGGAAAAGCTGTTCCAATGCACTTTAAAGAAGCAGTGCCACCCAATGTCAAACTTGAGATGCGGCGTTCATTCGATTCTATTTCTATTTTGAGCGCAAAGAGCATCCAAAGGCTCAATGGCGCAATCAAGGCCACGAGACATCAACAGTATTTTGTAGTGTTCAGCAAGCTCGTAGGCCATGCCTCAGGCATTGAGCGACTTCGAGCGAGCAGCGATGACGTCGTGCCTGGCAACGACTTCACGTGCTTTGTTTTGCTCTGTTCACAGCGCGTTCGTGTGAGTTCTGTGTTTTTGTGATGCCGCTTCGGGTGATTTATCATGGAGCTGTGAGCGTTGACTTGGTAATTTAAAGCTACGATCATTGCGAGGTAACAATCACGCAGCGTTCGTATGTCTTACCAGCCAGAGTAGCCCATACATGCGTTGCCAGCTGACTCATCACTGCTCAGTCCAGCGTTGTATGCAGAATTACAGCTCAGAAGAGGACAGAACTGAGAATGATTTGCCATGCCACGATTCCATATTCCTCAAATTTTCTATCGTTGCTAGTGAATGATGATGGAGGTGAGAATAATGGGGCTGGAAAAGGCATGCCCATACATGTGCACGCTGAGCAGAGGAAACGTCAACGGAAACTGGCGCCCACTCATGTCCACCCATCCACTGATGCCGTCTTATTATTGCCTTTTTCAGCCACTAGGTTTTGGGTTCTGGCACTGCAGTGCTGCTGTCACACTGAAGAACTCGACCACATGGTACAGCTCTATGCCAATGAGAACTGTCCATGATCTATGATTAAACAAAGCATTATGGTACCTATATATATGTTAATGGCAAGAGCACAATCAGAAATAGGTGGAATAGCCAGAAGAGCATCACACCCACTTTATTAGCTTAATTTTGCTTGATGTTTTTACTTTTATTTGTGAAAGTTAAATATTGCTGAAAGGGAACCTATCATTGGCTCAGTTGAAGAGATTCAGTCAAAATAAAGAATCTCCTGAAGGGCCTCCCAAAAACCTCATGGCAAAACTATCACCAGCCATAATAGCACTGTATGGAGAAGTGTGTGAATGCTGAAGGGGACTACTTTGAAGGTGATAATGTTAAGGAAGACTGTTTTTGCAAGTACAAGAAAGTATTGTGCACTCTCATGTTATTCTTTTTTTCAGCCTTTGTAGCCTCTTTAAGGGGAGATGCGCGTCGAAAAATCGCGTTTTTCGCGGAATTTTTCAGTTTTGAGATTTTACCTGTAAAATTATCTTTGTATATTCAGCTAGAACTCCGCAAAAGATCAAGGCAAAATTCGAACGAGAAGTTAGTAAAAATTCTATTTTAGGTCTATTCGATTCAGCCTAGGTTCTCTGCACCTTCTGCACTTTTTCACAGTGCGCTGCACCTAGGTCCTCGATTCCCGAAGGTGCAGCGGCGCCCCCTGCACCAACGTCCTCGATTGTGGCGGGTGTAGGTAAGGTGCTGTCGCGGTGCCGCGAACCCTTGAACCTCCCATCGCGAGGGTGCAGCATTTTCGGTGCAGCCACACATCCTGCTCCCCGCGCATGCTTGGCAGACAGCAGACGACAACGCGACCAGCAGACGACAAATATGCCGGTGGTCGCGGACATCGACGGTGTCCAGAACGAAATTTTTCCCATCGTGGACGAGTTTGGAGTTATCGTCTTTGACGGCGACCCCGAACTCTACACTACCACAGGTAATTTCGGAAAAGCATGCTGGACCATTTGTCCGCTCACTGGCCCGATGGGGACATTTCTTCATTACCCTTTGTTTTTTTTTTTGTGGTTGTTGTTTTGCCTTTTTCAGATGGCAGACAAGTGCGGGTAGTTTGTGCGTCGGGTCGTCTTGCCAATGCTGACCCGACAAACGAGCATGCCATGCCGGCTATGCCTACAGCGCAGCCAACATCGCCAAACAATGCTGAGCCGACGACGCAGGCGTCCGCTGCTGCGCTTTCTCCGGGTCGTGACGACTCGGAAGAAGCTCTATGGAGCGGTCGGAGGACCAGATTTTTGATTGAAAAATATAACGAGAATTTCAGAAACATCGGCAAGAAGGGAGGCTGAGGTGTGGCAGTGATGAGCACGTTGGTGATAAGCACGTGTGCATTACTTTGTTAACTTTTTTTTTTGCTCACAGGAACAAAAAGCAGTTGTTCCTATACATGACGGATGCCCTGAATGAGGAATTCGAGTGCTCCCTGAGTGTGCTCCAAGTGACGAATAAGTGGGAATCACTTGAAAGAGCCTACAAAAGAGCCCGAGAAAACAATCGGAAGTCCGGCAGCGGAACTGTGGAGTGTATGTTTGAAGAGTAAGTTTTCAGTGCTTATTATATCTTCCTTCTGAGTGCGTAATTCTGTCCATAACCAACTTCTATTTCATGCGTAGAAAAAGAAAACAAAAAACTTGCACAGTGGCACGCACTTAAGGGGAGACGCTCCTCGAAAGCACTTTTTTTTTGTTATTCAACTTAGAGCTTCAGAAATTGGACCACTGATGCAGTTTTTCCTCCTGATTCCAAATCTGTAATCAGTTTTTACATAAGTGCAATAGTTTGGGAGTTGTGTTTCAAGTAATGGTGAAACTTGATAAGTTTTCTGGGAACTTTCGCGCATACTAAATGTTCATGCAGAGAGTTGTTCAATGGCTCCTTTTGCTCCCTATTAGCCATAGAGTGCCGATATCTAGCTAGAAATTGTGCTCCAACTTTGAAACTATGAAAAAAACATCTGTGTAGCAAAGTACCCTTTTTTTTCCACTCGACCACCATTAAATTTATTAATAGATATTTACAGCTGATAGGTTGTGCTGATTCAAGTAGATATCGGCACCCTACGCACTCTCCTCAATGTGTGTGCCAAATTTCGTCGTCGTATGACCATTCTAAGTGCCCGAAACACTTCCCGCAAAAAATGCAAATTGGCCAAAATTGCGAAATGAGAAAAACGCGTTTGAAAGTTTGAAAGTCTGTATTTACAAAAATGAAAAACGCAGTAGCACGAAACTTGTGCTGAACACATACACACATGTCCAGAGGGAATATCAGTTGTCTAAAACTCTCCAGCACCGTAGGTTTTCCCTTCCCGGCTGGTGCGGCAGGACTCTTCCACCCGGGCCCTCTTGGCTGCACTGCGACGGTGTGCCCTCGCCTCAGCGGTCTGACGCACATTCATCTTGTGCATGCGCATGCTGTCTCGGCGGTCGCTGAGGGTAACCAGGGCCTCCGAAGGAAGCACCCCAAGCTCTTCCAGCACCTTTTCAAAGCTCGCGTGGCCCCGGTTGAACCACAGGACTGCAATGGCTGTGGCTGTTTCCACAGCAGTCCGGGAAGCAAACCGGGTCTTTGGACACAGCAGCCATATTTTGCTGTTCAGGGACTCGGCCGCGTTCTGTGTCTTGCCGTGGAGGCACCGGGCAAGCAGCTTCGCATCTGTGAGACGCTTGTAGATTGGGAGGACTGCCAAACCCTGGGCCTTGGTCAGGAGGGGAGTGTGGCACGGTGCAGGCTGGCCCTGCGCCTCAGCACGTCGGTGCTTGCACCACGAGTCTGGGCCTGCAGGACAGAACTTGTGACTTCCAGCACCGTCTGTTGAGCACGAGTGCAAACATGAGGCCCATATGGCAGTGTACATCTTGTGGACATTTCCCCGATTGTTCACAATGGCCACCTGAAAGTAAGTTTGAAGCTTCTGGATGGTGGTCTCCTTCAGCTTCTCCCCTCGTGGAAGTGGCGTTGGCAGCTTCCGCAGGCCGGTGCCCAGACGTTTCGCCACGTGGTTGGTGCACTCCTCTTTTTCAATTGGAGTGTCAGGGTACACGTTGGCATCACAGACCCCGTTGTAGGCCTTGCTGTCTCCATCGCTTAGGAAGATGGTGAACCGCAGGGGTGTCTCATAGTCCACAGTCCTCTGCCAAATGCGCACTGCAGCTTCGGCCTCCATGGCATGCGAAGAACAGTCGCAATTCTTCTCACAAACGGGATGATGAAACGCCTGCCATGTTTCTTCATCGCCTCCCATGTCGTTATGCAAACTGCACGCCAGGCAGAAGTTGGAAAGCACTTCATAGTCCAGGCACAAACCAGTGTCCAAGGACACTACAGTTCCCACACCATTGTGGCTTTTGTGGCCTCTTTTTTGCCATGTGCCGTCAAACATGACTGGCACGTCACTGTTACCAGCCACCTCTTTGGTGACGCTGCGTGCCCTTTGCATGTTTTCACAGACAGCCTTCACTGCCGCACTGTGAATCTTTTTGCCGATAGCATGGAAGGTCTTATGGTGCATAGGGTTTGGCAATCCAACTACTGCACAAAATCGTGAAAGTTGCTCATGCCCGATACCGACGGCACGCGCTGCAAGCACCACTTTCAGGTTCACGGCAAAGGCGTCACGCGAACTCCCGCTGTCGTAGCTTCTGCTTGCACCGCGGCCGCCATCTGACGCGACCCGCTTCGACGAGTACGCGGACGAAAGGATGCTCTCCGAGCACTCCGCATTCTCGCAGTGTAGCTCCAGAAACGCCGAAAGGCCTTTCCGCTTTTTATTCGGTGCCCGAACTGCGAGTTTACTCTCGTGACAAACGGGGCATGCCGCGCCTGCGACGACGGCCGTCAATGCACCCAACTCGCACAGCACTACGCTTTCGGCACGATCGGCATTCGGCCTGACGTCGTTTTCGAATAACGCGATCTTTTTCTGCGATGCACTCACAAAATTCACTGCAGCGTTGATCTCGTCGTCGCAGTTGCCATGGTCGACGTTGCCGTGGTCGATGTTAGGCCTACCGGCCGCTGGCCCGTCGCGGACATTTTCGTTGGCGGTGGCTTTCTTGTACGTCCTCCGCCGCTTCCCTCTGAACTTGTTCTTACTTCTGTATTTCCGATGGTCGGCAACGGCCTTTTTCGGGCTTGCCATCGCACGAAAACAGCGAAAAATAACTCCGGAAAACAGTGAAGCGAACTACGGCAAGAAAACACGGGTGCTGTCAGCCAATGGCGGCCCTGCGTTAGTGGCGCGCGGTTTGAAACGGCGGGAAAAGACTGTTTTTGTTGCTTTTTTTTTTAGATTTTTCGTGAACGTACGAGACTTCAAGAACCGGGATCGTGGAGAGTAAGGACAACTCTACACGAGCCAGCGGCCGCAATATGGCGGACAGCTCTCTTCGCGGCCCCGCGAGCACGCGAACAGCAGCCCGTTTTGTGTAAATTTCGTGATGCCGCGCGTCACTGCCGCTCACTCAGACGCGTTTTTCACTGACTTCTGATGCTTATTTCGCTGTGATATTTTCAGATGTCAAAATATAATGTATAAAGATGATAAAGCAACAAAAAACAGAAAAGGTGAAATTTGGAAAAAAAACGCGACTTTTCGACCCGCGTCTCCCCTTAAGTGGTTTTTCTTTTCACTCGAACCAGCTCATTGAAGCAGCCTTCTCCCTTACTGAATTTTTTTTCTGCAGAACAAATATGCCCTACAGTAAACCCCAATATGCCCCCAAAAAAGTTATCATGCAAAACAACCTACATGCTACAAAAAAGCTGTTAGGAGTTTCAAAAATGTTTTTGAAAACACCAATTTTTTGTTTTTAAAGTGGCAGGGCTTGTGCAAAATAAATTTAGTTAGCAATCATGCATCTCTTTCTCTCATTTCTTTGCCCAAAGTCACATTACGCTAAAGCATTAGGAAAGTCTGATACCCGTGACACACGGCCAAAAGTAAAGTACTTTGAAGTAAACCCCTTTTGTCGCCTAAGGGGACCATTTGCAGAAAGGAGTGGCACTGATGACACACGGCACCGGACTGCTGCTTTAGGCGGTTCCTGAGAAGAACGCTGCAGAAAAAATGGCGCTGTTTGTGGAAAGAGCAAGAGTGGAAATATTAAAAAGAATCTGCGCATGTACATCACATTCAGTGACGCCGGAGCATAAAACCGTTTTTTTTTATTGTCTGGTGGCTTATAATGCGCATACCTGTAATTTTCTTTCGCTTTTTTGCATTTTTAGCAGCAACTTAGGTTCGTCTGGCAACTATGAACAGTCGGTGTTTTGTTGTTTTTGTTTTTTGTCGTGCTTTTTACATGGCTGCGCCCAGCTGGATCAGAGACGGCGTGCCGCGTTTCATCGTGGTCCTGCGATGTCTCAGCGCAGAGACAGAGATAAAGCAACAGTTGAGGTGGGCCTGACTCTTGTCGCCCTCGACTCCATCGAAGATGAGCTAAACGCTGCGAAGGCAAGAGTGATGAGCCTCAAACGAAGACTCGTCATGAACAGCTTCATTTTGACTGCTTCCGCACTGTCCCCCTGAGCCATCAACCCCGAAAGTTGGGCCTATGTGCGCAATGAACGCTGGTTCGAAGACACATTGCCGTTATTAGGCGACGCCCACTTTAAGCAGTGTTTTCGAGTGAGCCCGACACAGCAACTGCCGCTGCCAACCTTAACATGGTCGCGCTAGTGACGTAATGCAGGCGTTTGAGAGTATGGACAGACTATAGGCCTTCACTTTTGAACAAATTGCACTGCTGATGAAAATGAAAACATTTTCTCAGCGCAAAAAAATACTGACAGGGCACCGTATGTTGCAGCCCGTTTTCTTCTACTGATAAATTATGCACACTGTATGCGAGAGTACTCCCTTCCTGCCAGAAAAGTAGATGCGGGATCTGCTTTTGTGACAAGGATGTTTGCTGGAAAGGAGTTACTTTTTTGTCGTGTGTCACTGTGCCCGAACACCTTTCCGAAAGATGTCCCCTTGTCTAAAGGACTTCAGGGTGCCCGTGTGTCAGGGGCATGAGTCTCTAGCAAGTCTGGAGCTTCAGCTATTTTTGTCATCCTTGTTATGGGAACTGTAGACAGGCGATTGCACCACTGTAGGGTGCACTTATGGTTCCTACAAGTCGTGTGGTCCGGCCATAATTTGTTTGTATTCCATAATGCACTAGTAGCACTACTTTGTTTGCACACGTCAGCCCAGAGATCCTCTGTTGCACTATTTGCCGGTTATGAATGCAATAATAAACCGAACTGGCTGATTTCCCATTGTCTTTCTCCTGCCTTAACATAAAAGATAATTGAAAGAGAATGATGTTGAAGCTAAAGTTTAAGAGGGCTTGTCTTTCCTCTTGTGATAACTTTGGCTCAAGCGACATTTCCTGTTCAACAGATCACATCATTGCAAGCCTCTATCTCCTCCTAAACTTCTTCATAGTGCGAGTGGAAGTGGTGACGGAAGGCACGTTGCCATGTACATACGAATGCTTTGATGCCAATTGCATTCAATTTTCAGAGAGATGGCAGACATCATGGATAAGCAACACCATGTCAGCCCAATCGTGACTTATACACAGGGGTGCAAAATGGTCCGAGAGGACAAGGAAACGTAAGTTTGGTCATCAAAGAGAGGTAAAAGCACCACTACTATACAATATATTTTTTCACAGAGAACCAGAGGCTCGAGTGCAAGCTGCCGCCCCAGCCAGCCAGGAGTTTAGTGCTGAGGAAACAGCAGAAGTGCAGAAGCGTAAGGCGAAAGATCCGCCTTTGGTGCAGCTGCTGCAGGAGCTTGAAGAGATTGAAAAAAAACAGGGCTGCTCGACACACAGAAAAAATGGCCCTGCTGGAACGTTTTGTGACAGCATATGAAGCAAAAAAATAAACTTCTTGTTCTCATGAAGTCTCTTTTTATGGCATCGGTACAAATCACATAGGAAGGTGAAAATCGGAGGAGCAAAGCGTGTGAAACGCACGATTTCAAGTCTTGACGGCAATGTTCTTGCGTAGCAGTTCACACAAGTATGCAAAACATTTAAAAGTCTCCTCAGCACTGTGTGTCGGCAATGTTCTTGCAAAGTAGTTCACACAAGCATGTAAAACACTGAACCTGAAGTATCAGCACTGCGTTTCGGCAATGTTCTTGCGTCGGCGTTTACACATCTCTCTAACAGCTGCAGTGCTTGTGATGGCTCCATCGTTGTCATTTTCAATGTCGTCTTCACTCGGTAAATCCTCGAAGTTGCTCAATGTGTCGCGACTTCTGCTACATAGGTTGTGTAGCACACATGCTGCTGTGACAATGAGGCAACACTGATTAATGGTGTCTGCATCCACAAGATATAGCCCCCTGAAGCGCTGCTTCGAAATGCCAAAGGCATGTTCTATAGCTACGCGTTGCTGGCTGAGCCTCTTATTAAACTTTCGCTTGTAGCGCTCAAACGTGGCCCTGTTGTTCTTGTATGGAGGCATTAGCCATGGAAGGAGCGGGTACGCTGCGTCCCCTAGTAAATAATCGCCGGCGCACTTAGATTCTGCAGTGCCGTAGAAGGGGCTCTCTCTCAGCACACGGGCGTCGTGTACGCTGCCAGGGTAACCAACAAAAATGTCAGTGAAACGGCTCTTTGCATCGCAGATTCCTTGAAGAATGATTGAAGGAAATTTTTTTCTATTGTAGTAGGATGCCGGTGATTCATTCTGGTGCGGAATCTCTATGTGGCAACCATCAATACACCCAATAGTGTTCCTCTGACTTTTACCGTCGCACCTAGCAGCAAAGCCTGCTTTGATATTCGCCCGCTCTTGATCGCTGGGCCAAGCAATCACTTCATCACTGATGCTAAAGAGAAAGTCAAGAACCCATTTCAAGCACAAAGACACGGATGACTCCGAGACATCAAAGGTATCGGCGATTCTATACATACTATTCTGCGTGCCCAAGTAGCTGAGAGAAATCAGGCAAGTTTTCTCCGCTGGGATTTGGGGGCGTCCTCCCCGCGGCCTAGAAAAAAAGGGCGACGACTTGAAGGGCCCCACGAGTGTTTCGAACATCTCTCTTGACAGCCGAAACAGGCGCTTGAATTCGTAGTCAAAATAACGGGCCACAACTTCCTCGTAGTATCTAGGTGTGCGGTTACGATCGCTGCGGACCAATTGGGCACCAATGTGACACAACACTGCGACGAGTTCCTCATCTTCACTGTCAGATTCAACCAATTCCATGGCGATGTGGAGTTCCTCCATGTTAACAAATCACGTGCAAATCCTCGGACACACAACTAACACAACTGACAACCGCTTGCCGGTGCGTGCTAAGCCTCGCTAGCCCCGTACTGCCCGTACCGTAGCAGACGAAAGGCTTGCACTGCACCTCAACATTCGATTGACATTTTAGTGGTGGCGCTGCTGATGCATTGCATTTGCACCCCGAAACGGGTGCCGAGAAACCTGCGACACTGCTGCACCAGGTGTTGGCACCGGCTGCACCTTTTTGTATACGGTTCCGTGCACTTTTCCTGAATCGAATAGACATTTTATTCAGCCACGGTGGCTCGAGAAAGTGCTAGTTTCGTCGCAAATCAGCAACTTTCGATCGTCTCCATCTCGAGAATGCGGCGTCTCCCGCCATTGCTGTTTGCTTGGAGAGGTTGAGAAAGCCTTCGTTTAGCCTACAGCACCTCCCTCAGTTTCGCATTTTGGCCCAAAATAATAAAAAAAGGCACGTTTTGGCGCCTGTTTCAAGCGTTTCTACTGGACATTTAAGTCACGTGGTCCTCTAGCGAGGCCGCCATTGGCCTACACGGAGACGTTGCTGCGGCGAAGCACCGAAGCCTGCATCCGTCCTCGATTGTGTACGGCGACTTGATCGAACTCTGTGGCCCTTTTCCTGCGTTTTTTCAGTTATTTCGTAATGAACGAACCGAAAAAGCGCGATTTCCGAGCTCGGAAGGCTCGGGCGAAGATCCCGTACCGAGTGCGGCGTCGCAAACCTCTACGGAAAGTGACAGTGGGAAGCAGCTGCCCGATGCCTCCGGCTAGCCCTAACCAGCACAACGGCCACTCGGACGAAATCGACGCCGCGCTGAACTTCGTGAGCGCTTCGGAGGTGAAGATTGGACTCTTCAGAACGATAGAGCAGCAAGCGATTGGAACTCTGCGAGTGCTGTGATATGCGATATCAGTGCGCTTACGGTGCTGATAAGTGGAGCTGCTTGCCCTGCGTGCCACACCTGTACCCTCGCGGTACGTGAACCGGTCGAAAAACGGAAGGGTCTCTCGGCGTTTCTTGAGTTGCATTGTGCGAACAGTGAGTGCCCTGAATCGGTACTTTCTTCTGTGCACACCTCGAGCCGTGTTGCGCCTGGTGAGCTTGCGAACGGTGCTAGCGGAAGCCGGGAATATCGGAGTGGGAGCTCCCGCGACAGCTTCGCCGTGAACGTCAAAGCAGTGGTAGCTGCGCGCGCGATTGGCATCGGGCACGAACAGCTTTCACGTTTTTGCGCCATTCTTGGCTTGCCGATGCCGTTACATACAAGAACTTTATTGCGATCGGCAAGAAAGTTCATGCTGCGGCCATGAAAGCCGTGGAGGAAAACATGGAGAAAGCGAGAGTTCACACGAAAGAGATGGTCGGCAGCAGTGATGCTGCCGTGATGTTTGATGGTACATGGCAAAAGCGGGGCCACAAGAGCCATAACGGCGTTGGCACAGCTGTGTCTGTAGACACTGGCTTGTGCCTCGATTTTGAGGTTCCCTCAAACTTCTGCCTTGCGTGCAGCCGGCACAAAGACATCGGGAGCGAAGAGCAAGTGTGGCAGGTGTACTATGGCCCAAGTTGTGAGAAGAACGTTGACTGCTCCTCTCATGCTATGGAAACTGAGGCAGCAGTGCGCATATGGACGCGGAATCCCTCATATGAGACACCGTTGCGCTTCACCACATTTTTGAGTGATGGGAACAGCAAAGCCTTCAATGCTGTCTTTGAGGCCAAAGTGTACGGTGAAACATTCATTGTGAAGGAAGATTGCACCAACCACGTGGCCAAGCACCTGGGCACTTCAATTCGCAAGCTCAAGACTCCTCTTCCACGTGGCGAGAAGTTGAAGGACGGGCAAATACAGAAGTTGCAAAACTACTACCACATAGCCATCACCAGCAACAGGGGCAATGTCCGGGAAATGTATCGTGCCATTTGGGCATCACTTTTTCATTCGAGTTCGACGAATGCAGCCAAGAGCCATAAATTCTGCCCCGAAGGAGTTGAATCATGGTGCAAGCACCAGCGGGCGGAAGCACTTGGAGAACCCGCGCCAGACCACACTCCGCTGCTGACAAAGGCACGGGGGGAGGCTCTGCTGCCTATATACAGGCGTCTCACGGAGAAGAATCTTCTCACCCGCTGCTTACAAGGGAAGACTCAAAATGCAGCAGAGTCCCTCAACAGCAAGATCTGGTTACTATGCCCGAAGACGAAGTTTGTGTCCAAGACAGTAGTGGAAACTGCAACTGCCATCGCCGTTTTGTGGTATAACTGCGGTCATGGCAGCTTTGAGCAAGTGCTTTAGGAGCTTGGTATTCTGCCACCAGAAGAGCTTGTTGTCCTGGAAAGCTCCCGTGACCAGAGGAGAATGAAGAAAATGTCCATCCGCCAAACCACCAAAGCTCGAGCCCATCGCCGAAACCAGGTGAAAAGAGCACGTCTCACGGACTCCATTCGAGAGGGTGCCGAGGAGCAAACGTATGGGCCAAGGGAGTTCTGAACAGCTGTGCTGTGTTTGAGACATATTGCTCTATTTTTGCAAGAAATTTCATGTGCTTTCGTCATGTTTTTGAAAAATACAGATGTTTGAAACTTTCAAAAGCATTTTTCTCTATTTGTACTTTTCAGCATTTTTTACGTTTTGTGCACCACATTAAAGGCACTTCAAATGGTCAGATCTGGATGAAATTTTGCATACAGCCTCTTCAAAGTGTGTAGAATGTCGATATCTGTATGTATTTTAATTAAATATCTCTTATACATCTTTTGAAAACAATCAAAATGTTGACTCACAGCACACAAAGTATGTACTTTTGGTATTCCCGATTTTTTTCAGAAATATAGAAATTATTTGAATAAATTTTAAGTAGTATCTAACATACTACTTTACCTAACCAGCAAAATGAGCTATTGCAGGCTTCTCTAAACAAAAATTTGTGCACAAAAAGATGTGCACAAAAAGCCCTATATTTTTCTCTTGAGAGGTGTCTCGCACAAAAACTAATAAAGCTACATCAGAACTAAGCACATATTTGGAATCAGCGTTACAAACTCAGTCTATGACCAAAGTTTCATAACTTTAGGTATAATATTAAAGAAAAAGTGTTTTCGAGGAGCATCTCCCCTTAAATCATGACATGAGCATCAAAACTACTACAGTCGAACCCCGCTACAACGAAACTGACAGGACACGAAAAAAAATTTCGTTGTAGTAAAATGAAAAAAAAATATAGCTGATCTGAGCTAGCAGAACAAAGAAATGTTTATTTTCAATATTTAAAAAAAATGCCCGCTGCTTCCTATTTTTTCCCAGCAGCAACACGTGTTCTTCACCCATGTATAGCGAGGCCATGGTCAAAAGCACACTGAAACAACACCTGAAATCCCCTTAGTGAATGAACCAAACAGTTGCATTAACACATTAACACCAGCAGCTGTCCGCCATCAAAAGTATATGACAACGCTGAGACAGAGGCAGGGTATCGTGGAGCGGCGCCTTTTGCATTATTCTATACCATTCTTATCATCCATCACTCGCAGCTAGCTGATTTTATTGATAATGCAGACGAACAGCCGCTCTGATTAGTTACCACACTGGCCAAACACGAACATAAAGTTAAGGGGGTGGACGGGTCTTTGGGATCGAAAAATCGTGAAAAAAACATTTTTTTTTCAATGTCATTTTTGAATTCTGCAAGCATTTTTACACCTGCCTGCCAATTTTCAGACTCCAGAAAGCGATAATTTACTTGTTATATCATTACAAAGAGGACACGCGAGCTCGATTTGCGCCGAATCTGACGAAAAAACACCACCTCTTTTGCGATGCAGAGCTGCCGTTTGCCGAACGCCATTGCCGCGATCTCGGTCTCGTTTGAAAGAGCGTTTCTTCACCTTCCGATTCCCGCTCATAGAGCCTCGCTCCACTCATTGGTTACCGAAAAAAAAAGCAACCAAAGAAGAAGCAAAGTACGCGATGCTATTGGTTGTTAAGCGCACGTGACCACGAGGTGGCCACTTCATTGGCTGATTGCGCTCGCATCGTCTGCTTGGCGCGTCAACAACGCGCGAACACCTGTTGTTGCGCCGACATATTTCCTGTGCCTGTGCTTCGACTAGCATGCTCGCGATCGAAGTTGTTGCAATGCCTGGATCGGCACGAAAGTTTCATACACGGCATAAGTTCGGCAAAAAAAGAAAAAAGTCTCAGGCAAACAACTTCAAGGCGCGTCTCTTGGCGAGGAGCGTCAACGAACAACGAGATGGGTCGCCCGCCGATGCCGCCGACGCAAGCCTGACGGCCTCGCCAACCTGCGATGCTCCCAAACGTGACGCATCGCCGGCACATCCATCACCCGAACGCGCAGATGAACTTTGCGAATATCGAGACTGCGCGACCTCCATCTCCGCCGACAGCGAAGGAATCGCCGAGGCGCCCGAGAGAGTCGACGGGGAGTTAGGCCTAGCGGGCCCGCCGGTCACCGAGGCTTCGCTAAGCAGCGGCCGCGTCCGCCATGATACAACCTTACTAACGCAATCGGAGCTGCAGGTAAGGCGCACAAAGGCCGATGCAAGGCTGCAGGAACTGGCATCGACCGCCGCGTCGAAGAGAAAACTTGAGTTTTTGAGGAACGACGCACCGGCCGGCGCCGCTCCCGCCGAGCCAAACGAAGAGGCAAGTTTTTTGATCGCCGATCTTGGCTGCTTCGGTAAACTGTTAGATGCCATGAAATGTAAAATCTGCAACGGAAGCGTCAGCATCTACAGACAGGACAGACAATACGGCCTTCCCATGAAAATGTGTGCGCGTTGCGTGAACTGCGGCGACATCGCGCAAGCATGGAGCTCTCCGCGTGTGGATGGAGCACAGAAAGTAAACCCGTTCGCCGTCAACATTCTCGCCGCTCGAGCCATGCAGGCCACTGGGAACCGTCAAGCAGCTATGAATGATATATTTTCGACAATGAACATATCCCATCGCGGACTTCACAATAAAACGTGGCAAGGATATGTGAAGCGGAAATTGACTCCTGCAGCTAATCGCGCGGCCGAAAAAGTCATGGGCGAGTGCAGTTCGTGAGCTTTACAAGGAGCTGCATATTGACAATGCCGACAGTATTGCAGTCTCGTACGACGGCTCCTGGATGACGCGCGGGCACTCGTCCCACATAGGCGTGGGGGCAGTGATCGAGTTCTTCACTGGTCTCGTGCTCGACTATGTCGTTCTGAGCAACTTCTGTGCCGGATGCAAGCGCGGACCGAAGGCAGACGACCCGGCATATCAGGCTTGGCAGGACAGCCACGTGTGCCAAAAAAATACTACAAAAAAAGCTGGCGAAATGGAAGTTGAGGCAGCTGTGCACCTCTTTGAGAGGTCCATAAAAAAAAAATAGCCTCAAGTACACTACAATCCTGTCAGATGGTGACAGCCGCACCTTCCTCGCTTTGCAAGAAGCAGATGTCTATGGCTTCATCAAAGTCCAAAAAGAGGACTGTGTCAATCACGTCCAAAAGCGTATGGGCACTGCCCTACGCAATTTAGAAGCAAGGCACAAAGGAGGTGCCTCTGAAACCCTTGGAGGAAGGGGAAGGCTCACCGGGGACCTCATCACGAAGTTGAGCTCCTATTACGGCTGGGCGCTCAAATCTCACAAAGGAGATGTTGAGGACATGCACAGAGCTGTGATGGCGACTTACTATCACATCACTTCTAATGATAGTGAGTCAAACCACAGCCTGTGTCCCACAGGCCCAGACTCTTGGTGCCGGCAAAATGCAGCTGCTGCCAAAGGGGAGCCCACTCACCATTACACCATTACAATTTGCCACAACATGTGTGCAAGGCTCTTCTTCCAGTTTATGAGCGCCTGTCAGAAAAAGGGCTTCTAGAAAGGTGTCAAAGGGGTAAAACCCAGAATAGTAATGAAAGCCTTCATTCCGTGATCTGGGCTTTGGCACCTAAGCAGCGCCATGCTTCACTGTTTGCGGTTGAAGCTGCAGTTGCTGAGGCAGTGATGAAATTCAACTGTGGCAACTTGAGAACATCAACAGGAATCCTCGATGAGCTCAATCTCAACGCCACCCTCCCAAGCATCAGACGGATGACTGAGAAGGACAGGCGTTGTGGGGACCTCAAACCGCAAGCGTGCCTCTAGTGAGAAGGTCCAGCAAGCACTAAAGAAGCGCCACCGCAGTGCTAAGCACCAGTCTGACTATGTTCCTGGTGGCTATTAAGATCTGCATTGTGAAATATGCACCTTCTTATTGTTGTTTTTGAATAAAGTGTGTGTTATTTGTTTTTGCCATTTTTATCAAAATGTGAATTTATGACTCCGTTCAATCTTAAGGCCTCGATATCTCGGCAGCTAGGGCTGGTAGAGCAATAATTCTTCTTACAATGGAAACCTGTATGTGTATAGAATCCAAGTATGGGAATGAAATTTAGAGTACAAGCCTTTTTAATTAATTACTCATCAAAATTGTAATATTATGCCAACTGCTTTTTCAGAGTGGAAAGTGCAATTTGCCATAACATAACTAAAAAGGCCAAATAAAAGAAACTACTTGCATAATTTCAATCTTAGATCATTAGTCTATCTTGCCATATCTTGAATGTTGCTTTTAATCAGGCACTTTTTTTTCTATTGAGGCCTTAAACAATGGGGGTCGAACTTGCATTATCTTGGGAATGAGATGAGTTACAGGAAATGTAATTGCATATTTGAAATCAGCAGAAAAAACTGCACAAGGCTGTGCATTTTCATCAAGATCACTGAAGAAATAAACCAAAAATGTCTAAGACCAGTCTGCCCCCTTAAGCATCGGAATCGGAAAAGGCATCGTTCCGAGGTTGCACCCAGCAGCTGCGTGGAGGAAACCATGAACTGAGCTTCAGCTTCGGATTGTCTGCGGCTCAAAAGCAAACCAGTGGCAAAAGCAGGGCTAGAGTGTACTATCAGGGTAGTCTCATTACCACCGCTATCGAGCAATGGCGGCGCCCATGCTTGCTGAACAGCCCCGGTCCTTGTGGTGCCAACATGTGTTTTAGACTTCGTTGATGCATTTTCAGGTTCTGAATATGCATCGAAATGTTAAAGATTGGTTTTACTGCATAGCAATAAGTATCTGAGCCTCGAATTGCATCGTAAAATTTTGTTGAAGCGGTACGATCAAAGAAAAAGTGTTTGTGGTGGCGACAATATCTATGCATTGGCTCCTATGGACTGCTGACGGGGAATAGTGAATTTTTCGTTGAAGCGGCGTTCGTTCTAGCGGAGTTTGACTGTACAAGATATTGTCATGATACTAGAATGAAAGTCAATTAAGTCCCGGTTATCAACAAGCCAATTAAAATAGAGCCGAACGTCTTGGTTCTCTTCTACTAGCTGCAAAAAACAAAACTCGGCTACGCACAAATAGCAAACTGCCTTGCACAACACACAGGGATCCATTGTATGCTCATGTCAGTATGCTATGCTGGCATCTCAAATGGCACAAGGTATTCTCTGAGGGTGGGCGGAGTAACATCAAAATATGTAGACACTTGGCTGCCATACATGCAAGTACGGCAGTTTAAGAACAATGTTGCAACTTTGTACATCCGACCTACCCTCTGCCGAGTCATCTTCTGGCCTTTAAAAAAAATCAACGAAGGCAAAGTCTGCAATGACTCTGCCGAAGCCCCACTCAACGGCCTGCCGCACTGAGCTCATGCGCTTATTGAAGTTAACCTCATGGGGACGCAAAGAAGCACCTCCAAAAGGCTTGTAGAGCAGTGGCCGGAGTGGGTAGGCGGGGTCTCCAAGTTGCGGTAGAGGGCAGTCTCCTTTAGGATACCTGTGGGAAAAAAAAAAACTGCTTAACAATACTGAACATTATATGGGATAATCAGCCATGGTACCCTGCTACAGGAACAGTAGACTTGAGCTTGCAGAGAAGAATGAGTGGTTCAACAGTGTTATTAAACTAGTCCCACCAAATTTAGTGTACTAAAGAGAACTTGCTGAACTGCCAGTTTCAGATTTACTCTGCTAGTTGTGGAGCTATCTTTGGACTGTACCAGCTGCTTGACCGCACACCTGTGCTCCATCATGGTGGTGTGTCCAGTTAACGCTTACAGACACAGGACAGTGAAGAGCATGGCAAGGTGAAAAAGAAAAAAAACTGTGACCATGAGACAAAGAGGGAAGCAGCATATATCCTGCTGTGTTCTCAAGATACGACTGAATATGTGAAATCTAAAAGGGTAGAGGGCTGTTGACCTCCAAGTGATTTTCCATGGCAGTTTGACGTTACTGGAAGAGAGCAACTAGTCCCTTGCTAGCAGCAGATTCGTATTTTTTTTTTTAATTAATGTATATAAGGAGAGGTTGATGCCAATGCGTGGCGCCGGCTACTCCTCTTGCACAAAAGTCGACATCGCACATTTAGTAGCAAACACAAGGCTATACAGATAGCCTTGTGCTAAGGCTATACATATAGCCACAGCACAACTTACACGATGAGTGCACATTTTTCAACACTGAGTGCCCACACTACACAGAAATGTGTCCACACTACATAGAAATGTGTCCGCACCACACCGAGTTTGTAAAAACACAAGTAATCACGCCAATTTAAGTGTTCACACAAAAAGTGAAAGTTCAATAAAATGTCTAAGGTGATTTTGTCACTTAAATACCGAACTGTTTGGAGCATACCGCGGTTAACAGTGAAGTACATTTACTTTTTGTTTAGTACTTTTGAGCTATTTCTCATTCCTCCAGAAAGTAAAAGACTGCACGCGCTGCAGTGGTTGTAGCTTTCCTTTTGGCCATCATTTGCTTGTAATGCACATTAGCAACAATAAGACAGAAATCTTCCCGTGACCTTGACAGTGATTTGGGCAATTTAGGTGGCACTAAGAACGTAGAGTTCAGTAACTGCGTTGACTAGTTGACATGATGTTCATTGCAGTGAGGCGTGCTAATGCTCTGTGATAGAAACTTTCAAATCAAAGAAAATATTTTGGATGTGTTCGCTTACTCCAGTGTGTGGAGAGCATTAAATACACTGCACACTAAAGAAACCAAAAATGTCTCAAAACATGTTAGTACACTTTTATGCCGCATACCTAGAAATCAAAAAATGTCACTTGCAGGACATCCAAAATTGTGTCACTGCTCCTTTAAGACACCTTGTCAAATGTCAAGGGCAAGAAGTGGTTGGAGCAGAATAAGCCAATAAAAGATGGAAAATTTTGACTGCTTCAAGCCTAGTGAGGAAGTTACATTTCTAATTGAACGTTTGTCTTTGCAAGGTTGGTAATAACTAGGGGCGTGCATAGTGAAATGTAGAATTGAACAAATACACATTGAATAGTGATGATACCTAATTCATGCCTAATTGAATAGAGTACTATTCAAATAGTAGGTGAACAGAAAGGCACCCATTTCCAAGACAATTGTAGAGTGCCACAACACATAATTCCAAGCAAATATCCACACTTTAATGAATTAACATCGCCATAATATTTGACCACTAAAATATACCATCATATGAACTGAGTGTTTACGTACAGCAGTACACAGCCTTTGAAGTATTTTTTTCATTTGTATGATGAACATAGAAGTTACATAAATTTTAAAGGAGGTACTTTGCCACCAGCTCTTGAATAACATTCCTTATGATGAATCTTATGGTAATAAATCCAGGTTACACTTTCTTCAGCAACGCTGGAGTTCAAAGCGAAAATTTGTTATTGCGGTGATGACTGAAGTCTTTGTAGTCCCGTAAAAGTGTGAAATTAATGTATCTTCACAATTCAATCATTTAAACAAGAGTTTTCATCTTTTGCTCTTCTAAAGCTTTGTTGCTTTGAGATTTTGCCATTGGTTATTTGCAATTATTGTAGTTTGAATAAACTCCAAATCTTCATTCGATTAAAACACCAAACCAAACAAAACACTGTTTTGTTCTTCATTTAGAATTTTTGAATAGTAAAACACCCTTATAATAAAAAATAAGGGCAGACACAAATGGACAAACGGGCACATATGTGCCGTCTGAAGTAAAGGTGTCTGTTGGAGCTGGTACATCATAATTTCATGATGAATTGACTAGCCAAAACAGAAGTGTTAAGCATAAAGTGGGTACAATTATACAAAGTAGCATGCTTTTGAAATTAGCCTACATGAATTTTCTATTATAGAGGTGCATGCTACCTTGCCAGGACATGCATTGTGTTTGAAGCGAAATGTTTCATTAACAACATAGTATTCCATAGGGCATTTCAGCTAGTCTGGTACCTTTGCATGAGAAACTGGAGGAAAGTTCACATACCAGCATCATGACAACGGCCTGGATATGGCCCATCCAACTGACAGGTTATGCCATTTGCTCACATCAATGCCTGAAACTTCAAAGCATGATAGCGTTTGTGCCCAGAAAAATAGTCTTCTTGTCTAGTTGATGGTCGACAAATTCATCTAGCTGTTCCGTCAATAAATGCCCAGCAATTCTTCAATGGGGCACCTTTCCTGTGCACAGCCTGAAAAATGGAATGGCAGCTGCAGAAAGCAACACATAGCACGACGTTCCGAGATCAAAATAAGTATAAGCTAAACATTGTGCAGTAAATGAAGCTGCTTAATGTGTAGTAGCTCTACCTGACAGGACGTGTGTTTGGCACTAACTCGATGCTAAGCATCACTGCAACAGGAATTCAGATCTCTCTCCCAAAGAAGAAACACATTCAATGACACATACATGAATTTTGCTTATCAAATTTTCAGTGATAAGTGGTTCATGTGAATCTGTCATAATTATTCATTGATAGTAATTACTAACACTTTTTATGCAGGTAGTTGGCATCAGGTACTGCACCTGTTGAAGTAATGGAGTAAACTGCATGCAAAAATTGGTTGCTGACACAGAACAGTCAGTTATATAGAGCAATGGTGCTAACCCTGGAAGGCAGGCTGCTCATCGACACAACACTGATATTTTTTAGTTTGAATAGAACTCGTTTTTCTGTGAACACTGATTAAACAAAGCTGCAAATAAAATTTGAAATTGTCTCGTTGGGCAGAAAAGTCTGAGAAATATATCAAATGGCATTGGTACAGCAAGAAAGAAAACTGATCTATAAGGCATTGTTACAGTACAGTTGTTCTGACACTGACTACATCATGAGGTTTTTCTTGGGGCAGTAATGATAATGAGGAGGCAAAATAATGAAGGAGTAGGTGTCTGGTTAACAGAATTAAGTGGTTTACAGTGTTGGGAATAAAGGGGATGTCTCCTGTGCTTATTTTTTTTTTTTGAAGCACGCTAGGAAATATTAATGGAATCGACAACAAAGTCACGTATTAAATTGATGCTTGATGCGGCAAATTATTACTTTGAAGATGATGTTGCTACGACATTGGTGTGGTTGAGGGGCGATGTAATGTGCTTGGTGTGCTATGAATATAGAAAGCCAGAGCCTTATTTTCCTTTCATAATGACGAATTAGATTTGATTGATTTAATGTCCCAAAACCACCATATGATTATGAGAGACGCCGTAGTGGAGGGCTCCGCAAATTTCGACCACCTGGGGTTCTTTAACGTGCAACCAAATCTGAGTACAGGGGCCTACAACATTTCCGCCTCCATCGGAAATGCAGCCGCCGCAGCCGGGATTCAATCCCGCGACCTGCGGGTCAGCAGCCGAGTACCCTAGCCACTAGACCACCACGGCGGGGCACGAATTACATTTAATGACCTCAACCGAAACACAGAGATGTAAAACGGCGAAGCATAAACATAGCGCTAAAGGCAGTCATGCAGTGCAACGGCACGCCTTCTTACCTGAGAAAACAGCTCCAGTGATTGCAGATTGAGCCACTTGTGCACTGTAAGGTCCGCAAGGAGGTGCGCGAAGTAGTAATCTATGTGGGCTAACACTTTAGGCACCACACTTGATATTACCGAGCTGTGGCGTCTAAAGAAGAGCTCCAGCTCACAGAGGCTAGACGCCGCCACGTCATGCACAGCGCCTCGCGACCAGACACTCGAACCCGTTGAGCGCTCACGACTTCTTCGGGAATCAGCAAGGCTTCCATCAAATCTTCCAGGTCTCCTTTTTGGAACCTGAACGAGCGGTAGAATGTAGTGGAGTCCATTCCGTCCAAATCAAGAAGTCCGTTTATCTGGAGGTCACGGCGCGGTGCAGTTCGGAGCAAGTACATATTTTCGATTTCGTTCCATCGCAAAGTTCGCATGAGCAGTTGGTCGTGAAATACGCTGTACGGCATCGTTGATGCAGACACGACAACCGCAAATCACCGCCACTTCAACGGGATCAATGGATCGCTGCGACCGATGCCACAAAGGAGCACACGAAAAGTAGGCATGAGTCGCATGACGCTTGTGTCATAGCCTCCTATATACTTTCTGTGCCCGCTTGATTCCCGCGCTTTCCATTCTATTGCACCGCCGCGTCTAGTTCGAACCAAGCCGGTAGGGGGCGCCGGCCGCCCTGGGGAGTTCTTCTCATGGGCCGCCCTGGGGCCGCCCATGAGAAGAACTGGGCAGCCAGAGTGCACAGTTACCTGTACCTGAAAAGTGTGGACACCAAATGGCGGAAGAGGACGCGAAAGCTGGCGACTAAATATAACTTGACCGCGGCAAATAAGCAAAGGGGGCCAGTTAAAAAGCAAGTGAGGGAAACAGAGACGCTCATGTGGAAAGAGAGGATGGAAAAGAAGGGATCGCTGGGAATCTACAAGGCAAGCAAACAAGAGATCCGGAAAGAGAACTTTTATGACAACAATAAAGGTAGTGCGTTGCTCTTTGAGGCGCGGGCTGGCTGCTTGAGAACTCTAACTTACAGGAGCAAATATTCGTCACAGGATGAGACATGTGTTGGATGTGGCATAAATAAAGAAACAATCGACCACATAGTCATGGAATGTCAAAAGATTCAGCCGGATAGAAATGTGGGGAAGGTCACACTTCCTGAGGCGCTGGGCTTCGCGGTTGATGGAAGCATTAACCGGTCAGCAGTAGGTATTACTAAGCAGCGGCTGGAGTATTGGTGGAGGAAAAGCAGAGAAGTCGATAAAATAACATCCCAGCCAAGAGTAGCGGCTGGGCTAAATTAAAAAGACATCCGAGTTGAGGGACAGAATTTAAACTCGAACTATTAAGGTAGGCTAGATGGCGCATGCCGTCACCCCGATTCAAAGGGGAGGCCTTTATTCATCATCATCATCATCATCAGTTCATACCATCTCCATACCATCTTCGCGCAAGAAAACAGCCAACGACCCCCCAGAACGGCCAGCAGGACTTCCGGGCGCATTCGTCTACGGGGATGGCAATGCACGTAGACTCAAACGGGCAGTCCTCCAAGCCAGTGCATGGCACAGAGTTGTACACTGCCGTACGAAAAAAGATGCCACGCTTGTGGAAACAATGGAAGCCATCGAGACTGCGACGGACGTCTGGGATTCAGCAGAGGCCATCGTGGTTCTGCACGCCGGTCTCAGCGACATCCAAGACGACACATCTCCACATGATTCAACTGAGAAGATCAAGTCTCAAATAACTTCCTGGAAGGCAAGAGCCAAAGGCCACTTTTTCGTGGTGTATGGCGTCCCAGAAGTAGGACCCAAAGACGATACCATGCCGATAAAGTGCGAGTTGTGGAATCAAAACCTACATCAAATTTGCTCAGACATTGGAATGCGCATGGAGTTCGTCAGTGTCACAAAGGCTCTCCAGGATAAGATGAATGGAACTTCCTACAGTGAATACGTCGCCGAGCAACTAGGACAACGATTGGGACGCAGACTATGTGCTTTTTTAGGGCTTCGCCCGTCGGGCAACTACAAGCACAGGGCATAGAGGGTGAAACCAACAACCTCCATGATGACTGCCCTGGGACAGGCAATCCTACAAATGGCCAATCCAAAGAGGAGGCAGAAGCGCTCCTGGCGCAGGACGTAAAGAAAAAGTCGGCCCGCCGTCGCCGCAGTCGCAAGAAGAACGAGGACATACATGTAGGCTTCCTTAAGCTACATGGTGCTCGAACGGCGAGCAAATGGGAAGAACTATACCAGATGATGGGTGACGAAGACATAGAGATATATGCCGTGGCTGAAACACACCTTCGAGTCATGGAAGAGCCACCAGTACATAAAAGTTGGCTGAGGCCACGAAGCCTCCCACCATAGTAAGTGCCTGGGTGGCTTCGTGCTTTGAGGTAGGTTCAGAAGGAGCATCCACCTAAACTTGTAGTGGTACGGTGAAGCACGGAACTTCTGCGAGACCCGGATAGCTAAAACTTGAAGTAAGTCCATCCGCAGGCACGGTGTCTTCATCGGCTCTAACAAGAAGGCCTGTTGCAGTCCTTGTCTCGAGAGGCCGCGCAGCAGCGTTGTCAGTAGCAAGCGCTCGTTTTCTCGCAGCCGCATCACTCCACGGTTTCTTCGGCTTCGGCTGCATGTACTCCGGGTAGTCATCGAACACGCTGGGAGTTGCAGTCCTCTCGAGTTTTCGAGTTTTACATCCTTCTTTGTAGTCCGTCAGGAGAAAATGTCGGCACACAACGGAGTGGCGTGATGTCATGTTCGGCATCCAGTCTTTCCTAGCGATGGTTTTCAACCAGGTTGCCCTTGCTTCACTGTCACTAGGAATTTTATGAAACGAAATGCGCGGTACCTTACGTTTCGCATGAGATTTGCACTTTGGAACACAGCAGTAGGCCATGGCATCACGAGAACACGCACAAGTTTTCAATCGCGGGAACACAACGCGCACATCGACTGCGGCCTGCGGCGATCCAAAACAAACTGCCTTCACGCTCTCCAGGGCTGGTGGCGCCATCTCTTGGGGAACAGCGTCAGCCGATAGGAGAGCGCGGACAGAGGCTATGCCTCCTTTGAGCGGGCACAAAAGTATATAGAAGGCTCTGCTTGTGTCAGCAACTCGTGATGCCGATTCTGATGCCGATCACCATGATGCTGATGTTTTCTTCATAGTTAGGTTTAAATCATAGCGCGATTAAAAAAAAACATAAAGTCCCGTTTTGTAGCTAAAAAGTTTATTGGCATTGTCCAATGTTTTTTTATTTTCGAACTTAGTCAGTAATTGCGAAGACTTTCTACTTTGCGCATACGCACATGCGGCGGCCACGGCCGCGAAGGCGTCGCGGGCGTTTTTTGGCCGTGTTTTGGGCGGCACGGGCTAAAAGTGCAAAGGGCTCGTTTCAACGCTATCCGGCTTTACGCCCTCCGGCAACCCGGTATACTCAAAAACGTACCGGAGTGCCGGACAGACTAAAATCCTCTATTCACTCCATGAATATGCTGCCATTTCTTTCTTCAATTGCGCGGCTTCTCAGTGTTATCGCGCACGCACGCGTGGACAAGTAGCGGCCTCCCATGGCTATCTCAGTAACTTGATTTTTTGGTCACTGACGCACAGACAATTTTTCGCTCACAACCAACGGGGCCAACGCCGGGTGTGGGTTTTCTGCGACACGAGCTCTTTAACGCTAGACATCCGGTGGTCAGTTGAAGGAGCGGAACAGCTGCCTAGAGACGGGAAACGCCAAGGATGGCAGTGGGTTTGATGAGGTAATTAAACGAAGAAGCCCTTGGCAATACAATGAAATCTGCTCACACGACCTAAGGTAGATTGGAGGTCACCCGGAGAAGTCGTCATGCTGCAGGTGACATTGAATAGGCTGGGTGTGATCATTTTCATTAGGTGTACCTTAGTGACCACGGGTCATCTAATGAAACAAATTGTTGTCTGTTATGTACGCTCGTATCTATAATATGCGTTGTTTTTATAGACAGTTCAAATTTATGAAGTATTTTTTATGTGAAACATTGACGAAGACCTTTAGAAATCAACAAAAATGTCATTTAATTGCTTTTTATTGAATTCAGTGGTGAAATTGTGAATGGTTTCAACCAGGTTATGGCAGAGCGGTAAAAATATTACCATAATACCCTTTTTCTTCGTTGAGAAGCGCTTGCAGTGTACTTTGATTTGATTGATTGATTGATTTGTGGGGTTTAACGTCCCAAAACCACTATTTGATTATGAGAGACGCCGTAGTGGAGGGATCCGGAAATTTTGACCACCTGGGGTTCTTTAACGTGCACCCAAATCTGAGTACACGGGCCTCTAACATTTCCGCCTCCATCGGAAATGCAGCCGCCGCAGCCGGGATTCGAACCTGCGACCTGCGGGTCAGCAGCCGAGTACCTTAGCCACTAGACCACCGCGGCGGGGCTTGCAGTGTACTTTATCCGGCACTTTGAAGCAACACGAAACTGGGTGTTATTGCTTCATTTCTTTTTTTGTTTCTTAAATTAGCCATATTACATTCAATTTGTTAGCGAAGAAAAAATAAACACACCATCCATTCGAAAATTCCACCAATATTAAAAGTAGAAAAGACGAAAGGTCATTGTCACGTGTAATTTTGTTGACATCTATAGTGAATGGCCGTAATTAGAAATAAAAGATATCTAGACAGGAAACATTAATTTCCGCTGCTGCCGTGTTGATAGATAGTGAGGAAGAGGAATATATAAAAATGCAGCTGGCTGTTGAGAGCTGCAAACAAAGCAGCGCCATTCACAATTGTTAGAACCTATTGTGTTATTTCAGAAAAGCAATTATCGTAACGGCTTGTGACAGCGCTTAGGACCAGTTAAATGAGTGGTGTTAATCACTCGGAATGTTAAGCAAAGGTGGCCCCAATAAAGTGCACCTTCCTGCAGTGCTAAGAATTCCACCCACGTCCCCCCATCATAGTCGTTATCACATGCTGACTGACCTCAATGTTAAAAGAAAGAGAGAGAGAGAGAAGAGGAGGTGTTTGTTCTCTTGTTTGGCAAAAGAGCAAAGCTGTACACGGTTATTTTGATTCACGACAGAGAGCAGTGATGTCATTAGAAAACGAAGCTGAGAGAGAGGAAGAGAGAGAGCCATTATGACAAAAGACAGAGAGCGGTGACGTCATGAGAGCAAAACAAAGAAGGTGAGTGAGGGGCAGAGAGAGGCATTACGTGCCGATGGTTGTGGTGCCGCTATTACCTTCAGGCAATTTTTCGAAAAACACATCAAGCTTTTCCAATGAACATGACATGAAAGACAAGACAGGTCTTCTTTCCTCGTTCAGGAGCTTATTGTCCCGACCTCTCCGAGTGATTCGTACATAACCCGTGTGACAGCGGCTGTGACACGGGCCTGACGGGCGATCGTCGTCCTGTCTCTCATATGTAAGTCATCAGAAGTGCGGCAGCTGGCTTCCCCAGTGATCTGCGGGTATTTACTCGCACCGCCGAGGGTACACTGTCCCTCCAAACCGACTGGGACCAACCCTATCCGTGCGGATTGCACCGACCATGATGTCCGTGACGGTGGCATTGTTGCTTCTCCTAACGGTCCTGCTGGCTGTTCTGCTCACGTAAGCTATGCGTTCCGTGTGATGCAACTATTTGCAGCAACAATCAGGCAGGTCCCTATAAGTGTTCACGGGTGTCGCAAGCATTTTTTTCCTACGCGTTACGTGTGCTCTGTTCTAAAGGACAATAGGGAAAAAATGATGGCGGCAGATGTAATGCATTTGCTGGAGCTTATGTTAAGAGAATTCTTCTTGCAGCGTGACTTCTTTCATAACATAAAAAAAACATATTCGAGTTTGTTGGCAGAGCAATGTGTAAAGAATATAGAGCACATTTTACAACAAAGACAAAGGCTAATTTTATCAGCACACGAAGCAGCAATTTTTTGTCCCCCGTCTTTATTTTTGCTAATTTGTTTTATATATTCTGGTTTATCGAATTCTTACGCACTTTTTCACATTTTTTCAAAGGAATATTATTGTTCTTATCTAACTTCTCTCTTTTTTAGCAAGCGTGGTATAAAAATTTTCTTTAAAAGTTACAGTGTGACCAATCCCCCTAGTGGGTATGAGCCAAGATCTTCTAGGCGACAAGACAAGACAAGCTCCCCCCATGGTTATATCTGCAAATGATTTGTTATAATCATTCGCAATTCGCATCCCACCATAACGTTATAAGGGATGCCGTTGTGGTGGGTTCCGAAAGTTTTACCATCTGGGGATCTTCAGCGTGCATCTAAATCCAACTACGCGGGCTTAGCATGTCGCCTTCATTGAAATGCGACTGCCGTGGCCGGGATTGAATCCCGTGGCCTTCGAGTGACCTGTCGAGCATTGTAACCATGAGCCCACCGTGGCAGGTAATATCAACGGATGAGAGGTATCCACAAAAGGCGGTGTGAAAATGTGATAAATAATGAATGATGGATGCTACCTTCATTGAAAAGAACGCATAGTTCTTAGCAGCTATTGTGGATGAGGTGGAGAGAGGTAAAGAGATCCAAAGATGATGAGCACCTTCATGTCATGCCTCCGCATGGAGTCAGTTGACTAGAACAAAAAGGATGGGGTGGATTGCATTCGGCAAGTATTCTCAAATCATGAATTACTTACAAAAAGGGTTCATTCTGAATTGAGGAAGACGCAGTGAACGATGGAAATGAAAAGGATAAGTGTACCCTTAAGAGAAAAGAATAGAGCAGAGTGGGTCAGGAAACAAAGAGGGTCAGGAAACAAAGAGGGGTTAAGGATATTATAGTTGAAACCAAGAAGCAGAAATGGACACGGACCGGACACGTAGCACGTAGGCATGATTACCGCTGATCAATAAGGGTAACTGACTGAATTCTCCGAGAAAGCAAACGCGCAAAGGAGAGACAATGGGTTTTAAAAGTTTGCACGTATAACGTGGAAGCAGGAAGCACAAGATCAGGTTTGAGATTGGCGGACCACGAGAGAGGCCTTTGCTCTGCAGTGGGCGTAGTCAGGCTGCCACTTCTGATAATGATGATCATGATCACATCACAATAGAAACAGCCCACTTTGACTACCCTACATGGCGAGATATTTCTGTTTTTCGTGGTCAGTTCACATTATTGAGCGTACAGGACTGTCATGTCAACGTGCAGTAGATGCCTTTCGAAAAGGTTGCGCATATGTCCTAATGAGATGTTCTAAATCTGCTCGACACAGCATCGGACAGTGTGTGCATGCATAGCGTAGAAGTATTTTCATGCGTAGTTCGGGTAGGTTGTTGGCATTTGTCAAATACAGGGACAGGCAGGTCATGCTAGTCACAGTTTCACCGATGAAGCAATGAATACAACAAATCGGAATGTTATACGAAGGAAGGCTGCCAGCTACCTCTTTTTGGATCTGATATGGCGTAACTTCTCAAAACTCTGGGATTGTGAGAAAACAAGCATCCTCTACATGAAGCGAAGTGGTTTTCTTACTTTAATCTAAACGCAAAATGAGCAGGATGTTTGCTGATGTCTTCCCAGATAACGCGCGCATCAGAGCCAGCGCCCTTATGGTTGATTGATTGATATGGGAGGTTTAACGTCCCAAAACCACCATATGATTATGAAAACGCCGTAGTGGAGGGCTCCGGAAATTTCGACCACCTGGGGTTCTTCAACGTGCACCCAAATCTGAGCACACGGACCTACAGCATTTCCGCCTCCATCGCAAATGCAGCCACCGCAGCCGGGATTTGTTCCCGCGACCTGCGGGTCAGCAGCCGAGTGCCTTAGCCACTAGGCCACCACGGTGGGGCGTGCTCTTAGGGTCAAAGTTCTATCTCAAATGATGCAGCGTGCCCCTCTCCCTTATAATTCTACGGCCGAGAAGAGACAAACGCGATGCCTTTCCTTACTGCTTGAGGAGAAATCGACGGGTGGTCTCGCAAGCGGGGCTATGTTATCGCATGTACCCTTCGCGCAACGGAGACCGGCTGCTTTCGTCAGCCGCGTTCGTCGAAACCGCTTGTGCCTACTACTCTCTCGCAGGATATAAGATACGCAACGCGGTGTTATCGATTTTGATTACATACGGAGCTTGGCGGCAACAAAAAAAAAAAAACCGCAGTGTGTGCCCGTTTAATTTTGGGGGGATTGAAGTGAATATTCTATTGTCTCATTCTCTCATCTGTACGCGTCAACACATGGGTTTTGCCAATGTGCGCGGAAAAATGTTTCAGGAGTGTGTTTAGCTATGCAAAGCATTGCTTATATCTTGTTTTTTCCTTTTCCATATGTTATCCCTCTGCCAGCTGTCATACCTTAATAATATGTATGAACACACACACATACGCCATATATATATATATATATATATATATATATATATATATATATATATATATATATATATTGTTTGTTTATTGATTTATAAAGGGGGGTAAAATGGTTGGTTGATCAGCATTGCATGCTTACAAATACCGCAGGAATTTTCAGTGCTCCCTGAAGTAAACCCCTCTGAATCAATAATGATGTCTGAATTTATATATCTGCTCCCACAGTAACTTTCAGTACCCACAAACACATCCTTTGATGCTCCAAAGCTGCTTCCTTCATGTTTGCATAGGCGGAAGCGGGCTCGAAAGGCTGCTTCCGCCTATGCAAACATGAAGTAGTTCAATGTAAGAATTAAAAACTAACAGACACTTATGCCAAGCACAGTAGTAGAGGGGATGTTATAAGCAATAATTGTAATGTAAATGTGAAGAACGAAAAGTAGAGAAAAAGTTAGCTTGGCGCTTGCATTGGCCGAATCTGCAACCTTCGAATAATGCGTCCGATGCTTTGCCAACTGAGCTACAGCGGCGGTGATGCCCCCGGGCGCATTATGGGGTATATGTGAGCATTTGAACCCGAGAGTGTCAGTTAGCACCGCCAGTGTTGCCATGACGGTGATTGTTGGTAAGACAACGGGCACGTTCTTCAAAGGTCGCAGGTTTGGTCCCTGCGAAAAGCATGTAATATTTTCTCCACTTTTATTTTTCCCCGTTTGCACTACAATTACTACTAAATAACATTTCCTATACATTCCTCGGTATTCATTGTCTGTTAGTTCTCAATAATATTGTCTAACCAAAAAAAACGAGCCCATAAATGCCCCTTCACTTTCTTTATTAAGTTATTAATTAAATATATAGGCGTTCAAACTGATAGTTGTGATGGCCCCTGACATGAATCTGCATTTTAAAGTGCAAACAGAATCCGACTTCTTCGTCGGTGATCTCTCGACGCCAGCGTGGCACTCGCTGATCGGCCCGCCGTCCACGATCTTCTGGCGCCGTGTACCTCTCCTCGATCTGTGCCCCGTCTTCGGACTGCTTCGACCATGACCTCCATCTTTTCCACCGCTTCTCTCTTCTTTCTACACTCGTGTGCACTGAGGTCTACACACGAGTGCTTGTTTATCTTTCTACTATTCGTTTTATCCCCTTCTCCCCTCCTATAAGGAAAGTTAGCCGCGTCGCCATATTCGGCGGAATGAAATTAGGTTTTTTTTTCTTTTTCTTCAAGAACCACTCACTTGCACATGATCTTAAGCACATCATCAGGCTCGTAGAAAAACAACGGCAGCCAGGATAATTCTGTACGGGGGCAACAGTGAATGATTCTTCCAGCCGAAATCTTACCGACGTTGAAAAAGTTACACAGGGCAACCATATACGTATGATCACTGCCAAAACACGCGATGGACGAGGAGGGCTGGTACCTAAACGACCAATATGGGACTTCATATGCGAAACATTATGATGAATACGTTGCCAACTGGAAAAGCCACCATAGAGCCATGGCATGATACCGAGCCCACGCGACAGCAGTGGCTGAGGCATTGCTTACAATGCCACCATAGCAAGTTCCACTATATACACGAAGGAAACAACGTCTCATCACCAAAAGAGGTACAAAATTTAGCAAGCTATACTTGAGAAGTGACAGGAAGTGTGATGACATTGAAAGTGGACCGTTGGCTACGCTCACTATGAATCGTTTGTGCACAAGGTCGTAAGTTTGGCAATGGTTTACCGCCATTTTGTTCGTTCTTGTACTTCAGCAGGCGCTGTTTTTTTCTTTCTTTCCCTTGAAAGTATTGCTAACCTTTGACACACTTTCTTCCCACACTTTTGTCTGATTGAAGGCACTACATCCTTTGCAGGTGGAAGAAGAGCTTATGTAGTTGCTATAGCGAGACCATCAACGAGTTCTTGGTTACGCATTCCCAAAACACACTCGTGTTCCCTTTCTTGAAAATTAGATGTGTATTATCAAGGCGAAAGTTTCAGACACCCCTTCAGACACGAAAACGGGTCGTTGGTGGTGTCAACGTGAAAGTTATAAAAAGTGACGTAATCGCAGATGATGTCACGCATGGCGACGTGATCATGGCTTCGAAGATGGCCAAAATTTTACCTGTGGAGACAGTGCACCGTCACGTGAAGTGCGGAAAGCCTTTTTTGAGTCGGTAGATGATCAAAACTATATACTGAGAAGAACAACAACAAGAGTAAAACAAACAAAAAAAAATAAAACGAAAATAGCTTTAATCTTCTCGTCATTTGCAAATGAATGAGAGTTTTTCGTTTTTCTATAATTCAAGCTTATAAATTGTGGCACTTGTTCCGGAGCAGGAGACTGAGTGACTGTGTTGCAGATCACTAAAACTTGTCGCTAATAAATTAAATCAAAAAGTAAAGTTTGCATTTAAGAATAGCGCAAGAGACAAAGACTGACGGATATAAGAGACAGCGCTCATTTTCTACAATGTATAATAACGAAGCTGTGTTTACATATATATGTGAGCTTGTGAAAATTCAGCGTTGCGTGGTTATCTTCATTACTCATTGTCTGTAGCACCGTTTTTCAATTCAATTATGTGTGCCCAACTTACCCAAGTTTCCAGGCTTCATACTAAAAGTTGCGTAGTATACTTTTTTGTATTACGCTTATTGACAATACAAACAGTTCTGCCTATATACGACGCTGTCGTCAGCTTCACATAAAAGTCGAACGGTCCTTCATGCATTCACACGTGACAACACGCAGGCAAAATGAAGGTTTTCACCCGAAAATAATCATCATTTTCCTCCCTCCCCCCCCCCCCCTGAAATTTTTTACGCCTCACGTATTTTGGCGGTGCCTCCGGAATCGGCACACCTTTGACTAAGTGGCGCCATCATGTGAGGACCATAGAGTTCCCGAAAGTCAACTAGAATGGACCCTGGCGCTGCTCTCGTTCAGCCCAATGAGGTAAAAAAAATTGCTGGATTGGAAGCTATTGCCCAGGAGTGAAACCGCACTCACCGTAACATGGCGGCTGTGGCTGCCATCTTACTAGAGTAGAGACATCACGAGCTTTTTGCGCTCAGCGACAGAAACAGGGAAGTTTATTGCATACTAGTAACAGCACTTAGATGTGTACAACTGTCTGGTCTAACAAAATTACACCAGTGGCACGTACAAACAAGAGCACAAAGACACAATGTAACTTACAACACTGCAATACTCTCACAAATTACTGAAGCAAACAAAGAGAAAATGAAACACGAAAAGCACCAAGTTCGTACAGAATCACATAATATTTTTAGAGAAAAGAGCCATCAGCATAATCAGCCTGACTACGCCCACTGTAGGGCCAAATTCTTTCCCATGACCCGCCAAAGAACCCGGTATTGTGCTTTCTGCTGTCCCGTTACATCTGCGAACTTTTTTATCTGATCGACCCACCTAACTTTCTGACTTCCCCTCACCGGCTTGACTTCTCTGGAAAACCAGTCAGTAACCAGCAGTTATCCTGCCTACGTGCTACATGTAGATGATGATGATTGATGATGATGATGATGATGATGATGGCCTGAACGCATGGCTCACGCCAACTCAGGGGGATTGGCCAAGAAACGATTATTTAGATAGTGATTTACATATTACATGCACGGCCCATGTCCATTTTTCTTGATTTCAACCATGATATCCTTAATCTCAACTTGGTCTCTGACCCACTCTGCTGCTTTCTTGTCTGTTAAGGTTACACCCTATCATTTTCCTTTCCATCGCTCGCTGCGTCATCCTCAATTTAGGCTGAACCCTTTTTGTAAGCCTTCACGTTTCTGCTCTGTATAAGTACCGGCAAGATGCAGTTGTTATATACCTTCCTCCTTAAGATTAGTGGCATAATACCATTCATAATTTGACAATGCATGCCAAATGTGATCCACCCGATCCTTATTCTTCAAGTTATTTCACTTTCGTGGTTTGGTTCCGTGGTTACTAACTGTACTAAGTAGACATATTCTTTTACAAATTCCACCGTCTCTTTACCAATCGCAAAGTGCTGTTTTCTGCCGAGATTGTTTCACAATACTTTAGTTTTGTGAATATTAATTTTCAGACTTACTCTTCTGCTTTTCGTGTCCAGTTCAGTAATCATGAGCTCTAATTCGTCCCCTGAGCTACTCATTAAGGCAATGTCATCAGCGAATCACAGGTCGCTAAGATACTCTCCATTAAATATTCTCCTTAGAAAAATACTCAATCTACTGCCCTGAAAACCTCCTGTGAACGCGCAGTAAAGAGTTTTGAAGAGATCGTGTCTCCCTGCCTCACACCCTACTTTATTGGGATTTTGTCGCTTTCTCTATTGAGAACTATGGTGACCGTGGATCCACTGTAGATTTCTTTGTGGCCTGGAGAAAAGTACATATTATTTTTCTTGCCGGTGACTTTTTGAAACGTGAGTAGAGAAAATTCAATATTTCCATTCCTCACCTCCAGAAATTGTGTGTTTAGAAAGAGTGGTTAGTGATTTTGAGTACTTAGCACGTTAATATGGGAGAGCATTAAGCCGTCTTGTTGGCTTCACGTTTGATGAGGCGGCACCGACAAAATTAACCCGCGACCACGGTCTGTGCTCCCGACGAGGAAGAGAGCGAGAATAAAATTTATTTCAATGGGACAGTCCATGGTTTAATACTGGGTGGAGCCTTTTTGTTGAGCCCCACTGGCCGTGGTGGCTTGCCGGGCCTGGTGTAGGGTCACCGATGGGCTTCCCAGTGCAAGCTCCGAAAGCCGCGCCTCACAAGACCCCGTTGTGAATGTTTCGCTTGACGCCCAGCCTATAGATACTGCATGGGCTAGTCGCTCTGTACATTGGTAGGTGATGTGTGGAAGAGTGGCTGTGTGGTCGCTATACCAGGGACACATTCCTGTTGTGTATAGCTGAGGAAAAATCGCGTGTAGTCTTGATATGTGTGGGTATGTGTTCGTTTGAAGGCGGCGCCAGTCCCTGGATTGCCGGGTTGCTTAAGTTCGGTTGTGGAGGGGCGTACTTCCGTTTTCTAAGGCATTGGTTTTCTAAAATCTGCTGAATTGATGTGTTGTGTTCCCCATGGAGCCTGAGAGGTTCGCTGAGGAAGGTCCTGCGTTTCGGCCAGTAGGTCCGCGAGCTACGAAATGTGCCCTCTCGTTCCCCCTCAGGCCCGCATGCCCTGGGCACCAGACGAAGCCATGTGCCTCCATCAGCGTGGGCCCCAAAATATCAATGACGCATCTGAGAAGTGTGGCATTGAGATTTGAGCGACAGACCGCTTGTGAGTCTGTCAATGTATTGTTCAGGTTCGGAAGGAGGAAGTAGCTTATGACATCCCACCGCAGCCACCAGTTGTTAAGGGTCGGAGGAGAATGTTCGCTGATGGCATCCCATCGCTGCCACCAGTTGTAAGGGATAGGGGACTACCTGGTCTCTTATGGTAGCGTGGTGTAACCGGGTGGAGGAAACGAACGCTGAAAAGAAGGGGATACGAAAAACAAACAGGTTTATGGCACTATTTACACATATTTACAGAAAAGAAAGGTTAGGGGTTTCACAAACCACGAGCATGGTGGTTGAACCGTTACATGGTTCAGAGCGACGTCCAGCACTCTGCGGCGTCGTTTTAAGCCCTGCCGGGCTCCTCCTCTCCGAGTGGTACACTAATCACACACACACAACAGGTGAGGGAGACGAGCATGCACGGTCCACGTGAACGTCCAATATTGAGTCGTGAACACTGCAAGGTGGCGCCAGCAGGACTCTTCCTCGTCGTGTGTGTGCCGCTAGTCGAGAGAGAGAGAGATAAACTTTATTTGCGCATAACGCGGAGCATTCCAAATGATCGGGCCCCTATTCCAGGGCTCCGCTGGCCCTAGCCATCATCTCTACCCATTGGACCAGCCAGCGCTGATCAACAATGGCCACGCTGGACAGCAGCGCCTCCCATTGTTCCTCTGTGTTGTTCATGTTGTGGTGTTCTTCATTGTGATGCGTACACTCCCACGTGATGTGAAACAGAGTTGGTGTGGCCCCACACCACGGACATATATCTTTGTATGCTGTGGGGTAGAATACATGCAGCCTGTGTAAGTTCGTGTATGTGTTTGTTTGGATTCTGCGTAATGCCACCGATTCCATTGCTGCGAGTTTCTTATGCGGTGCTGGATACACTTTCTATTGTCCCTGTAATACTGAAGAATTGCACCAAAGTTAGGGTCTAGGGGCGTTGGATCCTCTATTGCAGTGTGCAAGAAAGCTCGGTAATCTGTGAAGCCTCGAGCCGCCTCATCCGCAAACTGGTTCCCGGTGACGCCCTCGTGCCCTGGCGCCCAGATAATGGTTTGGGTGTATTCAATTGGGAAGTCCTTGTGAGCTTTGGTTAGAATTCGGAAGGCCTTCATACATATTCTACCTTTTTCGTAATTTCTACATGCAGCCTTCGAGTCTGTGATTATTGTCATTGGGGCTTTTCGCTCCCTGCCCTCCTTGATTGCCAGCGCGATCGCTATCTTCTCCGCTTCTGTGATAGAGGCTTGGGCTATGGAGGCACAACTTGTGACGTTTCCTTTTCGGTCTGTGACCACGGCCACCATGTTCTTTGCATTTGCCTGATATGGTGCGGCGTCAGTAAATCTCGCCGTATTCAGATATTTTGTCTGTTTATCTATGTAAACGGCTCTTGTTTTACGTCTTCCAGCATGTAAAACTGGGTCCATGTTCTTCGGTAGGGGGCATATTTTGTACCAGGCTCTGACTGAGCACGACAATTCCTTAGCTCTTCCATGTGCGTATTTGTTCGCCGAGGCCGATCCTCTGAAGAAGTTTTCTGCCGGTTGTCGTCTGTAGCAGGTGGTTAACCTGGGTGGTTACTTGTGCCTCAGCCAACTCATCAAATGTATTGTGAAGTCCGAGCGCTGATATTTTCGCAGTTAAAGTGCTTTGTGGTAGTCGCAGAGTCGCTTTATACGCCATCCTTATTATTTTGTCTGCTTTTTCTTTCTCCTCTCTATTCATGTTGTGGTAGGGTAGCGAGTATGTTAGTCTGCTGATGACTAAGCTCTTTACCAAACGAAGCACGTCTTGTTCTTTCAGTCCAGCACGATTGTTCGTTATTCGAACTATCATACGAACAATTTGTTGAGCTGTTCGTTTATGCATATTCAGTGTGTGGAGACATCGCTGATTGGACTGTAACCACATCCCTGTTTTCTCTGGTATAATATTGCCGTCTAGCTTGACCTCAATGCGGAGGCTCGGGTCTGTCCTTTGTTTTTTACTCTTGGTGAACCGAATGAGTTCCGATTTGTCTGCTGAGCACTGAAGCCCCCTTTCTTTAGTGTAATCTTCGATGGTTTTAGATGCCAGTTGAAGCCGCGCTTCTTTTTCCGCCAAGCTACCCTTGGTTGTCCATACAGTGATGTCATCCGCATAGAAGGAGTGTCGGATGTCGGGAATACCTTCCAGTTTTTTGGCTAGACCAATCATGGCTATGTTGAAAAGCGTAGGCGAGATTACAGCGCCTTGTGGTGTGCCTTTGCTCGGTGGGTGGAAGACATTGGATTCGTCTTCTCCTAATCTGATAACAGCAGTTCTTTTAGTAAGGAAGTTCTGTACATATTTGGACGTCCTTTGACCACAGTTTGTCGCTGCTAGCCCATCTAATATGGGCTTATGGCTTACGTTGTCAAAAGCGCCTTTTATGTCGATGGCCATGACAATGTTTTCTCCTGCTTTTGGAACATTTGTTAGTACTTCCTCCTTTAAAAGCAGAAGGATGTCTTGTGTCGAAAGGTTCGAGCGGAAACCAAACATGGTGTTTGGCAACAAGTTATTTTGTTCAAGGTGCCATTGAAGTCTGGCATTTATCAATCTCTCAAACACTTTGCCTAAGCACGAGGTAAGAGAGATTGGCCTGAGGTTTTCTATAGCCAATTTCTTTCCTGGTTTGGGTATCATAATTATTATAGCATGCTTCCATTGCTGAGGTATAGTGCCATTCACCCAGTGTTTGTTAATGAAGTTTAGAAGCGCTGTTATGGCTTCGTCATTCATGTTGCGAATCATGGCATTGGTGATTTGGTCCGCCCCAGGCGCTGTGTTGCGTTTCATGCCGACGATTGCCGCTCTGACCTCGGCATGCGTGAAAGGTGCATCCAGTTCTGAGTTTGGGAGCCCAGCCGCTAGTCGAGAGTTCCCACGATCCTGACAGCGTACATCAAAGGGTCTGCCGCACAGCTCGCCTAATTGGCGGGGTGATTTGCGGTGGCCGCCGCGGTCTCTTTCAGAAAGATGCTGTCTTTGTTGTCCTCTCTGGTCGTGGCGTCGTGGCGACACGACGTCTCATCCTCCGGCTAGCAGGGACAATGCCTGGCGGGCATAGGCAGCCAGCCGGTCATCTACTTGATTGGGGATTAAAAGGAGCGCCACTCTCCTGTCAGCCCTGGCGCCGGTCACAACAGCTTCCCCGTCGCCAGATGAATCACCGAGGTCATCAGGCAACGCTGCTGCTTGAAGGGACGACAAAAGGGTCCACATTTGAAAGACGGGAACTCGCTTTTGCTTGCTGCATTGTCTGGGTAATTACTCAAATCTTCGACGGCGTCTGGCAGACTGGGTGCCGAAGGGATTGAGATCCTCCCCAGTGGACCGGCTTACGCACAATGGCGTCTGCCCAGATAAATTTCCAGGCCAAACTTAACAGCTCCTCCGCCGCCCGGAAAATCTCGGCTGGCCAGCGCTCCCAACCGCTGGGCACGAAGAGAATGGTTGGTGACGAGGATGATGGCCTGGCTTTCTCCCTCCAGCTCTCCAGCTGCGAACTCGAAACCAACTCCCAAACCAGCTCACAATGATGGACAACAGCAAGGCGAACCACACAACACAAGACCATACTGCAGCCAAGCACGTTGGACTCGCTTAGAACCCTCCAGGCTTCTCAAAAAACGCAAACCAATTCTACTCTGAAATTTTGACAGAATTTCGTGCCGCCAAAGTTACAACAATCATGGATGTGGAGATGCTTACTAAAGATGGAACAAATTGCCGTGTGAGAAAAGCACACAAAGGCCAACACAATTTGGCCCCATATAACCGTAATCCCACTCCTTCAAAACTAGCCTTTTCCTGCCATCCGCAATACTATGTTGTAACTAACATTCGCTGACTTATCACTAATTTAATTAAACACAACCAACTACATGGTTTTTACACGAAAGCTGCCAGACCCTATATACCCAAGGTATCTGAGCACATTTTTAATTCTCTCAATACTTAATGTAGTCGTGAGTGGCTACTTGTAGGACACCCTGACGCCAATGAAAACTCACTCACAGCAGATCAAACTGCGTCCTAAAATTCTTAGAAATGTATGTCTAGCCTCAAAGTTCGGTATAACATAACGCTCAGCTAAATAATTCACCTGATCCCTGACCACATACTAAAATAACAAAGGGAAATACAACTCGTGTACTAACACGCTCATTTGTTTAATGTAGCTTCATGTCAGCCCCTGTTTTTAAAGAACGCACAAGACTTTGCTGTGCGCTCTAGCACGACATCATACTATCATCCAAAGGGCGCTAGCGTACCAACACATACCTAATCATAGGTCATATCGCTATAACTTATAGCCACCACTCTTTCAAATTTCGCGGGCGTACCAAATCTTCAACCACGACTAACGTGCTAAAAGAAAAAAAAACTTAATTGGACCAATGCGGGTCACTGCTTCCGCATAACCCTTGACAACTTAACTAAAAAAACTCTGACAAAGTTTACAAAAAGTATTGAAGTGAAAAACTAACTAAACAAACAAGCCCTGGGGGGTGACATAGGAATATTACTTAAAAACCAAAAATAAACAAACAAACATGCTTCCCAGTAAATTTCTGTGTCACTCTCTCCAGCTTACAGCTGTCCCTCACTCTTCAGTCATACCCTTGGCGGTCGCGGTCTTGGTGGATTTTCAGAACGCCCGAGGCAACGACGCGTACGTGCTACCAGCTGAACGGCACAGTCACGCATCATTCGCGATTTCAGCCTGCCTTTGTCATACTGGCGGAGGGAACCCGAGCGATGCGTGGGACAGAGTGGCCATGCCTTCTTTGGGCTAGCTCCCGTGTGGTGTTTAGCTATTGTGGCCTTTCTTCTTGGACCCCTTCGACAACCCTGTCCCCGCAAAGGTTTAAATCTCCTGCGTACATTCCGTCACGAGGATGCGCGCTGTGGCCTACCCTTTCGCCGCTGGCGCCTTACTTCCCGCCACAAAGACCTCTTCGCTGAACTGGCCGATGATCTACTCTTCCATCGTTCGCCCGGCTGATTGCTACCTCTTCCATGCCTTCGCTTTATCGCTCGCGTACGCTTTCCTCTATTATGGCGACTTTTGCGACTGACTTGTCCCGCACTGCTTTGAAATTTGTCGCAGGTTGAGTCATCAATGGTTTTACATCTCAAGGGCGCACCATGACACTTGCTGTGGATGGAATCGGAAGACTGGCGCTTTACACGAGCTTCTATTTGGGACTCCGCTTTCTTTGTACTTTTCCTCCGGCGGCTAGGATGCATGCAAACTGAGTTTGACGCCGATGCAGAACCCCTAGTTTTGTTCACTACGCTCAAACGTATCGAGCCTTTCTTTACACCCGTAGTGCATTTTGTCTCGCTCGTAACTATCCAACTTCGCCTGCGCCTGCGCCGCTTCTTGCAGCTCGTTTCTGAGGTTTCCGATAGCAACTCACATTCGTGAACCCTCTCACAGCTTTCGTTTGCTGTCTCAGTCGCGCGGTCTGAATGATTTTCGACCAAATCATCTTTATTCTCACCCTCTACACCGGCGGACTGGTTATCACACTTAGGAACAATGCAGGTGCTTCCCTTCGAAAAAAACTTGCTCACATTCCTGAGAGCTGTCTGCAACTGCACTGATACCATTCTCTACATTCGCCGCTTCTCCGGAGCTTTCTCTGGTGTTCTTGATGTCTTCGACCTCATTTGCAAGATCCACCTTTGCGACAAACACAGTTCTGTACCAGCTTTTCTACAGCTATCCTAGCTGTTTCGCTAACAGTTAACTGGCACAGCACCTCGTCACACTCGCTCTGGCCTTTGTCAGCCTCTCTACTCAGCGCAGCATCATTCGCAGCACTCAAACTCGATTCGCCTTTGAATCTGCTGCTATGTTCACACGTGCCAGCCTTCTCTAAAGCTCAGGGCTGCACCTCGCACTTCTCGTGCGCTACACTTGCGAACGGCAGAATCTTCTGTCGCATTGCTTCTATTTTACGTTCCAGAAGTTTATTCTCCAATTCGCGTGCTTGATCACGCTCTTTTCTATCCCTTTTCCGTGCCTCTCTTTCGCGTTCCTTTCGTTTCCGTTCCTCTCGTTCGCGTTCCTCTCGGTTCCGTTCCTCTCGCTCCCGTTCCTCCATTTCCTGTTTTTCAAAAATGTCTACTGCGTTTTTAATCTCGTTCTCACTGGCTTTTTGTGAGATCAGCTTCACAATTGCTGTCCTGCTCATTCCTTCATCTACTTCAATGCCTAGATGCTTACTCACAGGCAAAAGTTCATCTCTTAGCATTGCCTTCCACGCCATGAATGCCGTTGTATTTTGGTCCTGCATTTCACACATAATTAGGGGATCCCTAGAACTCAAAACTCACAAATGGTAATCTCCCTAATTCACACACAATCCAGCTTCTAATAAACTCACACATTGAAGCCTGCGAAGTCAAAGCAAAGACCAAGCACTCACGACAGCACAGCACCATGTCGTGAAGTCCATCCCACCACTGCCACCAGTTGTTCAGGTTCGGAAGGAGGAAGTAGCTGATGGCATCCCACCGCTGCCACCAGTTGTTAAGGGTCGTAAGAGGAAGTTCGCTGATGGCATGCCACCGCTGCCACCAGTTGTAAGGAATGGGGGACTACCCGGTCTCTTGTGGTAGCGTGGTGTAACCGGGTGGAGGAAACGAACGCTGACAAGAAGGGGATACGAAAAACAAACAGGTTTATGGCACTATTTATACATATTTACAGAAAAGAAAGGTTAGGGGTTTCACAAACCACGAGCGTGGTGATTGAACCGTTACATGGTTCAGAGTGACGTCCAGCTCTCTGCGGCGTCGTTTTAAGCCCTGTCGGGCTCCTCCTCTCCGAGTGGAACACCAATCACACACACACAACAAGTGAGGGAGACGAACATGCACGGTCCACGTGAACGTCCAGTATTGAGTCGCGAACACTGCACTGCTAGGTGTTGCCAGCAGGACTCTTCCTCGTCATGTGTGTGCCGCTAGTCGAGAGTTCCCACGATCCTGACAGCGTACATTAAAGGGTCTGCCGCACAGCTCACCAAATCGGCGGGGTGATTTGCGGCGGCCGCCACGGTCTCTTCCAGGAAGATGCTGTCTTTGTTGTCCTCTCTGGTCGTGGCGTCGTGGCGACACAATGTCTCATCCTCCGGCTAGCAGGGACAATGCCTGGCGGGCATAGGCAGCCGGCCGGTCGTCTACCTAATTGGGGATTAAAAGGAGCGCCGCTCTCCTGTCAGCTCTGGCGCCGGTCACAACAGCTTCCCCGTCACCAGATGAATCACCGAGGTCATCAGGCACCGCTGCTGCTTGAAGGGACGACAAAAGAGCCCGCATTTGAAAGACGGGAACTCGCCTTTGCTTGCCGCATTGTCTGGGTAATTACACAAATCTTCGACAGCGTCTGGCAGACTGGGTGCCGAAGAGATTGAGAGCCTCCCCAGTGGACCGGCTTACGCACAATGGCGTCAGCCCAGACGAATTTCCAGGCCAAACTTAACAGTATACGCTGAGAGTCCTCTCCTTTCTGCCTCTCTAATTGCCAAGGCTATAGCTGATGCTTCTGCGGTGGCCCTGGATTAGTGTGTGTGATCCCAACGAAGAACATATACAACAGACAAGTTAAACGCGGCATCTTTTTTGAGTCACATAGTGCTCAAAGTGCATGTTTGTGTGACTAGTTAACTTCAGTAAGCCTTAAATTCAAGGTGAATTCGATATGAAATTACGTCATCAGTATTAGTTTCTATGTGTTGTTACGCCGGGAGCAACCATCTTTTAAATTATAATTGAAGTAGTCTTTAGAATAACTGATGAAAGCCACTTGATCTCTAGTTGGACACCATCAGAAAAGAGCCTGTTTCCGAGATCTTTGGTGGGCAGAAGCTTCCTTCACTATTCCTGGCAAGGCATTGTGAGAGCTTCCACTCCAGCAATTTTATATGCAAAGCAGCTATTGGACTAGCCTGTGGAATGTCCTTCCATGCCCACAGCTCTTCTCGCCGCAGGTGTTGGAGTGCTTTTAAGTCACTCACACCCTCCTAGCAGTGCATGGTGACGTCTCTCTCCCTCACCTGCGGGCGCTCGCTGCGTGTCACCTCTCTCTCGCTTCACTCTCTTCACTGCTCGCAACGCTTGAACTCACTCCTCACATGGTCATCATCTCACCTTCGCCACCTCTCTTCAACTATCGGCGAGAAGGAATGAACCGGTGGGTGCGCGCGCCTCGAGAATGTCGCAGCGGGGACAATGTGGACAGCGCGCCACCGCTTGCCACGCGATCGCGCCGGCGGGCGGGACGCTGTCGCAGCATGCTTCCCGCTATCACGTATACGTACTTTTCGCGGCTGTCGCCGGCTTTGCGAGCGTTGGCAAAGCCGATCGCATTCACGAATGGCTACGTCAACATCGACGAGGCGCGAGCCAGGGAAGCCGAACGCAAGCGTCGGCAGAGAAAGACCAGTGACACCACCGAGGTGTGAGTCAAGAACACCGATCGCGTTCGAGAACACAGACGGCGTGCGGATAACACCGACGAGACGCGAGCCAAGGAAGGCGAGCGCAAGCGTCTTCAACGCGTCCCGCTTCCCGTGTCTTTGCGTTTCAAACAAACGTGTACTCGAGTGAATGCTACACCGAGTAACGCTTCAAACTGTTCTTCAAGCCCCCGCGTCGACGCCCGTTTCAACCGAGTCAATGCTGTACGAACCACTGCTACTTTGCATCCCATCAGGGTTCTCTTCGGGGAGATGGTGCATAGTATATTTTAGGAGCTCGCTCCTTATGCTCGAGCCTTGTGCCTTGTCCATCCATCCGGCCGTAGTAGCCACGTTTCCTCTGAAGCAAATGACAGGGTTACAATCGGATGCCACTAGGCACAGCACACTGACCAGATGGAGCTGCGTTGACCCTTCATAATGACCCTTCTCAAAGTCTTTGATATTTGCCGTTACGGGCACGCAGAAAATAGACGCGTGCTCGCATCCTTCATGTATCTTAGCCACAATCCACCGGCAGATGCAGTGCGCAAAACGCACGCGTCACGTTCCATTTTCATTGACGCCTTCTCAAGGTGGTTTTTTTATCCGCTAGGCTAAGTATTCTGGCGCTACAGTCGGACTGGAAAACTCGACTGAACGGTGCCTATGCGCGCGTCTATGTTCTTGCATGAGAAAGCACGCTGGGCGAGCAACGCTACGCGAGACGCAACCAACGCGACCGCTGTCTGTCGCCGCGCACATAGTCGGCACCATTCCAAGCATAGTTCAGGCTCGAGGCATTTGCGATGTCCGTTCCAATCCGCCGATTTTCGTGGATTAGGGGGGGGGGGGAGTTGCAAACGAACCTTCGCTATAATATTATAATTAGTAATATTATTAGTGTTATATTAAAAACAGAAATAATGACACCGATAATAAAACAATAATATAACAATAACAACATTAATTGTAGGGGTTTAGCATCATAAAATCTTCGCTGCCCCTGATAGGGGACGTCTTTGTACAATGGTCGAGTGTATGTGCGGAAGAGTCACAGTTCAGTGATTTAAATTCTGGAGCAAGCTCCTTCATCATCCTTCACTTCGTCGATATGGCGTCATTTTTAATCTTTTGGTTCATCCACCATGGAAATTATGGTTAGTACTTGGATTTGCCTAGTCTTGGTCTTTAAGGGCTTCGAATGCACTTGTAAATTTGTTTGTGGTTGTGTTTTGGTTTTCTTTCGAATAAAAGAACAGATCATTGTGAGAATCGTGAGCCAATTTGGATTGGTGAGCCTAAAAAGGTCAAGGTGGTGAAGCGTAAATGCTGAACTTTTGAAGAACTTTGTCTTGCGGCAAAGCCAATTCAAGCCTCAGGAAGTCAAACAGAACCAGAAGAACGAAGATTGGGCCCATCGTTCCCATGCAGGCTGTGCGTTGCAACTTTCATGGACACTCGCGCCAGAGTTACTTCTAGTAAATATTGTAGGAAACACTGCAATCATAATGCCAATGTACGCGGCCTTGTTGTGCGATGTCCTATAATGCCAACATAATGACGTCACCAGTTCTAGGGGTGAAGCCCCTTACGCCCCTTAAGGGTGAAGCCCCTTACAAAATGAATGAGGATGAGTGGGTTGAAGTGTCTGTCTGTCTGTCCATCCATCCGATCGTCTGTCTGCCTGTATGCCTATTTGTCTGCCCGTCCGTCCGCCCGTCCATCTGTCTGTCTCTCTGTCTGTCTGTCTGTCTGTCTGTCTGTCTGTCTGTCTGTCTGTCTGTCTGTCGGTCTGTCTGTCTGTCTGTCTGTCTGTCTGTCTGTCTGTCTGTCCATATGTCCATCAACTATCCGAAATCAATAACGCCATATAATGATCATATATCCTAGGGCATATACATACATTGCCATCTGGAGAGCAATTGTTAAATCTGGAAGTAGCTACATACTCCTACTCCTCCTTCTCCCCCTCCTCCTCCTTCTCCTCCTCCTCCTGCTACTAATGCTACTACTACTACTACTACTACTACTACTACTACTACTACTTCTACTACACAGGAGGAAACGAGCCCCACCCCAACGAGCTTCGCCGCTAAAAACAAGATGCACAAAACTTTAGCGGCGAACCTCCTTAGGGTGTTGGTCGTTCCCTTCTCTGTACTAGTCGTAGCAGTAATATGTAGCCATCTCTAGTTTATTAGTTGCTCACTAAATTGTGTTGTGTGTACATGTCCTTCAAACTAGTATCACTAGATGGCGCTAGTGGTTTTAGCACGGTTAACAATTAAAGAATATAGATGGCGCTGTTATATTGAGAAATTCACACCATACCCAAGGAGTGAATGATGGTGAGTGGGGCGAAGCGCCCATCCGTACGATGCGTGCTCTAGTGTGATACGAACGGACAGACAAACGGACAGACAGACAGACAGAAGACAGACAGACAGACAGACAGACAGACAGACAGACAGACGGATGGACTGACAGACAGACAGGCGGACGGACGGACGAATGGACGCTTCGCACCTCACTCCACGGATATGCCGTGAAATTTTTTGCGGGTCACCTCCCCGACATCGCTTCTCTCCCTGCCTCCTTTTAATCACTTTCCTTGAATGAATGAATGATTGAATAAATAAACTTTCTTTAATGTCTGGCAGTTTCCACCGGGCGAGGTGAGGGAACAGGGAATTAACCCCTGTCCCTTGCCACTCTCCCTCAATTAGTGGTATTTTTTACTGATATATGAGAGTCATCAAGTGTTGCATAAGAGGAAGTCTTTATTACGCACACTCCTAAGTCAAGTGAGTTTACGGGCCTCTATTTGCAATAACAGGCTACCCAGAACGATTGCGCCTTGCGTGGTTGCATTCTTTTATTTATAACACGAAAGAAGGTATCCATAAAAAGAAAAAAGAAAACATGTCTCTCGAGGTAATTGCACGCTTATAAGTTGGCTGTCCGCCGCTGCAAAATCAGGTTGTACGGGAACAAAAAACAGGTTGATGTTTATTTTTAATGATGGTTCCTGTAGGGCTGATATTCTGAGTAAGTAAAATGTTGCAGCACCGTCGAGCCTTGTCGTAAAAGTAATTCGTTTTCTATCGTCGACCGCGTGATAAAGAACGTAGAAATATTACATCATTACACATCAGCATAGTTTATAGTGCTACAATATAGTACCATTCTGGTTAGCTTAACAAGTATAGAGCAACCACGCCGGAAGGGGAGTGGTCCCGTGTTCGATCCCGGACCAGGACAATTTTTCGGCAACTACGAAGCTCTCTTTCTGAGAAATTCATGCCGTTTTTGTCGGCTGCGTGCAGTAAATGTATGTTTCCGATTTACTTTCCTAAGACATAATGCGGGATTTGACGGAACTGATTTGCAACAGTGTTAAGTGAGCTTATATACTTAATTTTAGCTTAAAGTGGTGCTGAATGAGCTTTCCAGTTTATTAAAGCGCTGCGTAACGTACAATTTGTTAACGTTGCTTTCTCGGCGAGTTTGTTCGTGGTAAGAGAAAACCAGTGAAAAACCGCACGAAGACAGTGAAGGAGGACAACCACTCAAGCCAGCGCTTGTCCTGTGTGGTTGTCCTTCTCCGCTGTCCTCGCTTGTCGTTTTTCGCTGGTTTCTTCTTCCTATACAATTCATCTTTTTAGTTTCCGAATCCCTCGAGGCTTAATAACGATAGCCCGACGATTTTAGTGCAGTGGAAAATAGCTTAAATTCCCCCTCTCCCAAAAATGAAACAAAGATGCCGATACATTATGTATGATGTCACCATTATGGCCACATGAATATTTATTATGCCATGATGTGGAATCTTTACTGTTATCTAACAATACAGATGCAACTAATGCTACAAATTAACGAATTTGTTATAGTCCATTATGAATGATGTCCACCTTAGCCATAAGTTTGGTAAAATAGCTAAAAATTATTGCGGGATAAATACTTGACTACTAGTGGATTCGCTCTGAAGCAGTTATGTATTTGTTGGTCTTTGATAACACAAAAATGTTTTCAGACAACTTATTGGAAAGACTTTTTCTTTCTCTCCAGGTCGCGGTGGTGGCACTTCTCGTACTTCAAGAGGATCGGCATTCCTGGACCGAAGCCCAATCTAATATGGGGCAACCTCGCGGAATACCACTCTATGGTGAGAGCATGGTCCGAGTGGAAGGCGTGAAGATCCCTTTACCACACATAAATAAAACGCCTTTAAATACGTCTAAAGTGCCATTAAATAGCTCTAGGCTCGTTCACTGCCCTTCGAAGTATGTAAATGTTGAGATTACGGGATGAGTCAAACAGTCGCTGCTCTTATAAGTCGGAAAATAAGGTGGAGGTGTGGGTGCAAAGAGATAAAAAGTTCTTTATTAGGGGTTGCCACTACAGGGGTTAATGTTTCAAAAAAGTGGTCTTGTCAAAAGGTGGTAAAAACACGGGTGGTCTAAATCATCCATTTACACCCTGCACGGCAGCCGTCTGAAACGCGCGGCCCGCGGACATTCCCACAAAATAAATTTCATTGACTTTTCTAAACAGTAATCACTATATTTTCTCGCCTTTTGCAAGTTATAGCGCTTTGTTTGGGTAAACTACAGAGACGGTACTGGTCTCAAGCATATTTATTTCTCGTGAGGCACCCTATGCTATAACACCTTGCTATAACCCTATATGCTATAACACCTATAACAACTGCCATGCACTAACAAATCCTATAACAACTGGTATAACACCTATAACGCCTTAATCAGAACCAAACTAGAATATACACGTATTGTTTGGAATTCGTATACACAAACTAATAGCAATAACCTCGAGAGAGTGCAGCGAAAGGTAGTTAGATTTTTATTTAACAAATTCTCAATCCAGGATTCACCCATAGCACTTATGAATGCTAACCGCATTGAATCACTCGATGTGAGAAGACAGAAGCACAGACTGGAATTTTGTCACACTAGTTTACACGAACAATTCACCACTGTGCTCACCTTTATATAAGTCGCCCCTAATAAACCGAACCACTCGTCACCGTAGACAAGATACATTGACACCCTACTTAGCGAGAACGAACACATTTAAGAAGTCTCTCTTCCCTCGTATAATAACTGAATGAAATTGTGTAATCGAACTGACACCAAAATGCTGATTAATATTATTTGTACAGCGTTTCGCCAAACGTATTGACTCTACTTTTGTAGTAGCGTTTTTGTTTCCTTTATTTTTTTGTTTTGAACGTGTTCACTGTAGTACCATCGTATTGGCTCTCCTTGCTTGAACTACGTGTCTGATGTATTTGATAAATAAATGAACAAACGTGGTATTATGATTAAAATAAATGATGGGGCAAGAATTTCAATTAAATGCAGTAAAAACATCTCAATGGAACGAAAACTTTATATTTCAGAATCGGCGTCATGAATTTAGTCATAGTAGAAATCAATACCGGTATGTTTTTCGAAGGCTGACTTATAATAATGATTCATATAGGGGATACGGAAAAGGAATTCTTTCATGTGACGTAGTTAGGTTCCCCCTATTCATTTTCCCGGCCCTTGCGGGACTAAAGGTTGTGACTGCGGCTTGCTAGATGTCGTGATGCTGAGTCTCCAGAGACTCCTGCTATATGACATGCCTCTTCATGATATAGTGTTTTAGCTTGTAAAGTTTTTTAAATTATTGCTATTGAAATTCTAGAAAAGCATCACTCAGAGTTTAGTGATGAATTATTAGGCTCTTAGAAAAATCCTCGAGCGAAATTTGAATACTAACTATCGTTTTATGCTTCCGAAAAATTGAAGTTTACAATAGTGTAAGAATATACAACAATGTGTTGTTGCTCGTACTTGTTTTCGTATGCGATTTTATCCAGCAGTAGGTGCGCAAAATATGTGAAGCGCACTAGCTTGGTGAGCGACCGTGTTGATAACTCGAAGCATGAAGTAATTCAAATTTTGCGTGCATATTTACTTTTTTCAAGGCTTACAATCATAAACGAGCTCTGAATCGTTCAGCCTCGCGGTACAATTGACCGCAGACTTGAAGTTTTTATGTGCCTCAAGTTGAGCTGATCTGCCAGCCGGACAAATTTACGTGTTTGCCACAGTCTTACTTCGGTAAGGTATGTGTGAGTACTCATATGAAATTGCTTATCGTAGAGACTGAGGTGTTTAAAAGCCGAGTCCCATTAGCGAGCCGCCAGCATTATAGCCATATCAAATGCTCAAAGCGAGTACAAATCAGATTGGCACGATGATGAAAAATGGGCTTGTGCGAATATTCAAACATTTTGAAGGACGAATCCAATACTGAATATTCAGAAAACCGAATATTTTTCGAATAATAGGCCATGACAAAAAACGCTCGAATGAATGAAGGGTAGTTTTTCTTATTTTCATCGCTGAATTACCCACATGCATGGAGCTCATGGACAGTCGTCCGTAGGCTTACCACGGACGCTCCGTGGCGTGCCCTGAAACAGCTTGATTGACACTAGAGCTGCGTGAGTTCTGTTGTCGAGATGTTGCCTTTGCATGCCGACGGACTATCCAAGCATACTGAGGTACTACTATCTCGGCAACAGCGCCCAGCGCTTCGCCGCTGGTATCAGTCACTGTAGTTCAGGTCACGCTCCAGAGCCTTCATGTTAAACTTTCTGACTTAAGGAACTTTCGACGCAAAGTTAACCACAGTATAAAGGCGTTTTTGCTTATAACTCCAGTGTCACCAACGCGACAATCCACCACATGACGTGACATGAGATCGCATCACACCAGTGTTCTACTATAGCATTCAAGACAATACAATTCATAAAGCTTGCTTTGTATTATAACATCAGTTTATATTAATTTCAAAGCAGCCAGTAAGGCAACATTTGCAATGCTGTAGTCTCTGTTGTATTGCAAACTGCAGTTACAAAATATTTCGATTGATATAGTTAATGCCGTATGTGACCGAAGAATCTTGGTATTTTATTTCGTTAAAATTCTTTTCTTTTGTTACAGCTTGGGAAAATTTGTTTTGAAGAAAATGTGGATAGCTTGGGCTGTTTAAAAAAAGGTTATTATGAAAATATTAGAGTAAATTGAAAATGGTTGTCCTACTATTCGGAAGCTATTCCAACAGTATGCAATTTGTGTTGGTATTAGATTCGGTTATAAAGTTAGCTATCGTGCACCTTTAATAAAAATGTGGTATCAGTACCCTACTACTTAGTACACTTCGTCGAGTTCTTTATTTGCTGCCTGAGTATACTCGTGATGTTCACGCTTTTGTGAGATGATTCAGTTGAGAATACTTATTTATGTTTTCATTGCATTCTTTCACAGGACATATATAGGGTTATTGGCAGATGGATAAAAAAATACGGCGACACCTTTGGGTAAGCCAGATTTTACTGATTTGAAGGGCGCTCAGAAGTTGAGTAAGTAAATGTGCATGAAGTGTTACTGTTCGGCCGCTACTCAAGCATGGTGGCCTGGCTGTATCTGTTTTCTCCGCTTGCATGAAAGTAGAAAAGTAAACGTAGAAAAAATACTTGAAAAGTGTATTCCCAAAATATTTTGAGCGATTGTATATGTATTTGTTGGAGTTTAACGTCCCCAAACCACCATACAGTTATACCAGCGCCGTAGTGAAGGGCCCCGGAAAACTTGCCCACCTGGTTTCCTTAAAAGGACACTAAAGTCAAAGAACAACTTACGTGAGAGTGGAATCTTAACGTACGACAACCTGTGAAATGAGAATATTATAAACAGTAGTGCCCTACTTACCAAGAAATTAAGCTAAATGCAGAAAAATACATTCGCCCCAGCAGGACATCCTCAAAATGATCTCGATGACGTCAAACGAACCACCCACAACTAGTCACTAGTAATAGAACTAACTGCATCAAATGAAGAACCTTCTGTGCATCAAGAGACGCAATAATATGCTGCTTGTTTGTTTCTGTTTGATTAATGCAAAAAAAAAAAACGCTGGACGTTACTGCGGAGAATGGCGCGAGTTATTCCGCGAGTGAATGGTGCGAGTGAATGGCGCGAATGGGAAATGGCACGAGTGATTCGAAAATTCAATTTTTGCCTGGTTAAACTGGACAGGTCGTGTCATCTAGCAGCGCCAAGTTGAACCGAAGCACGTCTGCCATCTCGGAGCCAATGGCAGCCGTTGTTTCTGCCGTGGCCCCCGCTGCTTTTGCTCTGCTGCTACTAGTGTCGCAGGCCATGCCATAAATCCGGGCAACGTTGTGCTCGGCGGCAGTAACGTGAGATGGTTCAGCGGGTAATTTGAAGTGCGCTACCCGATGCGGACACCTAAAACGCGACTTTATCTGAGAATAAGCACTTCCTTTGGAACAAAAATAACACCACGAGGTTTCTGGACCGCTATTTCAACAACCAACGTCGACTTAATAGTTGCCTTTAGTGCCCTTTAATGTGAACCTAAATTGAAGCTCATGACCCTCAAGTATTTTGGCGAACATCGAAAGTGTGGTCACAGCGGCCGGGTTTCGTCCCGCGACCTGCGGGTCAGCAGTCCGGCACCATAACCAGTTGACCACCATGGAAGGTACATTTTGAGTGAATAAAACATTTCGGGCCTATGCAGGCCAGTTTAATCAAGAGGAGCCCCACATTACTATTCCAAGTAACGATGAAATTGATTCATTAAAGAAGTTTATTGCCAAACAAATGAACTGCCACAAAACCTTTTGTAGTTTTTAATCAACTGCGAGAAGAGCTTCACGGATGACCAGTCCCGGCCAACGTTTTCTCGCTCCGTTTGCAACCGTTAGCGAATCAAAAGCTACTCTGGAGGGGGAGGGGGGTTGACAAGGAGGGCAAGAAGCTACGCCCGCTTTTCAGTGCACGTCATGACATTTGAGCACTTTATTTTTCTTCGAACACACTCCTTACTCTCTCAGTGTGATAACAAGCGCGCGTTCGCATTCACATGGCGGGCGGCATCTCGCGATGGTATAGACAACTATGCAGCTCACGATACTCAAACCATCCAATGGCCAATGACTTCGTGTTCATGGTGGTGTCATTGGAGTTTACGGCATCATCCGTCGACACAAGAGGGAATAAATTCCGGCTGGCTTTGAGAATTAATTGTGAATTGCAGGCTGCGTGCTGCGCTGTAATGTCCGGCTCATATTATTTCAGGAGCCTTGACTACCGATCGACTGTGTTTTATGACAAGGTTACAAAAGAGTTGCAGGGATCCTTTCACGAATGAGAGGCAAATGACATTCGAGGCGCTCGAAGGTGAAACGCAAGCAAACATGCATTTTTTTTTCAGTTTGTACCAAAAGAAGCAAAACTATATTGCTCTAGTATTGACAGCCCGTTCCCCTTCAGCACATGCTACGAGGAGAACATGTTAAGCGCGTCCTCTTATGAGGCAACCATTCAGTTACCTCGACTTGCTTAGTCGATGAATTGTAAGTTGTGTGAGTTGTCAATCAGCTGTAAGTTGGTATTAAATGCCCATCCTTCGATTCTGTGTAGTGCTCGCGTTACATTCCTAAGCTTGATTGACTCTTCTTTACACCAGTACATCATTTGTGCCGTTCAGTAATGTAAGAACTGCGTACCTAATTGCAGTTTTTACGACGGTGACGTGCCCTTCATCGTGACTCAAGACCTGGATCTGATTGAGGAAGTGTGCGTACGAAGCTTCTCGAATTTCACGGGGCGAGGAGTGAGTATTTAACACGTTTTCTTTCTGTAATAGCGTTGTCATATGCGATAATGAGTACATATAACGCAGCTATGCATGAAACTGAATGCGAAAATCAAGGCCGCGGAACTTCATTTATTTATAGCTGACCAGTGTAGCACTTCAGCAGATCTCTTGTATTGTAATGCAATAATGATTGCACATAAGAAGCGCTGACGGGCTGTTGGTGTCTGACGCAACTGTTCAGCCTCTTTTACCGGGATGACGACCGTTTACAAAAGGGGGCTGCTGACACAAAGAGATCATCATGTGTAATGGCATATAGCATGAATGAAACAGTTCACACACACACACACACACACACACACACACACACACACACACACACACACACACACACACACACACACACACACACACACACACACACACACACACACACACGCACACACACACATATATATATATAGTGGGAGTAATAATTCAATGGGTCAGTTAGTCTTCGTGAAGGTATTGGATGTGGCACATAACTCATCCCCTGATGAAGGGAGGACCTCTCCCGAAACTGTTGGGGAATAAGTATATTTATCCTTGTTGACAACGATCCCGTTGTCAACAAGTATATATGTATATATATATATATATATATATATATATATATATATATATATATATATATATATATATATATATATATATATATATTGTGAAGAAGCAAACGCAGCGTTGGCAAGCAACATCGCCTCCGCTTGGGTACTGGGTCCTGGGCTTCGCTCGCTCGGCTCGTGCTGATCATCGCCGGCATCTGCTTGACCCTTCCTCATTCCCGATCGTGTTTTATCGTAGGACCACCGTCGCAACAGTCGCCAATAAACCCTTTTTCAATTGTTGGAGGGTGCTGACATTCCCCGTCGCCTGAACCTGGGTGCTGCCATTCGCCGTCGCCTGAACCTGGAGCTGCGCAACCGAACGCTACCTCCCATCATGGCTACCAACAACGCCCAACCTGGCTCTTCCACTACATCCCCCAGCAACCCCGGCGTTCTTCGTTTGCGAGAGCCCAAGGTCTTTAGCGGAGCTGATGAGACCGACGTGGAAGACTGGTTCGCTAACTACGAACTGGTGAGCGCAAACAACAAGTGGGATGACGCGGACAAATTGACTAACGTAATCTTTTACCTCACTGACGTGGCCGAAATGTGGTATAACAACCACAAAAACGACATTACGGCGTGGTCCATCTTTAAAACGTTGTTTGATGACGTCTTTGGCCGGCCCGCTGTCCGCAAGTCCAGAGCCGAACAACGCTTGCGAACTCGCGCACAAAAGCCAACGGAATCTTTCACCAGCTTTATCAAAGGCATTATTGCTCTTTGCAACCGTGTGAACGCCACCATGCCCGAGTCGGAGAAGATTCAACACATCCACAAAGGGATAAATGACGGTGCATATCAGCTGCTCCTGGCCCGTAATCCTGCCACCGTTGTGGAACTTGTCACTTTGTGTCAAAGTTTCGACGAGTTGAGCAAGCAGCGCGCCCTGACTCGGCCATTTTCCTCACACGCTGACTCGCTCTCTAGTCTCACTTCCGTTCCCGACCACTCACCAACCCTGCAAGAGATTAAAGACTTCGTGCGTGAAGAAGTAGCTCGGCAACTGTCGTTGATTCCCTTCACGCAGCAGCCGCCATCCTCTCGTCTGCCCTCACTACTCCGCGACGTTATTGCCGAAGAGGTAGCTCAGGCTGTTCCCGCCGCTGCCCACCAGCAGCCTGTGGCCATGCCTGTTGCCCATGCGCCGGCTATCCAGCCCGTGGCCGCGCCTCTAACGTATGCCCAGGTGGTACGCAGCAGACCCCGCCAGCAGCATTTGCCACCCATGTCTTCAGTTGCTCCCCACTCCGCCCCTTTTTCGACACCTTGGGCTGCACCACGAGTCAGCAATTCCTGGCGCACTCCTGACAATCGACCGATCTGCTACGCCTGCGGTACTCCAGGACACGTGACACGATATTGTCGCCGTCACTTCCAACCACTCCACGACGCTACTCGGCTGTTACCGTATGACCCACAGCCCATGCACATACCTGCTCCCTATCCATCACCGCAGTATGGACACACTAACCTTCCTGAGTCTCGGTAACCCCAGCCCTCACCTAAGACTCACTCTCCCCGCTCTCCATCTCCTCGCAGGCGATCACTGTCCCCAATGCGTCCTAGACCCGCTTCCTCCAACCGGGAAAACTGAACGCCGCAGTTCCAGAGGCAAGAACTGCGCCGTCGTCGAAATGCTCAAGTCCTCGCACTTCACCAGCTAACGTCGTCGCCATATCTGTCGATGGTGTTTTCTACCTTTGCCCTCGTCGACACAGGTGCTGCCGTTTCTGTTATAGCCGCCCAGCTCTGCCGCTCCCTATGCAAAGTGACCACGCCGCTCTCTGGACTATCGCTTCGTACAGCTAGCGCACAACTAGTTCGACCTCTCGGCACCTGTACGGCCCGCATATTCATCCAAGGCTCTATGTACGTTGTCGAGTTCATCGTCCTTTCGGTGTGCTCGCATGACGTTATCCTCGGGTGGGACTTTCTGTCAAATCATCATGCCATCATCGACTGCGCACGCGCTGAAGTTCAATTTTCGCACCTGTGTGACGAACCTTTGCACGAAACCCTTGAGCGGTCGCCAAAACTTGTCGTGCGTGAGGACACTGAAATTCCGCCAGCCTCTCTTGCCGTTGTCCCGGTAGGCTGCGATGACTATAACGATGCTACGGTAATGTTTACACCTTCCGACATTTTCATGAGCCGCAGAGCCGTTTCTTTGCCTTTCGCTACACTTGACGTCAATGCTGGCCGAAGCAATATTTTCATCCACAACCCCCTTTCTGCACCGCTTACGCTAATTGCCGGCGAATGTCTCGGTCGATTGGATTACCTTGATTCTTCTTTACTCCTTAACATGCCAGACGAATTGTGAAGTAACGCTTCTACCGAACTTCATGCCCTTTCCCCACTGAAATGCTCGTCGAGTGACACCTTCTCGAGTTTCATCGCCGACACCTTAACTGCTCAAGAACGCGCCGAGCTTCTTAATCTCCTCCAGCACTTCGCGAATTCGTTCGACGTTTCTCAGCCGCATTTGGGTCGTACTTCGGCAGTGCACCACTACATTGACACCGGTTCGCACCAGTCATTGCGTCAAAGACCGTACCGTGTCTCTGCTGCAGAACGTCACGTCATCAACGACCAGGTCGAAGAGATGCTACGTCGTCGCGTTATTCAACCATCGCACAGTCCTTGGGCATCTCCTGTCGTTCTAGTTCGAAAGAAGGATGGATCAATTCAATTTTGCGTCGACTACCGGCGATTAAACAAGGTGACGCGGAAAGACGTCTATCCATTACCGCGCATTCACGACGCCCTTGACAGCCTCCAAGGAGCCGAATTCTTCTCCTCCTTAGACTTACGATCTGAATACTGGCAGGTCTCTATGGCAGAAGCTGATCGCCAGAAAACTGCGTTCATTACACCAGATGGCCTGTATGAATTTAACGTAATGCCATTTGGGCTTTGTAATGCCCCTGCCACGTTTGAACGGCTCATGGACAACACACTGCGTGGACCGATGTGGTCTGTGTGTCTATGCTAGCTCGACGACATTGTCGTTTTCTCTCCCGATTTTCCTACACATCTGCTTCGGCTCCAACTGGTTCTGACGTGTTTAACCAACGCTGGGCTCCAACTGAACCTCAAAAAGTGCCGCTTCGCTGCGCGAGAGCTGTCCATCTTAGGGCACATCGTGTCCAAGCATGGTGTTCTACCCGACCCTGCAAAACTGCGAGCAGTAACCGAGATCCCGAAACCTACTACACTGAAAGAATTACGCAGTTTCATCGGACTATGCTCGTACTTCCGGCGCTTCGTTCGAAATTTTGCGTCGATCATGTCACCACTGACCAACCTCCTACGCGGTGACGCAGACCTTTCATCCTGGTCTCCTGACTGCGACGTCGCGTTTGCCACGCTCCGTAATCTGCTAACATCTCCTCCCATTTACGGCATTTCGACCCAGCAGCTGCAACGGAAGTTCACACAGACGCTAGCGGGGTTGGTCTTGGCGCTGTCCTCGCCCAGCGCAAGCCGGGCTACTCCGAATATGTCGTCGCTTATGCGAGTCGCACGCTCACTAAAGCTGAGGCCAAGTACAGCGTCACTGAAAAAGAGTGCTTAGCGCTAGTGTGGGCGCTTCGCAAGTTCCGCCCTTATTTGTACGGTCGCCCATTCGACCTGATAACGGACCACCATGCACTTTGTTGGCTCGCCACATTGAAAGATCCTTCTGGCCGCCTAGCTCGGTGGCACTGCAAATCCAGGAGTACGACATTCGCGTGATCTATCGCAGCGGACGCAAGCATTCTGACGTCGACGCCCTGTCCCGTTCGCCTTTACCTACCGACTCGGCCTGCGGAACCACTGGTACCAACTCCATCGCATCTCTCGACCTCGACTCGTTTGCCAGTGAACAACTCAAGGACCCATGGATCGCTTCCCTTTTTGACTGTCTCTCTGGATCGTCAACCACTGCGGTATCACGATCTCTCCGACGTCAAGCTGCTCATTTCGCCATTCGTGATCGGCTGATACACCGACGCAACTATGCTCCTGAAGGTCGTAAGTGGCTCTTGGTTGTCCCCCGCAGCTTGCTATCACAAATATTCACCACCTTTCACGACGACCCCCAGTGTGGCCATGCTGGAGTTTTCAAAACTTACGAACGCATTCGCCGTCGCTTCTACATGCGCGGAATGTATAATTTTGTTGGAGAATTCGTTATGGGCTGCCCTGAATGTCAACGCCGCAAATCACCGCCTTTTCACTCGTCCGGTGCACTTTAACCGCTTCCGTGCCCTGCCAAACCTTTCGATCAAATCGGAATTGATCTCTATGGCCCTCTACCAACAACATCAGATGAAAATCGATGGATCATAGTCGCTGTGGATTATTTAACACGCTACGCTGAGACCGCCGCCCTTCCAAGTGCCACTGCGCGGGACGTAGCGTCCTTCGTCCTCCATCGATTCATACTACGACATGGTGCTCCTCGAGAACTACTAAGTGACCGAGGACGAGCCTTCCTATCAGAAGTCGTCACGGCTCTGCTTTCTGAATGCCATGTCGTTCATCGCAAGACCACGGCATACCATCCGCAGACTAACGGGCTCACGGAGAGATTTAACCGCACACTGGGCGATATGCTCGCGATGTATGTGACATCTGATCATACTAACTGGGATCGCATTCTTCCATTCGTCACGTTCGCATACAACACCGCGGCACAGTCCACCACTGGATTTTCACCTTTCTTTCTCCTTTATGGACGCGAACCATCCCACACCATCGACACTCTCCTTCCATACCGTCCTGACGCATCCGAATGCCCATCTGTGTCCGAAGCTGCCCGAAAAGCGGAAGAGTGCCGTGAACTCGCACGCACCTTTACGTCACAAGAACAGCAGCGCCAGAAAGAAAACAACTCCGGCTCTTCACGAAGCCACAGCTATTCCCCAGGATCATTTGTATGGCTGGCTGTTCCTTACCAAAGCCCCGGCCTTTCCTCAAAACTAGTCCCGAAGTACGAGGGTCCTTACCGCGTTTTGGAGCAAACCTCACCGGTGAATTTTCTCATTGAGTCACTTTCCCCTTCTGACGACATGCGCCGGCGTGGACGTGACATCGTCCACGTCGCCCGCTTTAAGCCATATTATAGCCCTCTGCCTCCAGACTCTTAGGTCGTCAGGATGGCTCTTTTTCGGCGGGGGAAAATTGTGAAGAAGAAAACGCAGCGTTGGCAAGCAACATCGCCTCCGCTTGCGCTCGCTCGGCTCGTGCTGATCATCGCCGGCATCTGCTTGACCGTTGCTCATTCCCGATCGTGTTTTATCGTAGGACCACCGTCGCAACAGTCACCAATAAACCCTTTTTCAATATATATATATATATATATATATATATATATATATATATATATATATATATATATATATATATATATATATATATATATATATATATATATATATATGATGCTACCATGACTGGGCGACGTGGCCTGGCGCCTACCCCATGTTTATTCCTTTCTGACTTCTTTTCCCTCAGCCTCTACCTTCAGTCAATACCTACTTACGTTACACGATTCCCCCTCCCTCCGAAAGAAGGCATGAATTATGAACAAGAAAAAGTAAACAAGGAGAGGTTAAATAGTCACAAATGTCAAAAGTCACAATTGGTTCTATGCTCCAGAGGAGTTCCGTAAACTTTCGAAGACTTCAGTGGAGAGTGCAGCAGTCCGGTTAACGCAGGAGTTCTCGTGGGCGAGGCTGACTGTCGCGTTCTGGATGGCGATGCATGAACCCGTGCGGAATGAGCATGGCTCGACAGGGTGTTTTCACGATGCGCCAGGTCATCTACCATAAATACGGCGTCCTTATAAGGCAAATGGTGAGCGTTAGGAGTGCTTGAAGAACCGCATGATGAAAACCCAGGTGGTGGACCACGTATGCGAGACGAAGAGTGAACGGCACCAGGTGGTTGGGCAACGTCTCGGGTCATACTGAAGCGATGACTTCGCAAATGCCGACTTTTGTGCAGAAGGGAGGCGTGCTCGATGGCTGTGTTTTTTCTAAAATACGCATTGTCGTCTGCCACTGAACTCGTGTGCCACTTCATCTTTTGTCAGAGGTCAAGTCTTGTTGCGCGTTCGAATGGTTGAAGGCTGCCTGTAAAATTGACGACTGAGTGCAGTTGTCTGTGGATGGTGGGTTACAAGCAAGTCTTCGTCGTAGTCGTCATCGTATTTTTTAAACCAAACGGTCATTTCTTGTTTTATCTTTTCCCATGACTCGTCGTTTCGAAATATGTGGGTGAGGTAGAATTTGAAGGCCTCACCGAAGACGTAGTCGGTAAAGTTGGCGACCATCTCCCGTTTCGACCATGATGCAGCGGTTGCGTGGTGCTCGAACAGGTCGAACCAGTCCTGTACAGGTCCATCGTCCGCTGCTCCGGTGTACTTGGGGATGAGAAGGTCGGTCGCTGATTCTGTCATGGTGGTGGTCGCTGTGTGCGGCCAGGAGATGATTCCGTAGTCGATGTATGGTCAGGGCGTCTTGTGGAGAACTGTGTCGACAATGAGACATTGATGAAGTGGCTGGGAGGTCTTCATCCTGCCGACTCGTGTGTGTGTTATCACTTAATGATGAGAGCTTAACAGACATGGCTTCAGGTGGTTCTGATGGCGTATGTTTTTCTTTTTGCAGCGTAGTTAGGCTGACAATGTCTGTCGAACGACCCTGGTCCGGAACGTCAGGGTAGGGGCTGGTATTGTGAGGATTCACCAGCTCGTCACACGTAAATTCCGTCGCACGCTCGAAACCGTCTGGGCCTTGTGTGTGACACGAAGCATCAAGGGATTCGGGTGGTTCAATAAAATGTGAAGTGTTGTGGTGCAGTGAACACGTTGAAAATGCCGATTTCATTGTTCTTGGAAAAGCCGGCTTTAGGTTTAGTCTTTTGCCGAAATGGTCTAGATTCATTTCGGTATACGGAGGCTTTACCTTGTCTGTTGCGACGTGCAAGTTACCAGTCGGCGTTCGAATGCGTGACGTTTTTTCGGAAGAGTCATATGATGGTACAATGGTGGTATATTTTCTCTGAGGTCTCGTTCGGGAAATAGGCTTATGGCGGGAAGACTTCGCGTAACTCTGATGGGCGAGTTGAAAAGCCTTCCGCTGATGAGGTATGGACAGGTCTTCATAGTATTCTTTGAAACGGGTGATCATTTCTTCTTTGATCTTTTTTCAAGACTCATCGTTGTCGAAGATGTGGGTGAGGTAAAATTTGAATGCCTCACCTGAGATGTAGTCAGTAAAGTTGATGACCATCTCCCGTTCCGACCATGATGCAGCGGTAGCGTGGAGCTCGAACAGGTCGAACCAGTCTTGTACGGGTGCATCGTCCGCTGCTCCGGTGTACTTGGGGATGGGAAGGTCAGTAGATGCTTCTGACATGATGCTGGTCGATGCGTAATGCTAGGCGCTTGCACGGTTGTCCATGTGTGGTCAGCGTGTCTTGCGTAGAACTGCGTCGACGCTGAGCGACTGATGAAGGGGCAGACAGGTCTCCATCCTGTCGACTCGTTTGATGCTACGATGACTGGGCGACGTGGCCTGGCGCCTACCCCATGTTGATGATGATGATGATGATGATCCTTGACACTCTGGCGCACACCCACAAAGGGGGATCGGCCAAGAACCGGGCGGCAGGATCTTAACTAAAAGGCTAATGGTTTTTCAAAGAAAACGTAATTTTGGGCTGAAAAAAAAATATAGAAAGAAAAGCCGAAAATCGAAAAAGGAGTATATCTGAGCAGGGAACGATGCAGGCCATCAGATGCGATTTGAGACAGAGGTAATGGTGGGTCTAAAATGATGTATATATATATATATATATATATATATATATATATATATATATATATATATATATATATATATATATATATATAGGCAGATTAACATGGCAATCGCTTTGTTTCAATTATGTATTCAAATACCGCAGAGCAGACGTCCCTGTGGCTATAACCGAATTTAATGCTGCCAAACGACAAAATTACTGCCACATTTAATTCTAATCCCAATTTTTCAAGTGGAGCTACCAGGTATCTTTTCCGCTGATGAGAATACCGGCGACAGAACAAAAAGAAGTGATCTATCGTTTCCATTTTTTCGCAAGTCTGACATAAAGGTGACGCCTTTAGACCAACTTTATGCAAATAATAATTCAGTTGAGGAATTCTGCAACGCAATCTTGTAAAAGTAACTTCCAAGTGCCGTGTTGCACACCACTGTCTATTCCAGCGGCATCTTAGATGTGCGAAATCTCGATATTTATCCAATGAGTAGCAGTCGTATTCACGCAAACAGAGGTTTCTAAACCTTATTGCTGTCGCGTAAGCCGTATCAGGCAAAACCGGGATAATGGGACCGCTAAGAGATACTGTGGCTAGTGCATCCGCCATCTCATTGAGATATATGCCACGATGACCTGGTACCCATAAGAGCTGCAGTTTTTTCACATTTGTCGGTATGAGTTGTCGAAACATGTGCATAAGTGTTAAGTTGGCTCCTGAAGACAGAGCAGCACATACTGAAAAAGAATCTGTAATTACGACTGCTTCCGATTCGCCCAAAGGAAGTTTCCGTAGTGCCAGTACAATAGCAAATAATTCTGCCATGAATATTGGTGTGTAATCTGGGAGTCTAACCGAAAAGGACCAGTCAAGGGAACGTGAGAAGATACCTGCCCCAGCCTTTTCATTTGATACGGATGCATCGGTCGCAATTATGTTGTTCAAGTTCACATGCGCCAAGTAATCCTGCAGCCGATCATTTAAATATTGAAATGGCATTTGCTTTGCGTTAGAGGGATAAATATTCTCAAATTCTATCTTAAGATCTAAGTTAACGTCTCTTGTTGTGAAAATATGTTTGATTTTGACGTGCAGTGGTTCTAGCAGCGCTTGAACGAACAAGATCTGTGGGCAGTGGAATCGTGACCACCAAGTTTCAAAAAATAAACTTGGTTCTTTAATAAAAGCATAAAATGATGCTCTCTGGGGCACAGTGTATAGTTTTAAAAATGTTTGGATAGTAAGCATTTTGAATCTATTCAATAATGACGGTAGACGCGCTTCCATGTATAGCACATTGTTAGCAACAAACTTGGGCAGTCCAAGGCACAGTCGTAAAGCCTCCCTTTCTAATAGTATTAGCGGTCTCATTTTATATGTCGCACTGCCCGAAAATAAGACACAGCCGAATTCCATTATAGGACGAATGTACATTTTATAGACCATTACCAATGTATTTCTTCGCAAGCCCCTTTTTATGTTGCTGAGCTTGCGTAACCACCCCATGGCTCGTGTTGCTTTGGACGCAATGTGATCGATGTGGCTTTTCCAATTTAACGAGCTGTTATATATGATGCCTAAGTATTTAAGTGAATCCACCTGGGGAATCTGCTCTGTGCCATACATCAAGGAGATGTTGACAGGATCCCTGAACGAGAACGCTAGAAGCGCGCTTTTGTTTACATTTAGAGACATTCCAATTTTTTGAAGCCATTCCTCTATCATGTTTAGGTAATTCTGTAATGTCTGATAAAGTAATTGCAGATCACTGTTTGTCGCAAAGAAAGCAATGTCATCTGCATAAACATATAAATGAATATCGCTATGTGTTGGAATAGAACTGAGGAAGATGTTAAACAACACCGGTGAGAGCACTGCACCTTGTGGTACGCCACGGTATTGTCGATATCTGTTAGAAAAACAACCCCTTTGAAAGCAATAAAACTCTCTCTCCTTTAAAAACTCTGCTACCCATGATGTCATGTATTTTGGTAAGTGTGACCTTTCCATCTGCTCTATTAGTATTTTATGCTCCACTTTGTCATACGCCTTGGCCAAATCCAGAGTAACTAATGCACAATACTCTCTTCTACGCCTAGCCAACTGTATACGACTCTCCAAATCCGCGTGCGCACACCATATGGAGCATCCCGATTTAAAGCCAATTTGACTGGGGTTCAAGATTGATTTCTCCTCAATGTATTTTATTACACGTGCATTCAAAACTCTTTCAGTTAGTTTAACCAAATTAGATGTAAGAGAAATTGGCCTCACATTGTCAAGTGTATACCCAAGCGCCTGTTTTTTAAGTATCGGAATTATTTTGGAAAGTTTCCAATCCGCCGGTATCCAAGAAGTTTTCAAAGAGTAATTAACCATATTACAGAGTTCATGTGGGGAAATGTCATATAGTACTTTTATCATTGCTGAAGTTACTCCATCTGGTCCAGGTGCTGTAGGAGGTAAGTGCCTCACTACACCCGCTAGTTCCGCTAATGTCACCTCGTTGAACTCCTCCCCTGCTTATTCTATTCTCACTTCTTCCTCATCTACTTCTAACTCCTAACCATCGCTACCTTCTTACGTTACACACACACACACACACACACACACACACACACACACACACACACACACACACACACACACACACACACACACACACACACACACACACACACACACACACACACACACACACACACACACACACATATATATATATATATATATATATATATATATATATATATATATATATATATATATATATTCTCTGTTAGGATAAGATGATTTCTGACAGGGGTCTGTCTAATTATTGATGACGACGAAAAGCAGTTCTTGTATTTGAGGAGCAGGTTTCTAAGCTGTTCTTGTTTATGCGTTGGAAGTATCAGATTAACGTCGAAAGCTAAATGAAGGGCTTGAGACGTCGGGTAGATTCGGCAAAATTGGCGAGTGCGAAAGCGTTGCTGGCTTGAAGTATTTCTTCAATGTAAGCAACCATCCTGCCTTAGCTCACGTGCTTGTACTTGTTGATGAAGTTCATTAGCGCCACTCTTGCGTTCTCTCCTCGCAGCTCAGCCTTTCTTCTGGCGACGCCAATTTCGCGGTTCATCAACAGGTTCTGGTCACCTTCAACGACTTCCGCCTTCCATGTCTGTTGATTTTTGAGTTCCGATGGTAATGCTGACCCGAGAGCGAGGAGGAATGGTGACTTGGTATTCAAGCCCATTCAAGGTGTGCCTTCCTGATGGCGTGTGCGGTGGCAGTGTTTTTTCTCTGGATAGAGTTATTGACTCAGAGTTTCGGTCAATGATGGCGCAATGGTGACTTACGAAGCCCATCACAAGTATCGCGTTCCAGGAGCATTGTTGTAGAACTACAAAGCTCGCAGGATATGTTCGGTTATTGAGAGTGACTATTGATGTGCCTACTACAACTGACTTTATCAGGTGGCCTTCACCTGTGGGGATCTCGGGTGCATTTCAAGCGTCTTTATTTTTTTTCAGCTTGGCGGTGAACGTCCCAGTGTTGGCGAAATAGTCGTTTTATAGTGTCGACGAGAGCGGTGAAGTTGTGGCCATCGATTAGAATGTCGAAGTCGCTTGTTCGTGGTTTTGCGTTGCGTTTGAATAGTGGTGTTCGATCACGGCTCCGTCGGTTCGCTCCATTCTTTCTACGTTGCACTGTCAGGTCGTCTGCGGTACTTAAAGTTTCGACATCAGGGCTATGTTCAGGTTGCGGCGGCTTCTTGAGTTTTTGTCGTAGTGTAACTATCAACGGAGGAGGATCTTCGGCAGTTCGTCGTACAGCAACTACGCCTCCATCGGTTGCTGCCTTTAGTTTACCGAATACGGGCTAAGAGACCGGTCCCCAGTCGGACCAGCAAATGGCCGGCGGTGAGGTGACATGTAGCGACCAGGTGATGGTGAACGGAGAGATCCTCGCGGCGTCCACTGTGTTGCTGCGAGGTAGTCGGTGATTGCGCGTGGTCTTTCACCCCGCTGAGGACGTGGTGCGTCAATGCCGAAACCACGATGCCCCATGCGGCGGTACTAGCAGCGGCGGTACGTGTACCCGGCTCCACCGCAGTGGTAGCATAATGGGCGGTGGCCAGGGGTCCATCAGATGTTAGTGTTTCCAATGCTGGCCGGCAGGTGAGCGGTATGGCTTCGGCAGTGGTGTAGGTGGAGTCTGGCGGCGAAACTGCGGTGGGGCCGCATCCTGACGCGGTCCTGGAGGAGCGTTGCGGTAGGCTGCAGCGGCTTAGCTCATACCTTCCACTTCAGATTTTGCTGTGTCAGGGGTTCGAAGCAATTGTCGTATCTCCTCACGGACAACGTCGGTGATCGAAATAACTTTACGCTTCAGCGACGGTAATAACTTGCGCAGCTTCTCCCGCACGATCACTCTGATGGTCTCTTGGAGGTCGCTGTAGAGGACGCTACCAGTGTTCCTTGTAGCATGTGGCCACAAGGAGGCAATGTTGTCCACCGAGTGTATATATGAGATTTGGGGAGAAGGAATGAAGTTCTTTTAATTTCCGCTTGCCAGTAGTCCGCCTCGTTTCTCGGCTACTGAGCTGAAAAGTCGTCGGTGTGGAAGGCATGGGCTTCGGTGTAATTTAGTGATCAGCGTTGGTTGTACTGCGTCATACGCATTTTAAACGGCTTTTCGATAGTCATGGCACCGGTAACCAATTGACATGCCACGTTGGGCGGGTTGCGGACAAGTTCCGCAAACAGATAAAGGAGCTTCTGCTCCTCGGTCATGGTGGGCTCAGTGTGATGGAACAGCCGGGTTAACTTTTCGACAAAAATGGTCACGTTTTGGTCGGGTAGTTGCGCACGCGTGTCCAAGATAGCAGTGACAAGATAGCAAGATAGCAGTGAGATAGCAGTTTCAGATCTTGCGGAACACAGTCGTGAACGTGCTCAGGAAAGTTGTCTGAAAAATACTTAGCGTGAGCACCCCGTTCTCGAACCACGTTTTCGCACAATCTTTTAGGTGGAAGTAGACGCGGCGCAGCTTTTCTTCATGGGTCCCAGCCGATCAGAGCACCGACTTGGTCTTACGAGGCCAGCCAGCTTTATACTAATTTAATTGTCGGAGTTTAACGTCCTAAAACGACCACATGATTATGAGAGACGCTGCAGTGGAGGGCTCCGAAAATTTCGACCCTCTGTGGTTCTTTAGCGCGCACGCAAATATGAGCACACGGGACGACAGTAATTAAACAACCACGGTGAACTATAAATCCACCTTTTACTTTTTACTTTACACTGCTTTATGCCAAATAATTTAATTCCGTTTCAATATTTTTTTGTTTCATGATTTATTTTATGAATCATGTCTATTTTGATCACCATATTAGCTCCAAATATTTTTGAGTTTTATTTTTTCTTACTCTTTAACTGGGAGTCAGTATCTCATACATTAAGGCTTTTTAAAAACAAAATTGCAAAGTTTTTGGCCTACTCCTTGAGGCACAGCCTGTGCCACGAGCTTCCAGGATCTCTACTTTTCTGAGTCTATTTATATACATAAATTAGTGCTTACATTTTGTTATTGATTACATTGATGTTTGATAACTATATTCTTATATTTTTATTCACAGGGAACAATGATGATAGAAAAACTGCATCCGCTTATGTGTGAGTCCATCATACACGTCGACGGTTCCAAGTGGAGGAGCACACGAAAAGCCCTGGCTGGCGCATTCAGTCCAGCAAAGTTGAAGTTGGTGTGTACAATCACATAACGCAATCAAGTTAGCTCATGTGCTATCAGTGGCATAGCTCACAGATGTCCTAAATACAAGACAAGGTTTATTCACTCTCAGTACTTATATTACATCAGCATATCGGCACTGAAAACAGAATCCAGTTTATCATTACTCGCATCTCGTCACCACACTGCTAGCATTTGTCTTTTTTACAAGTTTTTTTCCAGCTCCCTCAGTAAGCCACCATACATTCTCCTCCCGACACTCGTCTCCAGTCCACCGGTCACCCGTAACAAGTTGCTCGCTCATACGTGCCCGCACCGTCACTTTTTCGTCTTCATTTTTTTTGTGTGCAGCAACCGACTGGAACGGCTTTTCCAATGACATCACAGCTATTACCTGTCCTTCAGCATTTTTGACCACTTTAACAGATCAATTTACAGTGTTTAAAACGTTGCTTTTGTTTTCATGTATGTGTCCACCTATGATTTAATACCCATGGGGTAATAAAAATATTTCAAGGTTTTCTGCAGACTACAACAGCGTTTAAAGTTTTGATGAATCATGCAGTTTTGCTCTCTGCACTGCGCCAGAGTTTCGCTATTTTGTTGTGCGGCAGCAAACTAGCCATAAAAAAGATCGCAATAAAAATAAAGTGTTCCACACGAGAAATGAGCGTATATTTATATTAGTTTTTTTGAATCAGATGTTCTGAAACCAGTTGTGAAACACCTGGTTAGCCTCCCTCTAAGCATTCTTGGCTTTATTTGTATATTCTCAAGGTCCGGAAACTCGCACAACATATAACAGCTGTACCAGTAGTTCTCGCTATTATGTAAGGCACAACTATATAAAAGATGGTAACCAAGTTTTCTTGCAAATATAGCGCATGACAGGTGACAGAGCTTCATCAGCTGTTGAGCTGGATAGTGATGGACCCGAAGCTGCGGAAATCAGAATGACTTGCACAGACTGTAAAAAAAAAAGAAAGTGTGCTCAGCAATACGGGTGACCCTAAAATAGTTGAATTAATATCGCGCTAACATAGACAGTCATGGTCAGGTGGACTCCAGCGAAATTCGGTTTTTGTTTCAGTGAGGACAGACAAGGTTGACAGACAAGGGCATGATTCTCGACTGTTACGTGTTTTCAAATCCTGACATAGAGTGTCTTACAATAACACCTGGAGTGGAATCTGACCGCTATAGTGTCTACGCGGGCTCCTTCGGCGGTGCTTGTACGCCCATTTTAATTGTGGGAAGTACAGGCTTTGAATCTGCTTCGGATGTATTGCATTATTGCGATTCGCGACGCCTGTTTTCCGAGTGTAAAACAAAGCGATAAGAAGTTATGTTTAAATATAACTTGCTTCATTCTTTTGTACGCAAGTTTTACTGCAAAAAGCTTTTGTGGCTATGTGGGAGAAGTGAAACCTGGACAAACTTTACCACCAGGGTATGCATTGCCCTTTCACTGCGTTCTAGATTTGACATCAAGATATCATGAATGATTTTTACAACATTTGAAAACAAAATATTGTTGTTTTTCTCTCGTAGGCGCGTCTGTCCGAGTGATCTGCCACCAACGCACCTCTCGTTTTATTGTGAAGTCGAGTCAGAGAGGCGTGACGGTGCGTCTACACAGCTTCGCTGTTGTTATGCAGTCGATTTAAACGAGTTTGGGCAAGACGCGCTTGAAAAAAACACGAACTCGATGTAATATTCTGCACTGGCACGGGACGCTACAGCTGTGCGCAGCGGTGAGAGGACGACGCTTCGCTTGAACTGTCAAATATGACCCGTGAAGCTTTGAAGCCGCATCAAATCTCAAACGTAGTGGTGGTTCAGCCTTTTTGAACAACAAACTCTGCTTCAGTGTTTTGCACCGCACCAGACTAGCCACACTGCGAAAGAACAAAACTGAAACTGCAGAAAAGAATCTGTAGATAGTTTGCTAGCTAACGCAATCTAATCCGAAGCCTGTACTTCTCCTAATTACCATGAGGGTACACAATCGCTGTGCTAAATTATGCTCTAGGTATTATTGTACGAAACTCTATGTATTCTGAAGTATGAGCACTACATGTAGAGCTCAACAACAGCGGGAGCCCCGGCTAAAGACAAGGGTCAAGTATTACGCCATGGTACCATCATACGATTCAAACAAAAGGCAAGGTTCGGCCTGTCGTTGCGTAAGCAGCGCTATTTATTTGACCAGTGTCGGCGGTTGACCTTCGTCATTGGGGGACCGTGAACCTCCGGCGTGGCACTTCACGGCTCGCAGAAAATCCTTGGATAAATAAACCGCTCTTTAGAACTTCCAAAGAGCGGATTGAGAAGTTCTGCACGTCCTTGCGCATTTCTTTCCCCTTTACCCTCGCTCTACGGCAGGGTAGGAAATCAGGCGTTATAATTCAGATTGACCTTCCTGTCTTTTCTTTATTTCTTTTTGTGTCTCTCTTTATTGTGTGTCCATAGGCTCACTGATAAGTGAGCTCTAGTATCAACATTAGCACCGTATTTTTAATAAAAAACAAGAGTAATCGAATGTGGAAAATGCAACTTGTTGTCGGGGAGAAGTGACCCATCCGACTCACCTTCACGTGAGCTTTCGGGAGTTTGGTTCTCTGTTTTATTTTTTTACAAGTATAGCGACATTCACGCGTGTCATAAGCTAGGGTGTCTCTTTTTACCCCTGTCGTTCATGATTCCGCAGATGATGCCTCTCGTTGACGAATACATCGACGGCCTTCTAGCATCTATGAAGGATCCGGCCTGTTCAGGTTGCGAGGTGAACATGGTGAACAGATACGAGCAGCTTTCCATGCACGTGGTCGGGCACGCCTCGTTCGGTGTCGACTGCAGAGCCCCTGAAAGTACCCGGTCACTCTATTGTCACCGTCGTCCGCTACGTGAGCCACAAGATCATGGCCGGACCACTGCACATGATTGCGCGTGAGTCGGCAACTTGACCCTATTGCATGCGAAAGTGTTCTATGTTTGTAAACAGGGGTATAGGCACCATCGGTGGGGCACCTGTAGCGAATTAGAGGTGCGTTGGCTCCGCCCAGCCTAAAGCTCAACGCTGCCTTTTACGATCAAGTGGCAACTGACACAACTGCTGGGCCAATTGTCACGTGACCGTAAAAAAAAGGCCGTGGTGAGCTTTGAGCTGGGCGGAGCCAACACTCCACAAAGTCGCTGCAGGCATCTGAGTACGTCGACGGCGCCTATACCCCTGTTTATTTACATGGAATAGGTCTATGTGTTAGCGAAAAAAATGTTCGCGATTATTAGGGGGTAAGTGCAAAGCGGTGTTGTGGTAGGTGGATGAATGTTATTTTACTGTATGCACTCTGCTCGGGGACAGTTCATCGGCGCTATAACTATGTCAGTGCACTCCCCAAGGCGGGCCTGGACTAGAAGCCGTGTGGTGTGCTTAGGACTGATAGCTTGACGCGGATATTTTCTTCCATGCCTTGGCAAATACTCCTTATTTCTCCCACTGTCCAGAGGTGCGAGAAAGATTGAGAGAAAAGACTTTATTGAATGATCAGGTGGGTGACTACAGCCGCCACAGCATTCGCAGCATGCATAGCCAATCACGTGAGCAGAGGTTGAAGACTTTCACCACGTGTGTTCCGCTCAAGCATCTAACGCACAACACAGGTGAATGAAGTGGTGAAACTGTCGCTTCTTTTTGTCAGTTTTGACCCGGTCTCTGTCTTTTGTGTTAGCTGTTCAAATGAAATACCAGCAAGCACGAAGTTACGCTGTTTCAAGAGTATATCCTCTCAAGAAACCTATATGTATGGCTACAGAGGACTGATGGCGATACTTTCTCTTGCTCTATATTTATGTACCACTAAGGCCATCACAGGCCATCTGTTATCAGCGATATCCGGTTTTTTTTTTGTACGGCTGCGGCGGCTACAATTTCAACGCAGGCGAAAATGCTGTAGGCTCGTGTGCTGACATTCGGGTGGACGTTACGAAACCCCAGGTGGTCGAAATTTCCGAAGCCCTCCACTCAGGCGTCTCTCATAAACACATGGTGGTTTTGGGACGTTAAACTTTACAAATCAATCAATCAATGAATCAATCGACTTTTTTACCTTGTATGTGCAGAAAGCACCACATTCCTCGGGCGCTTGATGAAGCCTCTGACTTGGATTTCACTGCTAGCAGAGAACCACCTCATGGTGACTCGACGGATGGCTGAGATAGTTGAGACTAGAAGAAAGAACTGTTCGGTGAGTGACACGTGCTTCACTGACGCTGACTCATTGTGTTTCGGGACGTGTGTGGGCTTTTTCAGTTCAGGCCGTGTGTGGGTTTTTCAGTTCAGGGTTTTTCAGTTTTTCAGGCTGCACCGTTCTGTTGGCGCTGAAACGCCACTACATGCGCAGCTGCTTCTCGAGTTCTTCGATCCTCCGGCATGAAGTTCCGGAACTTCTATTTTTTCGGTCAACAGACTCATATGTATTAGTAAACTACTTGAATTCAGAAACTTTGGTGTATCAGTAACCCCAATGCGCTGTCAAAATCGCTACCCAAAGAAAACTGTGTGTTTAGAAAAAGTGGGTAACGATTCAGAGTACTAAGTACTCTACTATGGGAGATCACAAAGCCGTCCCGTGGGCAAGTCAACGGAATGGTGTTGACTACTGAGAAACTGTGTTTAGAAAAAAGTGGTTAACAATTTGGAGTACTAGGTATTCTACTATGGGAGAGCATAGAGACGTCCCGTAACTACAATGAGAAAGATTTGAACGCAAAAACTTTGGTCTGTCACACGATTCAGCCACCCGGTCAAAGTTTCAGCACTTGGTGAATGTCCAGCCATATTGAACTGGTGGCAGCGTTCTAACTTATGGATACTGTCGATAAATAGGCAAATATTACTCATATCTGAGGTGCGACATAAATACGTCAGTATTAGGTGGTCTGTTACATTACTGGAATATACCAATATACGTAATTCTAAAGACTCTAGCGTTTCTTAGGCTGCGTTGAAAATGTGGCACTGTGCACGGAAGACCGCCGGCAGAAGACTACCCTTTTTAGATATTTTTTTTGCAGAGAAACACGCAGATACACGGCCAATTTTTACAGCAGAGCTGCTAAGCTGAAGGCTTGCCAAGTGTCGCAGATGAAAAATGATCAGTGTGATGAACCAACACGCATTCAGTCAGCGCCGAAGCATCAAGTACAGAGAAGCGGTAACGAGCGGCCCCTAATTGGTGTTCGTCGTCCACGCGTTTTCTTGCCAATATTTCTAAAGGAGCATTGTTGCGAGTCTTTGGATTTCTGTGGCACATAGTTGCTGTAGGAGCTTCGCAGGAGAGATGATATGATCAAGGCGTGAAAAAGATAGAATGCGAGATAATAGGTACCGAGAGAGGAAGAGAAAAAGAAAAGGCTTAGAGAGAGCTGGAGAAAAAAAGACACAATAAAGGGTACACGGAGAGGAAAAATAAAACATAGAATGATAGAGAGACAAGTACACATTGGAGAAAGAAATTGAAAGGCTCTGAGAAAAAAAAAGTGAGAAAGAGCAAAAACGGCCATACCGAGCAGTATGATATAGCTAGTTGTGGGAAGCACATATTTATTGATATGTGGGGTTTAACGTCCCAAAACCCCCGTATCGTTATGAGAGACACCGTAGTGAAGGGTTCCGGAAATGTCGACCACTTGGGGTTCTTTAGCGTTCACCCAAATCTGAGCACACGGGCCTACAACATTTCCGCCTCCATCGGAAATGCAGCCGCTACAGCCGGGATTCGATCCCGTGACCTGCGGGTCGGCAGCCGAGTATCCCAGTCACTAGACCACCACGGCGGTGTGTGGGAAGTATAGAGTTTACCAAAATTAGCTAGGGGGGACTCAGGCGCTGTGATCGTTCAGCGACCATGAAAATGATGGGTAGTACATGGATTTGCCTAGTCTTTGTACTTGCGGGCGGGAATCACACTTGTGGCTTCGTTTGTGGCCGTGTTCTGGTTTCGTTTCGAAGAAAAAGAATGAACCCTTTTGAATTTCGGTACCTGATTAGAAACGGTAAGAATAAAAGATTAGGGTGGTGAAGCGCAACCGCTTAACATTCACCGATATTTGTTTCGTGACAAAGCACTTCCAAACCACACGAACACACACAGAGCTAGAAGTACGAAGATTAGACAAATCCGTGTACTATCTATCATTACCATGCTTGCTGAAGCACCATGCGTTGCAGCTCCCATAGACAGTAGTGTCAGAGTTTCCTCTAGTGTATATTTAGGAAACTCTATGGTGGGAAGGAGACAGGAGAGAGGGTTAATGCCTACTTAAGGCATTAAGGCATTAGTTGAGGCATTAATGTCTACTAAGTGCCTACTTAAGAGCCAGCTTGGTGCGCTGAAGATCTGGTTAGACTCAGCCTTGTGTGATTTTGTACAAAATGCGCTGTTTTGCAGATAACGACACCTAGTGGATGGAATGAAGGCACTGGGCACCAAATGTAGCTGACACTTTCTTTGCCTTTTCTTTGTTCATATCGTCAAGCGGGGATTGAAGGAGCAGATTTTTGATTTGGCACTTTCGCTTAAGTTGTACTTTCCCTACTATGCAGTATCGAAGACATGACATTCTGCAGCATCTTCTCGATACAGAGTATGCTGAAATCAAAACTCGAGAAACAGTCACCAAGAAAGAAAACGGTGAGTGATTTACATCTCTACAGGCTCGTATGGCATGCAATTAAGAGCGTATATATGTCTGAAATAAGGAATCAGCTAGATGCAATAAGATAGAAAAAGAAAAAAAATGCCCCCATATCTCCCCGAAGGCAATCATGACGAAATGCCAATGCATTGCGTAGTGTCCATAATGGTGTGTCGCACGTTAGACCCCAACGTTAGAAGAATAATTGTTTTCTTTCTCACACCATGCAGTCAATAGCGTAGTTCATCGCACGTGGCGTTTTTCTGTCGATGCGTCCGTCTGTGTGACCGTCTATGCGTCCATTCGCCCGTCCGTACGTCTGTCTGTTCGTGTTGTTCATGCCTGCGTTCGTCCATGCATCCGCCCCTGCGTCCGTTCATGCGTCCATCCATGCATCCATGCTTCGCCCTGCTGAATTCAATTCACTCCGTGAATATGCTCTGATTTTTTCGTCAGGTGTGTTATTTTTTCTTTTCCACTCTGCATTTTTTTCACTACCAGGACGAATGAAAACCAGGCCACTAACGACCTTGGAAGTAACCAACTGTGCGACCACAATATTCGTTGCAGGGTGAGTAGGGGCACGCACACACAGTGCAGCGGTGCAGTACGCATGTTCATCATGCCTTAGTAAAAACGTTACAAGCAAGAACTACTATTACTAATAATAATATACTACTACTACTACTGCTGCAACTAATACTACTACTACTACCACTTACCACTTCTACTACTACTATCATTACCACTACTAGTACAACTAATACTAATAATATTATAACTTACCACTTATTTTACTACTACTACTACTATACTACTACTACTACTACTACTACTACTACTACTACTACTACTACTACTATAGGAGAACCTTGATATAACAGAACGAATAAAATCTGCAACCTCCTTATATTCATAATTTGTTAAATGGAAAATTTAACTTTTTTAGGCAGATATACATATTCACAGAAGGCTCCTTTTTGCGTGGAGGGTATATTAGTACGTTTACACAACTTATTACGTTTACATAACTAATTTTGAATACCGTGAAAGTTAGTTTTTTTTTCAAATATTGAAACCCGGTGAACGCGACTTTGGTGGCGCTGGTGAAGACATGTCTGACAAAACTAGCAGCTGTTCAGTGTACGAAAACAACCGATGAACGAAGCTACTTGAAAATGGGACGCAAATGACCATGTACCTGATCTCGTTGCTGGCTTTCATGAAGGTGGTAGGTTGGGGAGAGCATCTGCTGTGCTCAGAGGTGGGATCGACTGAGCGCAGCAGCAGTGTGTGACGCGCGCGGCGCAGCACGTGTCGTCTGCGCCGCGCCTGCGCTCGCCGGCCACGCTTACCTGCTGTTTTGCTCGGCGCGCTTGGCCGGCGTTGGAAGCTTCACGTGGTGACGACGGCGAAGTGCCGGCCTAAGGGACTCCGCACCTAAAAACCACCACTATAGTATGAATGATTAGTGTGGTGGCAGATTGTACTATCAGTTCATAATTGCTTCACATGTGCAATCAAACTGAAATGAAGCTTCGTTGCTTGTGCGCCTCTTCCATGCCGTATAGTGTTCTTAAATGTAACTCGGCGCCAGTACCAGGCCTTGCGATCATAGAAGTTTATTTTCTTCAGGCTCAGAAGATCAGGACATTTGCCTTTATTGTTTGTGTTAATTTTTAAAACGTTTGCTGCGCACTAATTTTGCAGAGTTTTTAGAGCAACATTGGTCATATTATTAGGCAACTGGGTTCAGGTGATGATGAAGTATACTAGAATCGTCATCGCACGTAAGGTTTTGAGCATCTACAAACATTTGGGTCATTCATACACACTAAAAAAAACTGGACCAACAATACCTCTTTGTATACGCGCGCCTCTACGAAAGTTCTTTTTTTTTATTTGACCAGGAATTTTCAATTCGGACGTGCTGATAGCGATGATCTAGTCTAAGTAATATTTCAGGAGACTTAGGCATTTCCGACGAATACCACAAATTTTAAGCTTTTTTAGGTAGTATGAGATGCCAGATGCATGCTTTAGAGTAAAATCAATGCAAAGTGCGATGAATATGGGTTTTTCAAAACGTGATAAAATAAATTCATTTTTTGATAGGGCTAATAACGTTTAAATGCGCTTCTTAGCTCGACTGGGTTATAGAGATAGCATTTTGTTTATAGAAATGATTTAGACATATCAGGTTCTCCAACCCTCTGGGTAATAAAATAAATTGTGGAAATGGGCTTGCATACAATCTTTCTATCATGTACGCTTCGTTTTTTGCACAGCACCTTCCTGGAAAAGACAGCACTCTACAAAGAGATGTAAAGGAATAGAGAAATATTGCTAAAGACTATAGAACTTATACGCGATTTCAAAAAAAAAAGAAAGCATGTTCTCCACACTGCAATAAAAACTAATTTTCCAGCGAAAAAAAAAAACTGGCTCAATTTTAAAGTTCGTAAGTGCATGCACCAAGTAAAAGGACTTGTCGCTCTCCTGGCTGTCTCGATGATGGGATCGATACCAAAACTTTTATGGCAAAACATGACTGTATTGCGAGCTAACTCTCTAGTCATAACATGGCTATCATGACATGTATGTCATATGTGTTATAATCTACAATCCATGGTCTTGCTGTTCTTGCGGTGGTTTTGTTCACATGACATGTTGCAAAACTGGTATGGCATGACATGACAGCATGGTGAACACAAGTAACAAACCTTAACGCGAAAATCATGGCATACATGTCATGTAAGTCATGACTCATGACTACACGCCACGCTCATGGCGCGTTTGCGGTCTTTTCGCTACCTTCACATATACCAAATTTGGTATTACGGGATGTAAATGAATGATCAAGTTATGTGATTGGTGCGAACATGATAATCATGAGATGCGTGTGATGTAACAACATCACTACATGCTACGCTCATGATGCGCTCGCGGCCGTTTCGCTAGCTTCGCATATACCAAATTCGGTATCACGAGATGTGAACAGACGATGAAGGTAAATGGCACGTCCAAACATGATACTCATGAGATGCTGTCATGTAAGAACTTTATTACATGCCACACTCATCATGCGCTCGTGGCTGTTTCGCTTGTCTCACATACACTGAATTTGGTATTAAGGAACACGAATGAATGGCAGAGGTATCTGACTGGTGCAAACATGATAATCATAAGATGCGTGCAATCTAACAACGTGACAACATATGCGCTTGCGGCCGTTATTAGCTCCACATATACCAAATTTGGTATCACGTGCCATGAACAGACAACGAAGGTAATTGACACGTCCAAACATGATAATCAGGCACAACTTACCTCCGCCTCGTAACGTTGCACTGATGTTAAAGTGACAAATGAACCTTCCTGATTCGTGCTACTCATATCATGGATTCCCGCGGTACGTGGGATCTGCCAATTTTTAGGGTTGAAAAATTAGATAAAATAACAAACGATTGAGTTGAATGAGCAGTGAAGTGTTGCCTGTACGCGGTGAATATAAATAATGTTTTTTTTTTCATTCTAAGAATTGAGAATTACAGTTCAAGATTACATGCATCTTCTTGTGGCACATCACATGCAGGAATGAAACAATAGCGTCGGCGCTCAGTTATGTGACATTTGTCCTCGCCAAGTACCCGGATGTCCAAGACAAAGTGCGCCAAGAAGTCATCGATACATTTTCTGATCAGGTAATTTATTTTATTTTATTTATTTATAAACTGCAATTAAAACCAAGGTTTTTAGCAAAGTTCAGTTAGAGCGGAAGTCTACACTTTGGCAAAGTAGCTCAGTGGTTCGAAGCAATCAGCATATATAGCGCACAATAATCTAAGCACCACGTTACAGATAAGCCACAACTGCAGGGGTGCAGAAGTCATGATTAGGCATCATTGCGAAACAACTTCCTTAATATGTTGGTTCCACTCATTAGGCTCGCAAATCTGGCTTTTTCTCTTTCGTATGTAATTACATCAATTTCATTTTTTTTCATTCTCACATTCTGCTTAGCAGCGCTCTCCCCATCCCATCCCCCCCAATTTGGTGTAAGCGACATAATGACGCCGCTGTAGGTGGTGTTGGGCGTGGTTAGGGGGCCGATCAGTTTCTGAAGATCTTGGAAAGCCTATACTAGTATTTCTCTTTCTTTTTTACTCTGCACCTGCATGCCTTTGCGCACGAACGCTGCGATTTGAAATTTACATTTACATGCACCGTTTGTGCGTGAGCGCCATTTTTCAAACGCGCAGTAACCTTTGCATATTGAGGAAATTGAGAAGCGCTGCTAAATTAGGTTTCATAGGCTGTTACAAACGAAATTAAACCGAAGGGTCGTGGAGCACGAGCAACTGCCACGGACGCTGGCACGTTCAGTTGGCTCTGATCCGTACACGTAGCCAGAAGTCCAGTTCCGGGTCCCTTCTTCGTGTTTCGTTCTGGTGCCGTAACCCAGACTTGAACCATGGCCTTTCGTATTGGAACTAACTCAACGAGCCAACGCCCGCTGCTGTTGCTCCTGCCCCACGCCCCTTCACGTCCATTCATTTGTAACGTAGGCGACACCATAAATATGCAAGCGATATTCCACCCATTTTTTCTGAAGCATGCTTCGGGAGCAACTAAACGGGACTTAAAGAGCTGTCCCGCGCATACGGTGGTGTGGGTCAAATGTATATTTATTGTATCACGTGCGCAGTCACACTAGTAATTGAGATATAAAAGAGAATTCAAAGGAAAGAAATGTACGGTTTTGTACTCATCGCGATAAGATGAATAAAAATGACGCCTAGGATTGTTATTAAATATTTCACATTTAAGAGTGGTCCAAGTTAATCTCGAGCTTACTTTTAAGGAGTTAGCTATGAACTATTGTGCCACTGTGGACCATTAGATTCTTTCTTAAGCACGTGTTGCTAAGTGCGAATTTACTCGGTATATTGTGTTTTTTTTGTACACACCGTTGCATGCCTTCTGAGTGCACCACAAAAGAATTCGTAGACCACTAGAACTAATATGTTGCCGCATGCTCAACTACTCTTGGAACAACTTTTTGCCCGTCAAATCGAAAGGGAAGCTTGGCTAATTTACGCTGATAAGAACCACTTGGTTTGGTAACCTTGGACCAAGAGAGAGAGAAAAAGAACACAAGGAGAAAGGCAGGGAGGTTAACCAGGGCTGAACCCCTGTAGGCTACCCTACACTGGGGAAGAGAGAGGGGGAAGGAAAGCATTTCATCTTGTAGACGACTTGCTAAAACTGAGGGAACAAGAGAATGATCTGCTCCATTTGAAATGAAGTGAAGCATCAGCAGCTGGTTTAGGCGTTGCACAAGAATCAGCTTTCCAATTCATACAATTCATGTTTGTTTTTACTGCAAAGCGATAGAAAGAAAGAAAGAAAGAAAGAAGGAAAGAGAGAGAGAAAGAAAGAAAGAAAGAAAGAAGGAAAGAGAGAAAGAAATGAAGAAAGCAAGATGAAAATAACAGAAAGAAAACTAAATATCAAAGAAAGAAAGGAAAAGAAAGAAACAAAGGAAAAAAGAAGGAAGGAAGAAAATTTTCTCACGATTTCTTCATGTATAAGCGTAAAGGATCGACAAGGGTCGTCAAGGACTACCGTCACACAACGGCTGTAATCAAGGAGATGCAGTTTAGGCAAGCGCAAGCTCGGACGGATCGTGTGGCTAGCACTAACGCTGTGACGCTGCGGCTTGCTTGCTTGGCTGCTTTGTCGTCGTCCATTGTTTATTGCGAAAGAAGGGAAAGTAGACAGACAGCCTACAACACAGAGCGCGCAAATACGGGTACAAGAAGAAATTCTGGACACCACAAAGTTCCTCCTTTTTGGTTGGTGTTTCCACGCCCTGCCTGTTTTAGAATACGCACCGACCAAGGAGGTTTGGTACCAACCAGATGAGTTCTGTAATTCGAATAGGTAAGGCTTACCACTATTTTTACGACAAGGCAAGAATAATCGATGGATGAAAAACTTCATTGGGGTCCAGAACATCGTTTCTACCCCCGTTTTATAGGGGCTGGATCGCGGGTCGCTCACACGTAGGGAAGGGGAGGCCTAGCCTCACCGCCGCATTGTGGGTCTTCAGAGATTCTGATTTATTTTGTTACACTGTTTCTCGTGCAGGACAAACTGGATTTCGAAACTCTCATGAAAAAGCTGAATTACCTCGATCAAGTTGTCAGCGAGACATTGCGGCTCTTCCCTCCAGGTCTCACGTAAGCTGCCCTTCAATCATTTCCAGAGCTTTCGTCATAGACTAAACAATATATAGTACACAAATCACTTCTTTCGCCCATCCATTATTTACAGAAAAGCTCTTAATAGGCGGAAACGAAAGTCGTCCGTCCTATAGGTATGCGAAAATTCCGAAAGTGCATGTGCCACAAAATATTGGAAGAGCTGCACTGCTACGCACTGGTCCTCTAAAAAGGAATAAGGTATAACACATGGGCAGCCAATACCTATAGAAATCTCTGAATCTACGCAACTAAAAAAGAAAAAGCCACCCACATCTTCCCACGCGGGGGTGGGGGGAGACTCGACTAAATGCGTGCGTCGCAGAGTATCACGCGAATGTTGCGTAACTGGGAGCGGTTTGGGATTTCTCAATTGTTATTTTATCGTTATTATTTTTATTTATTGAATGAAGGAGAGGCGTTGCCTTCAACGAGTGGTAGGACGCTGATGTTTAGTTCCGCCCCACTGAAGGTTGATGTATAGTGCCTTAATAATTCTATAGGCACAATAGTTGAAAGTATTGTTGCTTCCATCGTACCTACTCAAGTCAAGCGAAAGCCAATTAAGAACGTCCTCGACTGAATTTCAAACGCGCGAGCCAGTGCGTATACATATACGGAGTGGCCAGTGAACAGTTGTGCAGCACAAGCAGTCAGTTTTTACTAGCAGACACTGCCTGCGTCAGTCTTGCGAGTCGGGAGAGGAGGAGGGGCGACAGTTTGCGTGAGAGGTGAGCATGCGGCGTGAGCATGCGCAGTGCAAGTGTCGACACCACCGCCGATGCCGGATTTACGAGTAGGTGGGACTATAAAATGTTCCGCATAAAAACGAAAAGCATGGTTCATCGCTCCTTCATAGCAGTCGAAAGGTGAAACGTCTTTTTAAAGAAGGCACATTGATGTAGCAGACAAACAGAGCTGCGGAATAGCTTCTGGTTCTGTGTGCCGGCGTAGCTTAGCAGTACTGGTCCGTGCGTCCGTGGTCCATCCGTCCACCCGTCTGTCTGTCCATCCATCCGTCCATCTGTGAATCCGTCCATGCTTCCATCCATCTGTCCGTCCATGCTTCCATCCATCTGTCCGTCCATGCTTCCATCGATCTGTCCGTTCGTGCTTCCGTTTGTCCATGCTTCCGACCGTCTGTCCATGCGTCCGTGCTTGTATTTGTCCGTCCGTCTGCCTGTCTGCCGTGCCTTCGTCTGTGAGTCTGTCTGTCCATCCGCGCTTTATTCAATTTTTTCATCTATCCGTCCATGCGTCCATTCGTTCACCTGTCCGTCCATCCAAACACACGGACGAATGAACACACAGATGGCTGGACGGACGGTTGGACGCTTCACCCCACTCAGCATCCTTTACTCCGTGAATATGCTGCGGTTTTTTTAGCATGGGTAGATGCTGTGTGCCTCGCCGACGCTTTGAGTAAGGCCGCCACATGGCAGTGTGGTAAGGCGTTGGCAAAATCGCATTTCTATTGAAAACGCACGCAATTAGGACGGACGCGTACAAATCACGCGTTGAAGGAATTATTCGTTGATGTCACGGTAATGATTTAATACTACACTTTCCAAAGAACAGTGGGAGAAGACAGTGGCGAATATAAAAGGCGCGTTGTTAAAGCTTACAAAGTCTAACCCACGACCGAGAGGTCATGGCTTCAACTTCCATTGACTGAACTTGTCTTTCTTTGGCTTCCAATCGCGTGTGTTTTTCGACCCTATTTTCGAGACAGAAATACGTCACTGAAGGTTAGGTGGACCCCGGCATTATACACTTACGTGCGAGGTCATGCAGATGGCCATGAGACGTGGAGTGATGGTCACCATGTACGGTTGGAGACGAACGGAGTCCAGTGCATCAAGGCGCCGGCATGTGTTCACGACATCAGCGATGGTAGCTGAGTTTTGCACAGCAAGGGCATTAAAGGCAACAGGTCAAATGCCTTTCAATGTGTGGCGCACTTTGTCCGATTCCGGCATGGATTGATTGACACGCCAGCAAAGTGCGAGGAAATTCTCGATGTATGAAGTGTACGATTCACCGGGATGTTGTCGGCGAGTATCGAGTGTCCACTTTGCGACGGCGGATCGAACGGCCGGTGTCCCAAAAACGTGTCGCAGCTGCTGCTGGAAGATAGACCAGTCGGGTAAGTCAATGACGCGGTTAAAATACCATGTATTCGCAACTCCGGTCAGATAACAAGGAACGTAACGTAGTTTGTTTGCCTCTTCCTACCGATTAGCGGCACTTACGCGGTCGTAGTCATTGAGCCAGTCTTCTACATCTTCTTCAGGAAGACCAGCGAAGAGTGGGGTTTCCCGCTGATGTCCGTGTATGTAACTAGGAGGGGCAGCTTGCGGTGGTGCATGGTTGATGACATCAGCGCCGGCAAGCTCGGTCTGGGACAGGCTGCCTGACAGCGGGTGCAAGCGGCGTCCTGAACGAAGCTCAAGGTTGTAGAGAGGGCTGCGGGAGGACAGAGGACCGAATATCCACCTCCACCACGTATTAAGTCATGGTTGCGATAGCGTTTATCTGAAGAAACACCTTGAAAAACCAACTGGCAGAGACAGTACACCGACGATGACGATGATGATGACACAGAGTGGCCATGAGGACAGAGACAAGCGGATGATGGTGATTATGATCATGCAGGGTTCAGAATGATGTAAGTAATAACGCCCACAAAATATATGACGGCAACGGTAAAAAGTAGTCCCGAGTGCACGTGTAACTGCTATCGCAATAAACGGTTAATGCCAGTTCCACCTTGAGTTACACCTGCACGGACACCGGAACATTGATTCGCCTATGCGGCCCTTGTGTTTATTTGTTGTTTTGGGCTGTACCCCTTTGGCTATATTATATTTTGTGATTTTTTCTATCTCTTTTTGTGATTATCGGAATGGTTTTGCAATGGTACATTTTCTGTTCTACAGTTTCCTTTCTACTGTATTCCTGCTGTTTGCTGCGCCGAGCACAGTGCATTTCACTATCGGCACTAGCGCTTCGCCCCTGCTTCTCTCTTCTGTAGATTTGTGTTGGAACTGAAGACGCTGGCACTTCCATTTTCCTCGTTGCTGGGTTGCAGGCCAGAGTGCACAAGCTCATACAAACGTCCCGGCCTTCCTATAAATATATCTTTTTATTAATTGTGAAGCTAGGTTTCCTGCTATGCAGCTTGCCCTACTTGTGGAGGTAAGCTACTCATTCCAAAGAACGCATTCACGCGTCAACTTGTGCGATGCAATTGGGTATGTAGATTTGGCTCTTTTGATATAAACATTCATAATGAACAAGCCCCAGCCCGTAAAGTCAGAACCTCAACTCCACTTAAACATGACAGGTGCCATCATTAGCCATGTCAATGTGCAATGCAGAGAAGCTCGCTTGTGAATTAGCAAAATAGTCTATTCGCTGTCTCTCTCTTGCTAGCTCGGACTAACTAATCAGCCTCGGTCACTCATCAAAATTTGAGCGGCTGCCAAACAGCCCTTAGGCAATGCTGGCGTTCTCGGGCAAGCAAGCACTGGCATTCCAAACTTGCAGCCTGCGCGGCTTACTGCGTGGCTCATGCGTGACCATAACGTCAAACGAGATGACCACTAGGTGAGCCCATAAACTGGTGCGCATTTCGAATTGACCCTTATGCATTTGTCTGAGATGACTTAAAGGCGAAGGTCATCCTTTAACTGGTTTTGCACTGCCACCGTGTACAACCCACGTTTATTCAAGCTATAGATTTCTGGTGAAGAATTCATATGGGACGTTTTGTGATGTGACCCCACAGTGACACCATAACGTCATGCTCATTTGTTTAATCACTCGTGTTAATACTAGAAGGGAGGGAAGTCGATGGTCAATTTTCGCGTTTGCTGAAGCACTTAAGGCTCTCGCCTTAATATTTGAGAAAGCCTTCAAGGGATCATTGGAATAAACTCAATGGTGATAGGGCCACATGTTTCATCTGGTTAACCATCTGTACGGAACGACCGCCCAATTATTTCTTTTTTTGCGTCTATTTCCATTCTCGTCGATGTAAAAGGGTGCCAGGATACCGAGGGCGTGATTCCGTGCTTCTGGAGTGCAGCGCACACTTTATGCGCGTCAGAGTGCTGGCGAAGTCTATACCCTTAAAATAGCGCGCCTGCGCCACGTGCAGGTTCGTGACGAGGCAAGCCAAGGAGGACTTCGCCTACAAAGGCACGCTGTTCAAGGCTGGGACGTGCTTCATGGTGCCGCTATACCAGATTCAGAGGGACCCGCGTTTCTGGCCTGACCCTCTGCAATTTAACCCTGACAGGTGGCGTAGTGTTTTTTTTGATGAGTTGAATGAGCCTCGAGCTTCCTTATCCGAGCTCTGTAAGGCACAAAATTATTTGTGATTTCAGTTCATAAAACACCAAGACCCTGTAAACCGGTTTGGTAATAAGTGCTAAGCCAGCTTAAGTCTTTCGCTATGCATAAACTCGAAAGCATTCTTCACGTGATTCGTTATCTGCATAAAGATGAAATTAGCGCCTTATTATACACCCTTTCAATTCTGTATGCTTTCAATGTTCAAAAACACACGCCCTTGGTGACATCCGGTTTTGTCCACCGATGTGTCTTTAGGTCTCAACAACATCAGTGGAAAAGAAGAGCTTTAAAAATAAGCCCGCTGACTTTCTACAGTTTCATCCCCCTATTTAGCAAAATAGATTGAAATAATGGTGTTTTGAGCTACATAAAAATAGAACGTTCCCATTGTACTTTGCACACGTTCCTTTTATGTGAAAAACGAAAGAGAGATTTTCGTTACCTTTGAAAATAACTTGAAATTGTGCTTTCAGTTTCGACCATAAGGAGCTGGTGAATGAAGTGACCGGAAGTTTTTTCTTTTTTGGGTACAACGCTTGCATTCTTGCAACCATATATAGCAAAAGACTATCGTAGACGTCGCTGTGTCTGAAGAACCATATGACATCGAGCATGTGCCACCCTAATCGATGTGTGTCTAGCTAGCTGTGCAGGTTTGTGGCTATAAGCTTGGTTCCGGTATTTGTTGCATCAATAGCCAAAAGTTGGCGCTCTCTTTAATAGCTTCTCTCGTTATTTCTTCGCGCAAAAACAGTAATTATCTTGTAGTTTTTATTTGAACGTGAACCGACCAGCTCAGTAACATGCTCTTCTAGACAATTTACACACACCAGAGCTGGACGCCTGCCTGATTATGCCAGGCAATAACATTTCGAGCAGACACGAATTCGGTGAGGCGATGGGTGTAAGCCTCACACATGGGTGGACGTCGGCCGCCTAGAGTCACTTTCAGTCGAAATTCCAAAATGGTCGCACGATCGGTGCTAGTCACATGCGTGAATTAGACTTCACAGTGTTTCGGCGCCTGCTCTTCTAGGTTCGCCCCCGAAAACGAAGCTCAGCTGGTAAAGGCAGCGCATATACCTTTCGGCGTGGGGCCGCGAAACTGCGTCGGCAAAAGCATGGCCATGCTGACGCTGAAGCTGGCGATGGCAAAGCTGCTTCTCAAGTACCACGTGGAGCTCGGCCCTTCGCAAAAGGTAATAGGTGAAATGCTTTTTTCCATCGTCATCGTTGTCATCTTTGTCACCAAGCTTGTTAAACCAAGCAGATGATCGGCGTGTTTAGGTACCATAATGAGGGCAGCAGTGTCCGGTCGTAGTCGTATGCAATAAATTAACGTTTCCTGAACAGAAACGTCACGCTTGACGTCATATCATCAGCAGAATGACTATGAAAGGAATAAAGGCCGGGCTAGTTCCGGCCTTTATACATCCCGGAGACCGATTCATGATGTTGGCGAATATTGGTGACAATTGTAGCTTGATATTGCCGATCATTGGTGACAATTGTAATTGTAATTTGATTATCCTAAAATATTACTATCTGTTCTAGCTCAGCGAGATGCTGTGACAATGTTCTGACCATTTTACGTGCGTTCATTGTTTTCCTGCTTACAGGGTGAAATGCAGATAAGTTCACGTGCGATGGTGTCGACACCTACGAGAGGACCCTGGATCATCATCCGCCACATCAATGGTTGCTTATAGCAATATTTCACCAGGAAAGTTTACGAACCAGCCAAACTCGTCATCTGGTTGCCCGTGTATATCAACGGTCGTGTCTGAAGCTCTCGCCACGAACATGTCATCTACACTCAAAGTCAACACACGTGCTCACAGTCGGTCGCACACGTATTGGCGTCCCCATATTGGGGCTGGCCCGACCGCTTTAATGCGTAGTGTAAAGGAATCTTCGCATTTGCTACGAGAGGCCGCATGCTTACCGGAACGGCGTGTACTTACTTACTAGTGTAGCCAAGAGTGTGGAGGGAATTGAGTTTCTCTGCAAGCCTCCTGAATTTTTCAGTTTTGCAGGTGTATATATGCGCGCACACACGCGGACACAAACTCACAAACATGCCTAAGTGTGGCGGAAGCCCCCACCCCTCCTCCACCGCTAATCGCTTTTCTCATAAAAAATTTATTTATAAACGGGACTTTATCGTGTATTTCAAAGTATCGCGGGCCCAAAAATCTGAGCACATGTGACGTATAATGGGCGCATATCACAAGTAACAAGAAGACAGGTCGTGAGAGAGGAGAACGCTCACGAGTACTAAAGTAAGTTAGCCTCTTTATTCACTTTACTTCGGAGGAACGTCAATCCAAATGCGCGCCCTGCCAGAACGCTCCTGTGTCAAAACTGTAGACATTTTTTTTTGTGAACCGTGGCATAATTAATATTGTGTCAATGCGTATTTAATTATATCTTAGTTATTCCGAACTCGTAAACAGGATTACAGGCTTAGTAGCGTTGTTTTAAATGGCGAAAGGGTATTTGACAGAAGCAAGAATATCGACAGCATCGAGCAAATTACAGAGCATTGATCATCTTGACCGCTGCTTGAGTTTCAACGAGGTTTCATTACCATCACCTTCACCGTTGCTATACAATGATCATCATCGCGATGACCATTGTATACTTAGCTTATGTCACGTGTGTATGTGTGTGAGGGGGGGGGGTGGCTATAGCAGCAATTGAGTAAATAGATTCACAGAAAGACAACACATGCAGTTTTACGTGTTCTGTTCATTCAAGTGCGAGATATACGAATTCCAACTCTTTTGTAATACATATTTTTGCACGCTCACTGAACGGTCAGCCAATGAGGTGATGCTGTGAGAGTAGAAAATATAGCAAGAAAGCTATGTTCTGTTATGCAGCGTTACTGGCATGAAATAAAGCATCGGATTGATTGAATCAATTATTTCTTTCTTATCTGACTGAATGATTCATCACGTTGATTTATTTGGATATTGAAGCAAATATTTTTATATATCCGTCGCGTAAACGTGTAAACGAGTAAACGGAGTTCTTATGTGAGAAGAAATAACAGAAACAAATAACAATAAAATTAAATAGGCAAAGTTAGCCAAGCTGGGCTTCAAAAACATAAAGAAAACAGATCAAGAATGTTCCAGGTGTCTGCTACAATAAAAGTTAAGAAGTTCAATAGTATAGTGTATGTTTTTCCACAGAGACGGGGCTACTTGTTCGATTCACAGAAGCGACATTCGAGTCAGAACGCAATAATGTAGTGCGATATATCATGATTGGCTGAGGACGCCCGTGTTTTCTACTGCGCTGCCAACAGCTTGTGAAACTGAGTATAGTAAAGCGTATCAAGTGGGTGGGAAGGTGAAATGAGTGCGAGAACGACGCTTGTGATGGCAAGTTGGAGTGAAAAGAGGAGAGAGAGAAAAGTAGCACATTACGAATGAGAAAAATGAAGCAAGAAAAAGACAGACAGTGAGAGCATCGACAAAGGAGGGAGAAAAAAGTAGAAAAAGAAAAATGGGCCGATCCCACGTACAATGCGAATCAATGATATGCGAAGCACGAATGAGGAAGGTTGATTTGTCACTCTAAAATGAGCACAGCGTTACGAGGTGGACGTAACTTATGGCGTACATGACTTCCGTGGCCTGATTATTACGCTTGTATGTGTCATTTACCTTCGTCGTCTACTCACGTCAGGTGACAGCAAATTTTGTATATTGGGAGCTAGCGTAACGGCCGTGAGCTCGCTATGGACGTAGCATGTAGTCAAGTAAATGCATTTCATGATTATCATGTTTGGACGTGTCATTTACCTTCGTCGTCTATTCACGTCACTGGGCACCAAGTTTGGTTATGTGAAGCTGGCGAAATGGCTGTGAGCATGCTATGAGCATAGCATGTAGTCATGTTTTACATCACACGCATATCATGATCACTATGTTTGGACGTGCCAATTATCTTCGTCGTCTATTCACGTCACTTGATACCAAATTTGGTATATGTGAAGCTAGTGAAACGGCCGCGAGCACGCTATGAGCGTAGCATGTAATCATGTTTCACATGACACGCATATCATGATTATTGTGTTTAGGCATGTCATTTACCTTCGTCGTCAATTCACGCCACGTGATAACAAATTGGTATATGTGAAGCTAGTGAAACAGCTGTGAGCACGCTATGAGCGTAGCATGTAGTCAAGTTTACATAACATGCATGTCATGATTATCATGTTTGGACGTGTCATTTACTTTCGTCATCCTTTCACGTCACGTATTACCAAATTCAATATATGTGAAGCTAGCGAAATGGCCACGAGTGTATCATGAGCGTGGCATGTAGTCATGTTAATACATGACACGCATCTCATGATTATCATGTTCGCACCAGTCATGTACCTTCATGTACTTATGTCATGTCTTATGTTCGCTATGCAATCATGTCATAGGAAACCAGTTTTTCAAAATGTCATGTGAACGAAACCACCACAACTGCAGCAAGACCATGAATTGTAAATCATGACATTCATAAAATACTTGCAATGATTTTCATGTTATGACTATTTAGTTATGCTCGTCATACAGTCATGTTATGCCATACCATGTTAGGTATTGATACAACTATCGAGATGGGCAGGAGAGCTAAAAGCCGTAGGCGACTAAACAGACAGACAGACAGACAGACAGACAATCAGACAGACAGACAGACAGATAGATAGATAGACAGATAGATAGATAGATAGATAGATAGATAGATAGATAGATTAAGAAAAAATTGGCCGCAGATCTGCATGTTAAATTGCAAGTGCCGTCGAAAGACGATTGTCTTGCGTCTGGAGAGAGTGAACAAAACATTTATTTGATCTTTTGTGTGAAAAATTGGTGATTGGTAATCTAGAGGCGCTGCGTTAAAGTGCCTCAGGCATGCAGCGGAGGCGAACGAGCGCATCGAGACACGTTAGACATGAGCGCCATCTGGCAGTTATCTTTGAAAACGAAGGAAGGCATGCGCGCCTGCGGAGAAAGATGTGTACCATTGTTGGAGGCGATGAAATGTAGAACGCAAGGCGACGGGCAGGTGCCACCACCGTGCCGTTTTGGCAAAGCGTTGGTATTACTTGCCTTTTTGAGCACTGCGTTGCACTGTCAGCGCAGGGTGTTTAACGCTACAGTGCATAGAATTACTTGCGTGTGCCTTCTCTAGTATAAAGGCACACATAAAAAACATCGACGTGTTGTTATGGTACCTCAGATATGCGCAATGATTGTTTTTAGTTTACAATCGCATAAGTATGAACGCTGGATCTTGAACAATATTGGTGGGCACCGCAGATGGAGTCGGCCGGTTGAGGTATCGTTAAGGGCGGAAAAACAGACAAATGTACAGACAGACAGACAGACAGACAGACAGACAGACAGACAGACAGACAGACAGACAGACAGACAGACAGACAGACAGACAGACAGACAGACAGGCCAAAATTTTCCTATCGAAGGTCCACAAGAAAGACTATCGTCTTTAAAAACAGGCAGTTTAACTAGGGCTGAGCTCCGGTAGACTACCCCGCATAGAAAAAAGGGGGAGAGGGAAGGACAGTTATAGGGAAGGAGAGAAAAGTAACTGTTCAAGCCGGCGTCACAGCTTCACGTTTGGCATCACAAACGACGAATCAGACCAATGCTCTTGAGAAAACGCAGCGGCGCTTTCGTTGCCTTTCGGAACGGTGATTGTCACAGTGCTTTCTCGACAGTGAAATGTAGAACAGTGCGGAGTTGAAGCCTCTTGATTGCGTATGTCGAGTAGTAACAGACAATTTGTTCAATGGTCTCATCGATGGCGCAGTCGTGGCACTCCGCGCTGTCGGCCATCCCAATCTTAAATGAGAAGGCCATGGTGAAAGCTACATCCAGATGCAGGTGGCACGACCATGCACCTTCCTCCCGGAAAAGACCAGAACGTAGCCGAACTTCTACAGATAGGTAGAGCGAACACAGTCGATAATGTGTGAAGTGTGATTACTGCAACTTCTAGAGCGTCGCATCAATCGTAGATAAATGTATATAAACAAAGTTTGTGCTTACATGTCCTTTTCTGGCAGCTTCATTGGCGTGGTCGTTGCCGGGATACCACAGTGACTTGGTATTCACTGGAACCCAACGCTGTGACCTTTCCATATCGCATAGTGCAGCATTTGTCTTGTCTCCCGCGCAAGTTGTTTGTACGATTCGTGACGACTCAAATTCAGAGTGAGCTGTTGTCAGAGTTTGGATGAGTTTGCTGTATTGTAATGTGAGGTTAACTTCCCAAAATCACCGTATGAATATGAGAGACGCCGTAGTGCAGGAATCCGGAAATTTTGACCACCTGGATTTTTTAACCTGCACCCAAATCTGATGAACGAGTTTGCTAATATTTTAGTGAGCTTGAATCAGATTGAGTGAGGTTGACGAAAATTTTCCTGAGTCTGAGTTTGATTGAGCTTGGTTGAGAAAAATTCTGGTGAGTCCGAGTAAGCGCTAAGTGCAAGATATTTTATTGTTAAGATATCATAAGTGAGCTCAACTTCTTTTGCCGACCTATGATGAAAAAATCATCGTAACATCATCGTAACTCGACGCTGAATAGCATTAACTTGACAACAAACTTGGCGTCCCATTATGTTGGCACACCGACATGTTTGAGTGTCGTCAGTGCAAGCCATTGCTCTCTTGGACTTGCTTTGAGAAGTGTATCTCGTAGATACAGAACATCTCTTCAATTATAATATCTGGGCCCTAACGTACCGAAACCACGATGGGATTATGAGGTAACCTGTATTGGAGGGCTGCAGGAATTTCGACCATGTGGTGTCCATTAACAAGTATTGTCAATAAGATGCCTAAACGTTCATGTTAATCGGGTAATTACTCACTGACATAGTACGCTACAGAGCCCTCTTATATTTTGCCTCCATCGAGATGCAAGTGGCGTGACCAAGTCGCACCAGCGGCCTTAGGGTCAGAATATGAACACCACAGCCTCTATGCCATGGCGGTGGACAAAAACATCTCATTCGGAAATGTACAGCTTAGCTTTCTGAAAAGGCAAACGATACATTGGACATCCGCTGCATACCGACGTGAGTGAATGAGTGAGTGAGTGAGGGAGTGAGTGAGAACAACTTTATTATGGTCCAGTGGAGACGCTGAGGTTGCCACGCGTCACCCGGCTACTCCCACATGGGGACCAGCTGGTCTAGCCTGATGGCCCTGTACCAGGCACGCTGGACAGCCAGGCTTTGGTCCTGAAGTTCTGGGCTGCGCAGAAGCGCATCCCACTCGGCTTTGCTGTAAGTCGGTCCAAGCGACCCGCACTCCCAGAGCATTTGTGCTAATGTAGCACTCTGCCCGCAAGCGGCGCAGGTGGCATCAGTGAATTTGTGAGGATAACTTGCATTTAGGTATGCCAAAGACGGGTAAGAATGAATTGAAGTTAGCGCAATGAGATGGCTTGGGCTCTATTGAGTTTTGAATGTGGCATTGGGAATGTACTCCTCACCAAGTAGCAATACTTGGTAATCTCTTTGTGTCTATACCGACATGACAGGTCTGCAGAATTTGATACAGTCAAGCCTTAGAGCACAGAAATCGTTTGCAATGTATGGTAGCCGAAATGATCTCCATCGAGTGAAGTAGGAGAGCTCGGCTGACCATGGCCAAGGCACGACATGAAGTTTCTCGTCCTTTTCCCACCGCATCACCAGCAACTACCATGAGTTGTCCTTTTTTTATTATAGCCCTCATTTATTATTCATTTTAAAAGTCAAAATCAGTAGCGGAGGTGGTGTGGCTCTCACTGCCACTACGAAGCACCCATAAAAGAGCTGGTGCAGAATGTCCTGCAGTGCACATCGTCACCCACAGAGCATTTCCAGGATGAAAACCGACAAGCTCTCACTGTGCTGAGGTCTCTCATGAGTACAACACACGCTGTCCTGAATGGAGTAACAACTCCATGAGCTCAATATGCACGGAAAGTTCTGTAATCCTTGAAGCCAGTCCTTGCAAGCTTCTCTTGAATATTCCAGTCTACTTTTAGACACCCGCAGAGGAACTGTTTTCCAAGTCTTCCCAGTTGTGACTGTCGAAGTGTACGTGGTGAACATGGACATGTGTGCACGCGTGTGGTTTCTTTTCCTCATTGGTTTCTTTATACTTTTCCTCACCTTTCCGCCTTACCCATTTAGGGAAGCAAACCAGGAACAACCTGGTTAGCCGCCCTGCCCTTTCTTTGCATCACTCTTTCTCTTTCTCTCTGGTCTGCACCGCTTTCATGCACAGCTGTACGAGAAACTTCGCTGTGGCGTGAATGCGTTTCTCCCGGAGCAGACGTGTGCGTGCCGGTGTATTAGGTTAACGCGAGTGTTTTGCCGTGCGATATGGATGTGCAGCCTGTGCTTTATATGTGGATAGATAAATCGATAAACTATCTTTTAAATGCGAAGCATTTCTTAACGAACTTCGGCGACTTTGAGCGTATCTATCTATCTATCTATCTATCTATCTATCTATCTATCTATCTATCTATCTATCTATCTATCTATCTATCTATCTATCTATCTATCTATCTATCTATCTATCTATCTATCTATCTATCTATCTATCTATCTATCTATCTATCTATCTATCTATCTATCTATCTATCTATCTATCTATCTATCTATCTATCTATCTATCTATCTATCTATCTATCTATCTATCTATCTATCTATCTATCTATTTATCTATCTATCTATCTATCTATCTATCTATCTATCTAGCCAGCCGCTTACGTTTAGGTGCCCCGTGGTCACCCCTTTAACTTGGCGTGAACCAAAATTAGTCGGGGAGGGTAAGATGATTTGACAAAATATGACGTGCCGGTCAACACATGAATAACGTCACAATTTTGTCGCGTAAGTCGTCAAACACTTCCCGCCAGACAGTGACACATACCCACAGGCAGGTATGTGCCACTGTCCGCTCGTATGCGGGTATGGGCCACAGGTGGTTGACACTTTGTGTCTACCGAGGAGCGACGAGGACACACATGGGAAATTTTAACGCGCGAGAGTTAGAAAATACCCGACATCAGTAGCGTCGACCCTACGAATGCAATGAAGACATGTCAGGGTCTCAGCTGGAATCAGAGCCAATCATTCCCCACGGCAATGAAAAATGTTACCTCAGAGTTACTCCAGGAGTTGTAACTACGTTTCAAATAGAAGCTAATCTTCGTGAAACGGAAATAGTGGCTGCAGTGCTGCCTACCCAATATAATAAACATTACATATGTACTCCTATGATACAACCGTTACGTCGGGTTAACATCAATTATGGTAAGTTGTCATGTGCTGAAGTTGAGTTATTTATCAGTGCCCAAGGCCAGCATCCTCGCGAGAATCAGCGCCTCATATCAGCTTCTGGTGTTGCTAATACCCATGTTTCAGTTGGCACCGTTGCGCAAGTGCGAACAACTGGTTATCTAAACATCTTCAACTATTCAAGAGATGTTTGTGCGTGCAAGATTTGTACATATATTTAGTGTCATTTCATGACGTGTTACTTAAAAATGACATGACTCAAAATGTCACATGACTCAATTAAAAATTTGCGACACTGTGACCTTCCCTCCGCATGCTTCGCATAACGGCGATTGCCAGGTACGCGAGATATGCCGAATTCTTTAGGATAAGAGAGAAGCAAAGGTCATTGAAGGAGAGAGAGGGGTGATTGCCACCCACAAAATTAGGCGCGCCAAGCCGCTGCTAACTCAAAAATGGGCTAATTTGACAAGCTGATGAGGGTTCTCGAGACTGTCCCTTTGTACCGCTTCCGAATGGGGATGTAGCAAAATTGTGTTGTGCTTTCGATAATAAAGTAGGGTGGGACAATGCAAAATTACGTGCTCCATGTTGGCCCTGCATGAAGAGCTGCAAAAGATGCATATGCAGGGGATAGAGGTGTCCGTTCCTCTTTTACTGTCAGCAAGAGTCTGTCATTTATGAAGTATATGAGGGGTAGTGGCGGTGTTTGCAAGTACTTCGTTAATTTATATATAAGTTGTTGTGACTGCTTGTTGTCGAGCGTCTGGCATAAGCACGTTATGAATATATAAGCGTACGGAAAGTGTTGGCTGACAAGTACACAGTATATAGAGACCAAGCACACTGCAAACATTTCATTTGTTGTTTTCTGAACAATCATTTCTTTCTTGTCACTCACAACTTACCTAGGAATCTGGGAGTGGGTAAAAATACTTGTGAGAAAGTACTCAGAAGAGCTAGTTGGAATCAAATTAGCTTACAGGAGAGCTAGGTGAACAAAGTTTGTTCGTCCGAATCTACGTAAAGAATATAAATGCGTTCGAGGAATATAATGTCGTTGGCACTGTAGCTTATAGCGCACGCACCAACGTACATACACATTTGTTTTCGCTGAGCTGCCGTTATCATGCAGTACCCTGTTGAATATTTTATATGTACGTCACAATGTCTTGCAGAGTTTCACTCACATCTAGGACGGCGGAAACGAAGCTTGGCCCACATGATGCATGAATGAACAAGTCTCATCCCTTGCCTTTTCTGACGAGATGTTTAAGTGCCTATTTCGGCAGTCTGAAAACTCTGGAGCGAGCAGCTTCCAACACTGCACAGTGCATTGTCTCACACATACCACGAGTGCATGTGCATGCGTGTCATTTAATACAGCATTTATTATGAAATTTTTTTCAAGTTTAATGACGCTTATTGACAGTTATTGAAAAAGCAGTCAATAGGAATAGCACGAGTTAACCTGTGAATAAAAAGGCATTGCCGCGATGCAAACACAAACGACCAGTGGAGATAACCAACCGTTGTTTCTAAGAAAACCCCTGAAAAATCTCAGTAAAAGTCCGCCAACTGCTGCTTCTCCAGCAGTTTACTGCTTAAACGCAGGGCGTGTATATGTTCATAGCTTCAAACGTACTTCTAAATTTGTATGAGTGGTTGAATGGCTCATAGAATGAATGAATGAATGATGAATGAATGAATGAATGAATGAATGAAGTTCATTGAAAATTTGGATCTTTGTTACAAGCGTCATTCACGCTGTTGTTACTGTGCGTGCCTGTCTGCGTTAGTGAAATATGTATTTCAGCAAGCATCAATCGCTTGCCCCCGAGCCATCCTAACTGCACACTTAACTGCACTTTAGGAACGATATCCTGGTTCCGCGTAAGATACATTCTGAGTTGAGGACCATCAATGCATGAATAAGCGTATGGTCGAATAAATAAAATAAATAAATAAATAAACAAAATGAGGAGGGAAACATTCTCTTTGCCCTGAAAATGTTCGTGAGAAAATATTTCCGCCATAGAGAGTAGAAATCCTGGTTCCATTAAGTCAACCCCTTAAAGCATCAGTGTGGCTTGTCTGTGTCAGACAGGATTGCGCAGATACTTTGCGTACATAGTTTGATCACCCATGAAGCTATTCTACGATAACAAAACAACAAAACGAGGCTTCCACCTATATCTACGTTGTATGTGTGATTCCCACCTATATCCTTCGTGTGAGGCATGTGTGCGGCAACAAGAGGTTTCAATGGCGCTAAGTTCAACAAGACCTGCAGTCCTTGAAAAGGATCCCCAAAGAAAAAAAAAAGAGAGATGTTTTTCGTGTTCACATGTTAAACTTTCACAATGCCAAAAGCAGGACTCTTTGGGTGGGAAGACACCTGGTAAGCGAAAACAGACACAAAATAAAATTCAGACGACTTCTCCGCCTTTAACTTCACGCGCAAGTTTGCCACCTCGTTAGAGATTGTGGCGTAATGTGGTGTGACCTAAGTGTAACCTTTCATTAGCAAGAGTAAATGATAAATTTCTAATATGTGGTTTTCTTTTCTACTGAATAATGCCTCTCTTGAATGGCCAACAGGGAATATCAGCAAACTTATTATCTTGATAAAGAAAGCCTTGCGTCTAGCTTGAGAAATTCCATGTGATCGCCACACTACAGTATTATTTGAAAAGCATCGCATCATCCGGATTTCATAAATAGACGATCACAAGCTGTGCCGTCTATGCCCCGAAGAAAACTGCCGGACTTTTATTTTTGTTCATTCACTCTAACAGAGCACGAAAGCCGAAGTTAGAGAACTTCGCCGCTTATAATGTATGTAAACCTGAAGAACACGATGTGACCCAGACAGAGCGCTGACGATGAAACCTTACGTAGAGAAGACGACATGATGACACAACATGGAAGCAGCGGAACAAAGCGACGCAGCCGTGACCCGACGCCACGTTCTTACTGCAACGGGAGACGACGAACTATCGGCCTCGACGTTCTTGTCGACGGTCACAGTGTTACAGCTCTCGTCGCCACTGGTTCCGGCAATTTTGTCATCAGTGCAAGGTTCGCTAAAAAGTTAAAGAAAGTGAGGATCGCCTGGGTAGGTCCTGAAATCTGGGCAACTGGAGGTCACCTAGTAACGCCTATGGTGGTGAGTGTGCAAACTCAACGGGAAGTTAGCCTTTTGTGAACTTCACTTTCTTTACATTTGTATCAACATTGCAGGAAATACCATCTTCCATGTTTTCACTGGCATTACTATGAGTTAGTTTTCATCAATATTGCTTTTAGGACGAAAGACTGAAGGTACTGGCGAAATTCGTCGGAGAATATGACATCACTGCTGGGTGAAGCCACTGATTTTATGGGAGCGCTTGAGCTCTTTTGATAAATTTTTTCGCAATTAATAAATAAAGTTCTTGTCAAGTCCTTATATGACACCACTGCTCAGCAAAACTTGAATGTTTTCTGATGTAGTGACGTACACTCATTGTTAAATATGCACAGTGCTCACATCATTGAGAAAACACGCAGTGCACACCAGCTCAGTACGACTGTGTCAAACGCGAAGGACAGGACCTGTGGGTGTGGAACTTGCATTTACTCATAGGTTGTAACTGATAGTAGCTGAATGGCATAAATATTGTGATATTATATCTCAACTGTGAGACCGCCAATGTGTTCCCGTATACGTCACCAAACCGTACTGAAGCCACATGGTTCTTCCGCTTTGTATTTGTGGTTTCTTGATTTCCCCAGAAAACATGCAAAGGGTTGTTGCTTGACATTGCTGACTTGCAAAATATTTGTGAAAGCACCGGAAGTATGCTACAGAAAGAGTGAGGTGATAACACGCCAACTCAATCATCATTTTTTGTGCTTTTAGAGCCTCTGGATACAGCCGGTGATAGCCGAGTGCGCTGTGCTAACAAACGAGCAGATGGGGCCTTACTGCGCTTCATCGATAAGTAAGCGTGCGAAGTAAGTATATAATAACAGCCTCTATTACGCATACATGCTTACCTTGCTTGGTTTTGAAAAGTAATTTATTTTTGAGCGTGTAAATATTTTATGTTCATTGAGGAACACCTAAGTCTTTTTTTCGTAGTATTTCCAAACACCATACGAATGAACAGTATTTTAAAAATGAACCATCTTATGTTCTTTATTATCAAATAAGTGCAACATCACAGATGGAATAGGTACAGGCCATTAGGTATCAACTTTTTTAATTTTTACAGCGACGTTATGAAATACCAAATGCGTGTACACACAGAAAACATATTTTCGCTACTGCCTCGCATGTCGTCACAGGGTCGTGACGTCGACAAAGAAAGAGACAGTACAATGAAGGTTAAACTGTTTATTTGAGCGAAATTGTGACCGGTAAACGGAAAGTCGGATCACAGTAGCAAACCTGCACTGATAGCGGTGAACGGATCGTCAGCCGTCAATCAACTGACAAGCGGCGAACCGCGTCGGCATTTATACACTTGCCGTGGAATGTTCTAGCGTTATCGCTAGCGGTGATGTAGGCACCAGAATGATCTGTATAGTTTACGGAGTGGGCGTGATCTTATAAAATTGACCTACTACAGTCCTGAATCTTCTCAAAGACTGCAGGCGCAGTTTGCGTTGGAAATTACGTAGTGTACTGGGGCGACAACAAAACTTGAGAAAAGGAACGTGCAATATAGACTGTGATTAATATCCGAAAATAAAAATATTTGCTGCTAACTTTACAGAACTGTGAACTAAGCAGCCATTCACAAGTGTTATAGCATCTTTCGCTTTATCATTTTGGAATAGCACTCATCATCGAGACATGACTCTCGTTAGCACCTGTTCGCACTCCCTGAATAATCTAATTTTTTTTTCCTAACCCAAAACGTGGAACGAAGGCTGCTCCAGCTAGGTCAAGATTCCGTCAGCGCCATATCTCGGTGGTATTGAAGATTCCATCCACATTACGTTCCCATTATCGTCGTTCCTATATATCCGAAAAAAGCATTTGGGACCTCCAATTGCTTGGGCGGGTGGTATGGCAAACGTGGTCCATGCGAATGTACTCTTCGATATATACAAAAAACTGTGACATCAAACAAAAAGACGACGGAGAGTCATTACGTGTTAATAGAGGAAGGAGCTCGTCGGTGCTCAGTACACGATCAGCGTTTTCGTTTTTTTTTGCCCTGTCAAATGCTTTTGAGGAGCATGACATCGATGATAAATGCAAATACGTACTCGTTCATGCTGTGGAAGTCATTGGTTTGAAGACCCTAGAGTGCAACACACGCGACAGCTGCCATACACTGGACTAGATGCGCAATCGACCTTCTGCCTCTCATAGACGTCACCAAAAGCGAGACAGCTGGATTTCCCAGTGATCCGTGGGTGCTTGCTCGCGCAACCGAAAACACGCTGTCCTTTTGCACCGATTGAACGCAACCTTGCCCACGCGGCTTCCAGCGAATATGGTGTCCGTGACGGTGACATTGCTTTTTCTCCTGACGGTCTTGCTGGCCGCTCTCTTCACGTGAGCTATGATTTTCCTGTGACGCAACTGTATTCAGCAAGAGTTAATCATGCCGCTCTGTGATGCTCTTGTAAAGGTGTGGTGGGGTGGCGTGAGCGTGTATTTACACCTTGCGAGGTCTTAGTCTTGGAGGGCAGGGAGAAAGGTAAAAAATCCAAGCATCTTCACAAAGTGATTCATGACGAGTGAATATCTGAATATTGTATCAGTGAATAACTGCACATTACCCTATCGTTGCCCTACGTAGCGTTAACTGGGGGACACAAAGTATATAGAGCAATGTAAATTCATTTCGCCTACCAGTCATCATAGCAGTTCGGGCAAGATTTTAACACTTTTTTTGGAGTAGAGGCTATGCATTGAAAGAGAATCGAATAACCTACAATTTTACTGGTGGCAAAATGGAATTTTAAAATGTGTTGGTTGTTAGGACGTACTGCACTCGACGTGTGCCTTTTTGTTACAAATATTTTGGGAAGCCTCGAGATCTAGGCACATTTTAGTAGAAATCGATTCATCAATGCTTTTGCCAATAGGCTATGTTTGCCGGGGAACAGTGATCTCTTACCTGATAGTTAGCTTCAAATTTATCGCAAAACTCTTTTGTGACTCGCACATGTTTGGACTATAGCAATGGTTCTATACCGTTAGCACAACGGATGACAAAGCTAGGTCTTAAGGGGCTTCACCTATAAAAAAGTTTTGTTGTTTATGTAACGCAGTGTGGGTGTCAATGATTCCTCTGCATACTGATGATGCGGGCTTGTTGATGCACCATTGCGGATAAATAACATGAAAAACCGTATAAAAAGAAGAAAGAAAATCGTCATGAGCAAATGAAGGCGCGAGTCAAGTTTTAATACACACCGACGAAGCATGTGTACAAAGCAAGACGATGCCCACCGCATGCGCCCACGATGGCGCAGCTATGGCTTTTAACTGTTGACGAGAGATGGCTATGGTGAATCTCGGCCGCGGCGGCCACGTTTCGATAGAGCTGAAACATTAGAGGCCAATGTGCTTACATTTAGGCGCATAGTTAGGAATCCCTGGGGGTAAGTTTTTACAGTCCTTCACTACAGCCCCCTCGTAATCACCACTTTGGGACGTAAAACTCCAACCTTTATCTCTATATGCATACATGACTAAAATGATGTTAGTCATGTGCTACGCTCATAGGATATACTACTGTTCGCAGTTGACGAAGCTGTAAGTTCAGCGCTGTGTTATCGAGTGTGTCTGCGGCCCTGTTTTGCACTGTGGGCTCTTCTTACTTTTAATGTAATCGACTTTTAGGGTGCTTTCTTTCCTACCCATCTCATTGTTTCGCGACACGATTCTTAACATTTCGTCATCCGTCTATGAGGAAATCTTTACCCTATTTGTGTAGACTGCTTGTGCAGAGATGGCTTGGAAGACCAAGTAAAGCTGTTTGACCACAATGCACTGCGGATGGGCGAAAATTGTCCAAGAAGATCAATGATATTTTAGCCATTAAATAAAACGAAGAATAAACGTCAGTTTTTGCCTGAGGGAGGATCTACGCCACCTGAAGTGAGTTGCCACTTTGGTCACGTTGCCCCATCCAGTGGACACAGTGCGCGCATATGGAAAAAAGCTGCGTTCGGAATCGTATGCCTGACTTCGCATTGTTCACACTAAGAACGATGTTGCAGGTGTAGCCGAAAAGATGCTAAAAAGGTCGAGACGTATGATGCATCATATGACGGGGAACTGGTGAAGCAAATGCTATAAAAATGTTGTGAAGATCGTAAAGCCGCTAGTCCTGTCGTTGGGGTCTTGCCAATTTTGTGCCCTTTATTTTGCTGCCAAAATATGCACCTAATTATACAAGCTATACCAACAAACCGTATTCTTGAAAGAGCTCTGTCACACGCATGCCTGCCATGCAGTGGTGCTTTCGAAAAATAACTGATTGGTAAAAAAAGACACACACAAAAAAGGAAACAGTGCTAGTGGTCACAAAGCTTTGTTCAGTTAACTGCGCTCCAGTTTGTGTTACTTTCTGCGAAACTTTGCCGAATTGACTGCGCTACCGCTTTCGTTACTTTGTGTGCTATAAGGACAAACGCCGCCACCTTTCAGGAATGACCCGCCATGGTGATTTAATGATTACAGTCCTGGCCACGGTGGCCGAATTTGGATAGCGGCGAAAATTCTCGAGGCTCATGTGCGTGTTAAGGAACCCCAAGTGGCTGAAATCTCGTCAGCCTTCCTGTACGGCGTACCACAAAACCGTATCGTAGTATTAGGGCGTTGAACCCGAACTGTTATGACATTATTACGTTTGAAAGATTCTGCGAGCACTCTTGAGTGCAGCTATCTCAATAAACCAACTCAGGTGTCAGCTTTGGTGGTGTTAGATTCAATTATGTCAGTACGTTTCTATACGTGCTTCCTCCGTCTTCTCCTCTATTCACATTCTTTGTCATTTTTCTCTCATTAGCGCGATAGCGTGACCCCACTCGTTTCACAAAAATTCCGGCGTCGGTGTCAGCGTCATTGGTTGTGAGCGAAAAATTGTTACCTTTTGCGCGACTAAAAAATTGAGAACTATGAAAAATAATAAGTAATAAAAATCCTGGGTGAGAGTGGGGATTGAACACGGGTAATTTGCGTGGCAAGCAGATGTTATACAACACACTCATGCCTCTGCTTGTGAATACAGTGAAAATAACTTGAACTCCTTGGAAAAGCAGTGAAAGTAGCTTTCATGCTTCAAAATTACATGCGTATTGTATACATGCGTCACAATGCGACATGAACTATTGCAATAACAACGCGTGGTACAAGAGCCCATTGTCATCGGACGTCAGAACATGCGATTATCACAATGATTTCGTGGCTTAAAGCAGTAAGCCACTACAAAAGTCGCACAGGCTACTAAGCCTGTTCCCTTAAGGCCACGTATAGTGGGTGCACTGCACGGCAAGTTCGAAAAGGTTTCATGCAATAAATCACTAAATAACGCACTAAGAACAAAATATTGCTATCGCGTTCGACTATTAAAGGCGAACCTTTAGGGACTCCTATTTTTTTATAGAAATGTATTGGAACAAATGCTTTGCTCATACGGACCGACAAATACCATAGCATCAAATCATGAGTAAACAAATTCCCCAATTCTGCACCTGGCAGACAGCACAAAAATGCGTACATGATGCTCCGCCTGTATTTGCGGTGCAATAAACAAAGAAAAAGTGAGAGAGAGGTGGGCGAATATATTTCACTTATTCAATATATCACTCATGGCAATCACTGTGAATGGTCGTGGTTTCTTTGTCAGTTCGTCTCTAAATAGTTGTCAATCGCGAGTTGTTGCGTATATCGTTGCTCGTTGTGAATTCTTCACGTTTGAAAAGCCAACACACTCCAACCTATACATTAGTATAGTGAGTGTATAGGAACGGAAAAGTCAAGTTATTCGTTGTTTTCGCGATTACCTCAGGCAAGGCTATTACCGTCCCATTCGACACCTTTCCAACAGAAGTGTAGTATTGTCAAGGTTTTCACACACCGCAAGGAAGCGGCTCTAACCCAAGGCTTATTTACAGCATTCACACATATTAAAATATTGCTTTCCGACACTCACCTGACTGTCGCAACACTTTTTGCGCTTACCTTGTATAGAATCACAGCCGGGAGAGGGAGTTTCAAAACCGTTTCCTTCGCGTATCGTGATGCTTTGATGCAGTGCGTACGGGGATTTAGTTTATTATGTGCTTGTTGCTGCCATATTTGCGCGGGATTCACCGTATGTGGTGTCCAGGTATATTTCGTTATTTCAGCGGCTGCAAAGGTTGAAGTGGATGGGTCGACATCAAGCAGTGCTATATATGTGCCAAACTTAATAGACGTTGTAGTAGCTCTCATACATCAATGCAGTGTAAATAAGCAACTACGTTTGTGAAGGCACGTTTCACTTTCACGTTATACCGATTCTGATGACAGAGAGGGGCGTGGGCGCATATATGTTTTTTTACAGAGTTCACCCATTACAGTGCGGACATTTCTTGAACATCTATGACGCTCTTGTCAGTTTTGTACAGAAACTACACCAGTTTCTAAACCGTATGGTCGGCAGTTGTGACGGCATCTGCATAAATTTTAGTTTGTGAGGCGTGAGCCAGCAGACTGAGGAACATTTTACAATAATTTCCCTAAGTAAAGAATGTTGCATTCATTTGTACTTTTTACGAGGTCACCTACTTCAATATTGCCCCTTTTACTTTCCCAGTCCCAGTGATTATTTTCTTTATATTTACTTATTACTATGACAATTCTCGTTCATATGTTTAAAGCGTTTTGAAAGAGCTGGTAGTTGCAACGTGCGGTCATGAATCAAATGGGTTTACGTGGCTGCATTCGGCAATAGCAATAATAGCACAATGAACCGAAAACGATTACCCTTTTGTGATAATATATTTTAATAACCAACGCAAAAAAAGCAAGAACACCAGCTCATTGCAAAATTTCACTGGTAATTGCTCGTTTATAAGCTTCCTGTCAGAAGTTGTCGTAACAGCATTGGAGCCCGCCATCCCCTTATTTTTCAGTGATGGTGTATGTGGGATACGTATCCCGAAAGCAGGTTAAATTCCACGGGACTTGCGAGTTCTGCCGCGCATTAAACGAGCACTATGTCGCTATAGGCACAGTGAACTTCGTAGACAATCCCAGATTTTTATGAGCCAGCTCATAGTTTGGCGTACACTAAGAGACCTTGTGTACATTGGAATAGATATGAGCACTGAAGACGGGACGCAGGAAAATAAAACGACTCAAAGTGATCGTGCTTTTTTGTGTCCCTTGTTTTAGGGGCGAAACAGGGAAGTTTATTGCAAACTGGTAACAACAATTCTGGTGAGTACAACCATCTGGTGTAACAAAAATCACTTTAATGGCGTGTACAAACAAGAGAACATAGACAAGATGTAACACACCGCACTTCAATATTCTCACAGAACACGAATCACTCAAGAAAACAAAGAGAAAAGAAACGCAAAAAGCAGTAAGTCGGGACAGATTCACATATTACGTGCGACGAGAAGCAATTTTTTTTCCGAGTTAAAACAGCAGTAAAGAAAGTTGCGTATCATTGCGTATCGGTGCGTACCGGCTTAAAGCCGGTACGCACCGATGATCTCACCAGAGAAGGATTGGCCACCCTGGTGCAGTATCTGGCCACCCCCTCCCGTAAGCATTCGTCAATTAACTCACGGCCCTCAATCCCCACCAGCTGCGGAGCAACTGACCACGGCGGCGGTCAGATCTGCAAAGCAGCAGAGGGTGCTAGGAATCTCTGGATACGGACAGGCCACCATTGGAACTTGAACTTAGCAACGTTTAACGTTAGGACGTTATCTAGTGAGGGAAGTCTAGCTGTATTATTCGAGGAGCTATAAGGCATTAAATGGGATATAATAGGGCTGATTGAGGTTAGGAGAACAGATGAGGCCTATACTGTGCTACAGAATGGGCACGTCATTTGCTATCGGGGCTTGGCAGACAGAAGAGAACTGGGAGTAGGGTTCCTAATTCACAGAAACATAGCTGGCAACATAGAGGATTACTATAGCATTAATGAAAGGGTGGTAGGCATTGTAATTAAACTGAATAAACGATACAAAATGAAGGTAGTACAGGCTTACGCGCCTACATCCAGCCATGATGACGCTTCAGTTGAAAGCTTCTATGAAGACGTGGAATCGGCAATGAGTAAGGTGAAAACACAGTATACTATAGTAATGGGCAACTTTAATGCAAAGGTAGGGAAGAAGCAGGCTGGAGACCAGGAAGTAGGAGATTATGGCATCGGCACTAGAAACGCCAGAGGAGAGCTACTAGTAGAATTCGCAGAACGCAATAATCTGCGTATTTTGAATACCTTCTACCGAAAACGAGAAAATCGCAAGTGGACATGGAGGAGCCCTAATGGCGTAAATCAGAACGAAATAGACTTTAAAATGACTGCACACCCAGGAGTCGTGCAGGATGTGGAAGTGGTTGGCAAGGTAAGATGCAGTGACCATAGAATGGTACGGGCTCGAATCCGCCTAGACTTGAAGAAGGAACGACAGAAACTGATACGCAAGAAGCCAATCAATGAGCTAGCACTGAGAAGGAAAGTACAGGAATTCAGAGTGTCACTGCAGAACAGGTACTCTGCTCTTAGCGAGGAAACCAACCTTAGCGTAGATACAATGAATGATAATCTGACGAGTATCATCACGGAGTGTGCAGTGGAAGTTGGAGGCAGGGTAGCTAGACAGGACACCGGCAAGCTTTCCCTGGAAACGAAGAACCTAATTAAGAAGCGTCAAATCATGAAAGTGTCAAGTACAACAGACAAAATAGAACTGGCCGAGCTTTCGAAGTTGATTAATAGACGTAAAGTATGCGATGTAAGAAGGTATAACATGGAGAGAATTGAGCACGCTCTGAAAAACGGAGGAAGCGTCAAAACAGTGAAGATGAAACTTGGGATAGGCAAAAGGCGGATGTATGCACTAAGGGACAAAGAAGGCAAAATAACTACCAATATGGATAAAATAGTTAAAATAGGGTAGGAGTTTTACAGAGATCTATACAGTAGCTGAGACAACTACGACCTTAATACTATAAGAACTAGCAGTAACCCTGACGACACCCCACCGGTGATGATAGAAGAAGTCAGAAAAGCTTTGGAGAGCATGCACAGAGGCAAAGCTGCTGGTGAGGATCGGGTAACATCAGATCTGCTGAAAGATGGAGGACGGATTGTGTTAGAAAAACTAGCCACTCTATTTACGAGGTGTCTCCTGACGGGAAAAGTACCAGAGTCTTGGAAGAACGCTAACATCATCTTAATACATAGGCAAGGAGACGACAAGGACTTGAAGAATTACAGGCCGATCAGCTTGCTCTCTGTAGTATACAAGCTATTTACAAAGGTAATTGCTAGCAGAGTAAAGAAAACATTAGAATTCAATCAACCAAAGGAACAAGCAGGATTTAGAACAGGCTACTCAACAATTGACCACATTCATACTATCAATCAGGTAATAGAGAAATGCTCAGAGTATAATCAACCACTATACATAGCCTTCATAGATTACGAGAAGGCGTTTGATTCAGTAGAAATATCAGCCGTCATGCAGACACTGCGGAATCAGGGCGTAGATGAAATATATATAAACATTCTGGAAGAAATCTACAGGGGATCAACTGCTACCATAGTGCTTCATAAAGAAAGCAACAGAATACCAATAAAGAAGGGTGTAAGGCAGGGGGACACAATCTCCCCAATGCTATTCACTGCGTGCTTACAGGACGTTTTCAGAAGCCTAGAATGGGAACAGTTAGGGATAAGAGTTAATGGAGAGTACCTCAGTAACCTGCGCTTCGCCGATGACATTGCATTGCTGAGTAACTCAGGGGACGAATTGCAACTCATGATTACGGAGTTAGACAAGGAGAGCAGAAAGGTGGGTCTTAAAATTAATCTGCAGAAAACGAAAGTAATGTACAACAACCTCGGAAAGGAGCAGCGCTTTGCGATAGGTAATAGTGCACTTGAAGTTGTAAAAGACTATGTCTACTTAGGGCAGGTAATAACCGCAGAGCCTAACCACGAGATTGAAGTAACTAGAAGAATAAGAATGGCGTGGAGCACATTCGGCAGGCACTCTCAAATTATGACAAGTAGATTGCCACTGTCCCTCAAGAGGAAGGTATATAACAGCTGTATCTTGCCGGTACTTAGCTACGGAGCAGAAACCTGGAGACTCACAAAGAGGGTTCAACTTAAATTGAGGACGACGCAGCGAGCAATGGAAAGAAAAATGGTAGGTGTAACCTTAAGAGACAAGAAGAGAGCAGAGTGGATTAGGGGACAAACGGGAGTTAAGAATATCATAGCTGCAATAAAGAAGAGGAAATGGACATGGGCCGGGCATGTAGCACGTAGACAGGATAACCGCTGGTCATTAAGGGTCACCAACTGAATTCCCAGAGAAGGGAAGCGGGGTAGGGGGAGAGAGAAGGTTAGGTGGGCAGATGAGATTAAGAAGTTTGCGGGTATAAATTGGCAACAGCAAGCACAGGACCGGGTTAACTGGCGGAACATGGGAGAGGCCTTTGTCCTGCAGTGGACGTAGACAGGCTGATGATGATGATGAGGATGAAAGAAAGTTCAATATTCCCATTCAGAACTCCAAAAAACGTGTATGCCACCTTCTGATAAAGGCTTCTTCACCCTGAGTTTCAATATATTCGGTAAGGTACCGAAACCATGATCATTCTAATCTTCTGCAACGCTGTGTATGCAGCTGATTGGGGTCGTCGCCGTGCTTCAGCCATACAGCGGCGACGCCACAAGACGAGCTTTGTGACGTACAGCACGAGATGTTCTAATAAGCCCCTTCTGCGCTGTTGGCTTGAAGGAATTGACACTACGAATTGACGACGCACGACGTGCCACACGCCTTTGGCCGCTACGCATTCAGACATCGTGTGGCGGATCGTTTCTATTTTCCCGCAGTTGGGGCAGTGGTCATTGGGAACGACGCCCCACTTTGACAGTCTCTGACGAGTGGGCAACGCGTCCCATCACCGCAGCCAATCAAATTCTCTAACTATATACGGTACGTGGTTGTTCCGCCATTTATTCCACTTGCTGGGCCTCCATCTCTGTTTTTCCTCGTCAGTAATCGAGCGACTGATTAACATTTCGCTAATGAGTGCGGGTGCGAGCTTTGCAAAGTATTCTTCGGTGGCTTCGCCATCAACCGAACACTTGAGGCCCTTTGCTGCTTTATAAAAGGCATGTGGGTGTTCTGCTTGAGGTCCCCGGTACCTTTCCGACGTGAATGCGGCTCCAAGAGTTCCGGTCCTATGTAGCAATAAGCTACGGCCAGGATAGTCATTGCCCTGAAACGATTTTTGAACTATTTTAGCTGCAAGTGCCTTTGTGAATGTCACAACATTCGGCAGACTGAGTCCTCCACAACTTTTTGGGAGCTTCAGAAAGTTTTCTTGAACTTTCGGTGTCTTCCCGTCCCATAGGAAGGCTCCAACCAATGACACAAGGCGGTTCGCAAAAAGTTTGGGCATGAGTGCAATGTGCCCGATATAAAAAAGTATATGCACATGCCTTCGTTTTCACCGCCGTCACTCTGGCGTCAAGTGACAAATTGAAGTCAGTGGCATACGCGAAGACTTGCGTGGCTCTATGTACGGCGTCCTCCCAATTTCTTTGGCCACCTCCCCGTCTTGAAAGTATACCCCGAGGACCTTTACGGCATCCACGTATTGAATAACACCCGGCAAAGAGCCGTGGAAGCCACCGAAACGAAGGGCTTTGCTTTTCTCCACATTCAGAAAAGCACCCGATAAACTGGCATATTCTTCGAACAGCTCCAAGAAAGTGCGGTAACATGCTTGGTTTCGCACGAACACAGAGATGTCATGCGCATAAGCGGTGATTTTAACTGACTCCAGACCTGTCATTTGAAATCCCTGAATATTAGGGCGATTCGCCACTTTCTTAAGGAGAGGATCTATGGAGACAACAAAGAGCACCGGTGCGATTGGGCATCCCTGGCGAACACCTCTTGTTACTGGAAAGCTTGCTGTCACCACGCCACTGATGAGAAGTTGGCTGTTCATGTTGGTGTATAGAAGCTTTATACCGCGAACGTACTGCTCAGGCAAACGAAACATTTCAAGTACGCAGTATAGGTAGTCATGTTCGACCCTGTCGAAGGCCTTAGCTTGATTCAATGACACGAAAGCACCGGTAACGTTTTTGGCGTTGGCATAGTAGAACAAATCTCTTATCAGAGTAAGAGTTTGAAAAATTGACTTACCCGGCAGTGCACACGTTTGCGTGGGTAACATTGCATCGGGCTGAGAAGGTTCTAGCCTGAAGCCAAGGATCGTAGCTACAAGTTTGTAGTCCGTGTTAAGGAGGGTAATCGGCCTCCATGACCGTGAATCGTCAGGATCCATGCCCTCCATTGGCAGCAAGACTACGCGGTTCTCACTGAAAGACCTTGGCTTTTGCCCATCAACAATGAACCCGTTCACCATGTCAGTAAGTGCGTCGCCTAGGACGTCGAAGAAAGTTGTATAAAACCCCGTCAGTATTCCGTCTCGACCTGGGGCCGTGGTAGTGTTCATTTTCCTCAAGGCTCGCCAAACTTCATCTTTCGTCGCCTCAGTGCAGAGCATATCAGATGCCTCAGGACATAGCGTGGGCAAGTCTTCACAAAAGTCTGCAATTCTTTGATACTGGTTGCTGTTTTTGGAGCGATGCTCTGCAGAGCAGAGCCTTTCAAAATGCGCCCTAAAGACCTTCTCGATTGATTTGATATCTGTGACGATGCTTCCAAACTCTGTCCGTGCTGCACCCATAATACTGGGCTGGTGTTTTCTTACCCCTACTCGCTGTGCGTATGCCAAGTTACCTAGTTCATCCGTAGGCAGCTGCAGTTCCTCTGCGCGTTTAAAAGCCCCGGATCTTGCCTTCAACAAGGGGTAGTATTTAGCCTTTTTGGCCCCAATATACTCTTGAATTGCACCGGTTAGATTACCTGCGCGTTCAACGATTTGAATACGCCTCAATGTTCCATTCATTGGTGACGTTAGACGTGCATGGCGCATTTTCCCGGCCTTTTGCGCAATCACACGCCATCTGGCCTTCAAGAGATCCCATGCCGTCGGCGTAATTTGCGGCGTGTCTTCCAAAGACGCATAGATATTCATGCGCATTTCAGATACCGAAACTTCAGCATTTAAAATTGATGAATCCATTCGCCACAACTTGGAGCAACGCCTTCCCAGCTGGGCCTTCAAGGTGAACAGCACTGGCATGTGGTCGCTGAGCTTGCATTGCCCAGGCGCTAAAGAAATGACATCGCATGTCTCTTAATTTTCAACGAGCTCGTTAGGGATACAAACTCTGTCAATTCTGCTCTGAGACGTACCCTGAACGCGCGTGGCTCCAAAGGTGTTCTCGTGAAGCGTTGTCCTTACATCGACCAGCTTCAACTCTCTACATAATTTCTGCAACTCTTTCGAATGATATGTGCTTTGTCCTTGACTAGGGCCTCGGACATCTCGAATTGAATAAAAAACACAGTTGAAATCACCTAACAACACGCACGGTGCTGAATTTAGCAGGAATGACCTGGCACCTCTAAAAAAGTCATTAGCAAGAGACCTATCTACGGGCGCGTAAAAAGTTGGTGAATCGGATTTTCTGGTCGTTTATCCACATGTCCACCGCAATAACACGGCCTTCTGCATCGAAGAGGCAATGCGCACCCCGCCTGAACCTTGAACTGAGAAACACGACACCGGTGCCACGCGACTGCGTCTGCGTTAAGGAGAAGAAGGCTTCAACCGAAAGTCCAGTACAGAAGGCCACGATGTCGTGCCGTTTTCGAAAGTTGGTCATTTGCAGAAAAAACACGTCGACCTCGAGCGAGCGCACATGGTTCATTATCTCCTGTTGTTTTACAAGAACTTTAAAACCACGAACATTGAAAGTCATGAAAGATACCCTAACCATTTAAAATAAATTTAGGGGGAAACGAAACAATCGTTTTTTCCCTCTTTTTTTAACAGTGATGAGCAAGGCGACGGCACGGCTTCTCCTGTGTCAAGCGGCAGTTGATGAAGTCAACGTGATGATACTCGAAAGACTGGCGCTGAGATTTACTCACGCGCACAGATAGAACGGACCCAGTAAGCAACACCAATAATAACAGAAATAGTACACACAGCATGCAACGTAACTCACATGATGCAATTACTATAACAGGGCATAGCCACCACAGCATAGAGCTCACAAATTGGCACATGAAGGTTCCATCGTGAATGACAGTAACATATGGAATACTAAACATTTTCCATGCATCAGAGACAATAAATGTATAGTGGTTGTACGGCTGGGAAGCAAGCATTGCAACGGTAAAGACAACAGGAAGCGGAAAGAATGATGTGGGCAGCACAAATTAAAAAAAAAACATTGAGTCCTCAACCGCATCAGGTGATGGATCTCGGTTTGGCGAATCCACTCGGGGCTTTTTGGATGTTCCGGAGGTGGTGACATCACTTCCAGTGTTTGAACTACCAGGCTTGGTGCGGCACTGAGTGTTTGTGGCTCTAGACAACTTGTCGGAAGAACACGTATTTTCTGGAGACAAAGATACTGATCGTGAGGCTTGCGAAAATCTGTCACTCCTTAATTTTCGTGATGGTGACCGGCTACTACGATGTGTGGATGTCTTATCGGTCGCTTTTTCTTGGGCCTGTACAGTGTGTGTGCGAGGCGTGTTAGGTTTCCTCGAAGACGTGGTCTTTACTTCTTTCGTGGGCGTCGTCTTAACGCTACCTTCCAGGCCCACAGGTGGTCATTCATGGAGCTCGTCACTTGCACTTGTTGCCTCAGAAGGTCGGAGCGATTTTCCCGGTTGGCCAGCGCTTCGAGATGCTTGGGACGCTTCCTCCAGCAGTTCAAGGATTGTTTGTTTTCTGTGGCCTTGAGCTCCTCTGATGAAGACGTAGCAGCCGCACTCGGCGTCTGTATAGGGTTGCTGGGATCCTGCGACGATGTTGTGGAAGATGACAACGCTGCGGTGTCCCCAGTCAGCGCAGAAACGTCGTTGTCACTCGTTGTGCATGGCGACGCGGCATCAACGCCACTGGCGTCTTCTGTCTTGGCGTCAAAAAATTCTGTGTCGGTTGCGCTGTCTTCATCCCAATAATCTGGAATCTTCTGTGGCCGTAGCTTGGTTTTGCGTTGCAAAACCTCCATGTGCCTGGAGGTTCCAATTTGGGTTGTTTTCTTCGAAGCGCTCTCTCCAAGTTCTGGGAATTCTTTCAGTGACTGTGGGGTGGTCTGCGCTGCGTCTGCGTACGACTTGAGACGGAAGCAATCTTTCGTCACATGGTCCCCATTACAGCGCTTACACTTCGACACAAAATCCTCAGATGTATGGCCGAATGTGCCACATCGTTGACAGAAGGGTGTTGTGCAAGTAGCCGCAACATGACCTTCTCTGCTGCAGCGTGCGCATACTCTGCGCATACCACGATACTCGAGCATCACGCGGTTGACCTTGATTGATAGGAAGCTAACGACGGGCTCGGCCATCTCAATTCGGACGATGCGGGTACCAGTGTACGTTGATTGATGCCTTTACAAGGTAACAAACGTGATACCCTTCACTTTTCCGTATGGCTGAAGAGCTGAAATAACTGCGTCATATGACACGTACGGTGGGAGGCGGAACACACTGACTTGTACGCTTGGCGCCCCGACTGCCTCAACTTGTATCTTGTGACCTTGTAACTTGAATCCTTGGTTTACCATCAACTTGGTTGCTTGTGCAGCCGACCTAGCCGCAACTAGGAACTTCGAAGCTCCGAAGTATTGCACGAACAGCACCCCTTCACTACCCATGACGTCTTCGAGGCCATCGATGATCTCGTCGACGGACGCCGTCCCCTCCGGGACGGTGAAGCTGAAGCAGTGCTCCTTGAGGGGGACCACGGCAGGCCTGGACGCCATCCTCGCTGGTCCCGGCAGGGGCCGACAACGATGGGATCAGGCCTCACAAAACTGGCTGGCAAAGTCGCGAGTGGAGACCCGGCAGCAACGCCGCCGGAACGCTGACCGCGTTGAAGACTGGAACACCGAAGCTCCTTATAGCGGTACCCATTTGTCCCTCGTAGTCGTAGTAGTATTCGTAATGTGTAACCAGTTTTACATTTTGACCTCCAAGGTGGAGCCGGTGAGAGATTTCTTCTGTGCGTTGTTGAACAATAAACAATTCGCAGCGTGCGCGTTGACTAAAAGCCGAATTCTCCTGTCTCTCATTCCCCCTTAGCAGCCATTGGCATGTACATTGAGCATTATTTGACAAGAACGGGTTGCTAAGTTATACTCGCTGGGCATAACCTCCTTGGTTTTAGAAAGGTTTACCGAGCGTTGGGCCGCAGTGCCATGAATACAGTGAACTAGTATATACCATGAACTCGAGGTGGTTAAAGGTGGGAAGTCGACACAAAGCGCAAGTCGTAAGAAAGTGTGCGTGTGCCACCTCTCGTTTAGGTTTGAAATGTCCACTGGACGGCGGTGCTCCTGTATGCGGAATATGTGATGAAAAGATGCGAGATGGTGGTACTTGGAGCGTTGACTAGATGAACGAATGGACACACAGACAGATGCATAGACGGACGCACGGATGGCTGCACGGACGGATGGACGCATGGACAGACGCAGGGATGGATGCAGAACAGATGCACGCACAGACGGGCGAATGGACGCACAGATGGTCACACAGACGGACGCATCGACGGACGGAAGCAAGAACGAATCGACAGATGGATGCTTCGCCCCACTCTTCATCGTTCACTCCATGGATAGGGAGGGGGGGGGTGTTTAGAAAAAATGGTTAATGATTTAGAGCACTTGGTACTCTACTATGGGAGAGCTTAAAGCCGTCCCGAGCCGTGAACACTGGGCACATATGCGGCCATTTTAGGGGCGAAGCTCCTTAAAGCGGCACCCGTTTGTCCCCCGTAGCATGTAACAAGTATAACATTTTGACCTCCAAGGTGGTGCCGGTGAGAGACTTCTTCTGTGCGTTGTTGAACAATAAAAATAGTGCTCAATGTACATGCCAATGGCTGCTAATGGGGAATGAGAGACAGGAGCATTCGGCTTTTAGTTAACGCGCAGGCTGCGATCACCATTAGCAGCCATTGGCATGTACATTGAGCACTATCTGACAAGAAAGGGTTGCTACGTTATACTCGCTGGGTGTAACCTCCTTAGCTTTAGAAAGTTTTAGCGAGCGTTGAGCCGCAGTGCCATGAATACAATGAACTTGTAGATACCATGAATGAACTCGAGGTGGTTAAAAATGGGAAGTAGATACGAAGCGCAAGCCGTAAGAAAGTAAAAGCCGAATTCTCCGCCTCTCATTTCCCATTAGCAGCCATTGGCATGTACATTGAGCACTATCTGACTGAAAAAGTTTGCTACGTCATACTCGCTGGGCGTAACCTTCTTGGTTTTCGAAATTTTTAGCGAGCGTTCGGCCGCAGTGCCATGAATACAGTGAACTAGTATATACCATGAACTCGAGATGGTTAAAGGAGGGAAGTGGACCCGAAGCGCAAGCTATAAGAAAGTGTGCGTGTGCCGCCTCTCGTTTAGTCCTTGGAATGTCCGCTGGATGGCAGTGCTTCTATATGGGGAATATATGATGAAAAGATGCGAGATGGTGGTACTTGGAGTGTTGAATAGATGGACGAACGGACACATAGACAGATGCATGGATGGACGCATGAACGGACGCAGGGGCGGCTGCATGGACGAACGCAGGGACGGACGCATGAACAGACGCACGTGCGGACGGGCTGATGGACGCATGGACGGTCACACTGACGGACGCATGGACGGACGGAAGCAAGAACGAATGGACGGACGAATTCTTCGCCCCACTCTCCATCATTCACTCCGTGGATATGCTGCCATTTTTTTCCTCAGCTAAAAAAAGCCCCAGCTTTGCCGCAAAGGCGAAGCAATGAACGCAATAGAAACAAAATAGAAGGTCACGCGCAGAATGGTGAGCAGATGGGAACATGCCCCGCGTTTCTCACGCATGAACGATGCACGAAAGTTACTGACAGGTACAATGATGAACGCGAATAAGCGTCTCAGTTGTTACTTCGCTGTGTCTGAAAACCACGCCGTTTTCGCAAACCGAGGCTGTGCAACGATTGCAGTGACCTTTGTGCACCCCGTAACTAAAACAGAACCGTTCCAGGTCAAGCCCAACGTCAGCCGAGACGTATGATCCTGCCCACTGGGAGATAAGGGCGTGTGAGAAATGAGAGCCCCCATCCCCTCCACTTCTCTCCACGGGCCAAAGTACGCGTGAGAAATGAGAGCCACCACGCGCTCATTGTGCCATCTTGCGGATAATGCTGAAAACACCATATTTCCTCCCCCCACCCCTCCCCGAGATGCCTGCCAACAGCGGTAAGTGGCAGAAGTAAAAAGCTTGCCGTGTGAAGGTTGGAGGAGGTACCCCTCGGTGGCTCAGTGGTTAACCATAATATATATATATATATATATATATATATATATATATATATATATATATATATATATATATATACAATATCAATATTACACAATATTAATGAGATCTAACAGACAATAATACCAAGGAAGGTATAGGGGAAGTTATTAGGCCAATTGTAATGTAAATGAGAAGAAAGAAAACTGGGTGAAAAGATAACTTGCCGTAGACAGGATCTATATATATATATATATATATATATATATATATATATATATATATATATATATATATATAAGGGAAAGAACTGTATACCTGAGGGCTTGTTTTTCCGTGTTTTAACACAATAATATTGAGATCTAACAGACAGTAATACTACCAAGGAATGTACAGGGGAAGTTATTAGAACCAATTGAGTGTAAATAAGAAGAAAGAAAAGTGGATGAAAAAATAACGAGCCGTGAGCAGGAAAGGAACCTACGACCTTCGAATAACGCGTTCGATGCTCTAACCACTGAGCTACCACAGCGGCCTTCCCTCCATCCACATTTTTCGGTTTATATGTGAATTTAGAAGTAGGAGTGACAGTCAGCGCCATCTATAAGCCAAACGACAAGTGTGAAAACACTCTTATGCGCATGTTTGGCGTCACGTAGCACGTGAACTTATTATGAGGGGGCAGCTGATTAATTGTCCCTCTTATACAACCTAAACACACCAAGTCTGCCATTACGCGACCCTCGTTCAATGAAATAAAGGAAAGAAGTGTATACATAAGGGCTCGTTTTTCCGTGTTTTAACACAATAATAATGAGATCTAATAGACAGTAATGCCAAGGAATGTACAGGGGAAGTTATTAGAACCAATTGAATGTAAATAAGAAAGAAGAGTGGATGAAAAAATAACCAGCCGTGAGCAGGTTTTTCATCCACTTTTCTTTCTTCTTATTTACATTCAATTGCTTCTAATAACTTACCCTGTACATTCCTTGGCATTACTGTGTGTTAGATCTCATTATATATATATATATATATATATATATATATATATATATATATATATATATATATATATATAGATCCTGTCCACGACAAGTTATCTAAAAACAGCTCTCGCATAATTTATTTCTTATGGAATTACGGGGTCGTACATTATCTGAGACAGTCGCCAGTTTTCCGAGAAAACAGACACTAAACGCTACTGGTTATGCTGTCTTGGATATCACCCGGTGCCAACAGCTTTCCCATGCATGGCCTCCAGCGGCGCACATCTGTTTTTTTTTTTTTGGCTACTGCTAACGGATAATGTCGACAAGCTTGGGAAGGAATCATACGAGCAACGCAGCCCTCTCTGTTCAGCGTACCATACCCATAGCACTGACCGAAAATAGCTGGACTTCAGCACCATGGCTCATGCCTTGAAGAGGCCTTATACTCCGTTGCACACATCAAGTGCCGCGCTGCGGAAGCGATCCGAGAAGTTCGGTCAAGGAAATTATAACTCCAAGCGTCTTGTGACTGTCTTGGACCACTGTAAACGCTCGCGCCAGCCTCTGAGTGACGCGTCACGACAGGCTGCTGATGAAGCATATAACGAGAAACTACTTAGCGGAAGTTGCCTTGTAGCCTCGACTGAAGGAAAAGGGTGGTGACATAAAAGGTACATTATCATGGGCGAGTGTGCACAACCGCTGTCTTGCAAGTCTGAGCTGTGAATCGTGCCATAACAGTTTGTGGAGCGGCATGCTGTTCATTGCATGTACCAATGACGTGGGTTGCATATTATAGTCAGCATATATATATATATATATATATATATATATATATATATATATATATATATATATATATATATATATATATATATATATGACGTTTCGATCGGAGACCGAATTTCATCAGACAAAAAATAATGGGCTCCGACGCGTTTTTATGCCAACTTCCAGCCGAGAGAGAGCGAGCGAAAAAAAGGAAAAAAAAGAAAAAAGAAAAAATAAAGCGAGAGAAAGAGAAAAATCTACATATACCAGTGGCCCACTAGCCATCATGCACTGGTAAGCAGCCGAACGGCCAGGTGTGCGTACTACGCATAGCACGTGCATTAAAAAAATAAAAAAAAAATAAAAAGAAAAAAAGAGAAAATAGAAAAAAAAACAAAAAAAACGCACACGACGACTTTTGCGTACTAATAATGGCAGGTGCATTTTGTAAAAAAAAAAACAGTGGCAAACAACATACAATCATGGCAAGTTTTTTGGTCCAGGGGGCTAAATTAAGCAAATTCCAGTGATGAAAAGTTTGACTCCTCAGGTTCACCTCTCATCAGCTTTCCCGGTAGCTTGTAAAGAATACCACAGCACGTTCCTTGCGATCATTGTCGCTGTCGCATTCCACCTGTTCTCCCCCTCCATAGTTGCTCTTGAAGCCTGGTGAGGAGGGCTACGTCAGAACGATGTGATAAATTAAAAAAAGAAAAAAAGGAAAAAAAGGGAAAAAAGAAAAAAAAGAAGAGAAGAACAGCAAACAAGCGCTACGCGGGTCATCAAAGCTCCGCACGTGCAGGATAGGCACATGCTACGTAGCTACGATCTTCGGTCTCTTGCTCAAGAATATTAAATATATACTGGAGGTTGTTTTTCAAGTTTTTACCTCGGGGCTTAGATGTGTCATTTTACTTCGTTTAGTGGTCCACCTTTCTAGGAATGCGCGTGCCCATGCCGCACGCCCGAACACGTGCTCCGGGCGAAATCAGAAGAGAAGAAAAAGGATAATTAAGGAAACCAAAAAAGAGAGAAGAAGAAGGAAAGAAAAAAAGAAAACTAAAATGTTTGGTTGGGATAAATATCCCAAATCTTCCAGAGCGCGAATATAAGAAAGTATGCCTGGAGTGTTATTTAGACCAGCTTTAAATGTATTAAATTTGTAAATCATGTATGATTCGCGCTGTTCACGTTCCCTTGTGCTAGAGACACCGCTTTGTAAGAGTGTGACCGTGCGCGCGTGTGTGTGTGTGTGTGTGTGTTTGTGTGTTGCGTGTACTTGAGTTTTCCTTCTCTCCCTCTCTTTCACTCATTCTACCCCCCTCCCGCAGTGGTTAACCTCCTGACCTTCCTCCTTACCTCTCTCTTTTCAGGTGGCGGTGGTGGCACTTTTCGTACTTCAAGAGAATCGGCGTTGCGGGACCGAAGCCAAACCTGATATGGGGCAACCTTGCAGAATACCACTCTACGGTGAGAACATGGCGCGAGAAATAGTATCGCCCCTTTAACGCTCATGACTCAATAGTTCTTCTGCTGAATTTCTGCGAGCTCGTTAACCTATCATTCAAAGTATGCAAATATTAAATTATTGTATGAGCTGATGAATTGCAGGAAAGTGCAGGTGTTCGGCTTTTGATTGTTATATATTTTTCACTGATGCTTGACTTATTTCTTTGTAATAACCATAATTTCATGCTTTCTAACAATCAAAATCTTGAATTTTTCTGAATGCACGGTGTAACTTCCCGTGCTCTTGCATTCTTACGCAAGAGTGGTCACTGTCTCGACATTTCTTCGTGCGTTTTTCCTCGTATCGCACGTCTTCTACAAAAACAAAAACCACAAGTACAAAAAGAATTATCAAGTGGACTTCAATCTGTGAAAAAAAGGGTGATAAATAAAAGTCCGCCTTGATGTGATCTTTTGCGGGTACGTAGTATTGTTTCTTTAGGATTGCTCTACATTCACAAACGAGCCTTGAAACTTTTCGGCCGCAGCAGCGTGATTAACGGCCACAGTTCGGTTTATATGCGCCATAAGATAACATGCTATACCAGAACAGATCTACTTCAGGAAGGACAGACTGTCAGGTTGTCGTCTTGCAGTATAGGAAAGTGAAATGAGCTGAAAATGAATACTGACATATGAAGCGTGTGCTCAGTTGCCTCGTCCTTGTGGATCCGTCTTCAAACCTAATTTACCTTTGTGATTGTACTGACCAATGTTTTGCTGCAGTCGTGTTCCAGTGTGGCTCTGTAATATAGATGTATACGAAGAAACCAAATGTAAGGCACCAACGAGGCGCTAAATCACAGAATGTCACATAACTAGGCGCATTTAGTATATCCTAATGAAATCGCCAAATAAAGATATCAAATGAGAGCATTTGTTATTCGAAAAATTCATTGTCAGTACTTCACTGTTTATCACAATTTGGGGAATTGGTCGATTGCAGTGCCAGAACAGTGAAATCTGCGGCCTTTTGAAATACACGTTGGGTTTCGAAATTCCCTTTAATGTTTTCTCTCCATTTTTTTACAGGATATATATAAGGTTATTGGAAGATGGATAGAAAAATATGGGGACATATTTGGGTAAGCATGCCATTCACTAACTTGAAGGGGGCTGCTTCGTTCAATAGATATGTGTTTGCAGGATCACTGTATGCAAACTGTCAGAGTCATGGCGTTCATGGAATAACCATTTCTCACAAGAGATGAAAATAATTGTGGGTGCATAGTCATTATGTTCAAATATACTGTTTTCAAGATGTTTTAGGCAAAAAAGATGATTCAGAACACGTGAGGGTCATCTGAGCTTCACAAACGCTTAAAAAGCTGGGGCTACGGAAGTATTTGCCAAAATTTTAAAATTCTCAAAGTACTAAAAACACGTGTACACTCCTATTCTTTATTTTTAGGTAAAAATAAATAAATAAATAAAAATAAAAGTGTTAACAAAAATTCCCCAAAAGCAATCACAGAAAGAAACACACAACTTTCCCTACTGTCTCCTGAATTTTCTTTCGCCGTTGTGCTGCGCACAAGCTCCAGCAATTCAGAAATCAAAATCTGCAGAAAAATAATAGAACTGCTTGTTTCTTATTTTTTGACGTTTTTACGCCCGAAGATTCTCCACACACACACGCAAACACACACACAAACACGCTAAGAAGCAAATATACTGAGAAGCGTAGAAACGTTCATTGCTTTATATTTTATCGATGTTATTCGTGTTTTCGGCAAGGTTAAACAAACTGCATACAATTTCTGCCTTTGCAATACCACCGTTCGCACCTTAATGTCACTTTACAGCAAGTTGGCGGTTAATTCAAACAAACTCAAGTTTCTGCGATAAAAAATAGAGATATATGCGGAGCACATTGAATACGGAGCTCATACGGAATTCACCGGAGAAACTGAAACGGAAGCACCGATGAGCGCAAGTAGCCGACGACTATAGAATGACACCACAGTTTCGTAGAAGGATTATAGTGGTGTTAGTCCTTCTACATTTGTTAACCAATTGAAGCTGTACTTCCCATAATTACAAGCGCAGCACGCACATGCCTGAAGCGAAGTATATTTCGGGGTTGGTATATCAACGTATCGACGCTCGTTCATTCCGAATGTGTCTGAAGATTGTGCAAATTAAAAAAAAGGAAGAGGGTCTCTATTAGTGAAGCAGTTGGTGCTTTTCTGCGCTGGGATTTCATAACTGTCTGAAAATTTCTATTGGCAACTTTTTGATAATCTCTAAAGGGCGATGGGCGTTTCGCAGGAAATGCTCCGAATATCTCATGGACCCGATCACTTATCTCTACTTAGTGAAGAAAAAGTCAGTCTATTTGTTTAAATACTGACACATTTTATGCATTCATCCATATTAAAATGTTCACCGATGCAGAAAGATAAATTAAGAAAACAGCACAAAAATATCGCATTTTTTCAATTTTCAGGAACTTTGGGCACATTACTTAAAGCACCCTGCATACGCAAAATGCCAACTTCGGTGCAGGCTTGTCTAAATAAATAAGTTAAATGTTGGCGGTTTCTTTCGTATACCTTTGTCTTATCCAAGCCCGTCAATAGTAAAGGAGAAAAGGCAAAGCCTGCAAAGATGCCTATTCTTGAACACAATACCTCGCATGCAGGAGCCAGCTTTTAGACAAATTGTAGAAGACACGCATGTTGCTGGCTCCAGCTATAAATATCTTGGGCGAAAAAATTCATTCGTTGCTTTTTACTGACAAGGTCAAACTTTGTCTACTCCTGGCGTTCCCCGATGTTTTATTCGTGCAGCTAGACACAGAATGTATGTCGTACCTGATTGCAGGTTCTACAACGGGGACGTGCCCTTCGTCGTCACTCAGGACTTGGAGATGATAGAGGAAGTTTACGTGAGAAACTTCACGAATTTTACTGGCCGAGGGGTAAGTAGAGAATGCTCTCTTGTTTTAAAATTATTTTCTTATTGTAAATTATAGGAAACATGGCTTTACATGAATTAGAACTTGGTTTTCACAGCAGAGCGCTGATGGTCGTGTGCATGTGTTATAGATAGAAGGTTGTGCGTTGTCGTTAAGGTACGAAATTATCGTCTTCATGAACCGGCATGCGCACAATGACCGCGCAAGAATTCGGTACAGGCGGTTATCAAGAGAAGCTGACCAGCTTTGCTTTGACGCAGTCTTGCGCAGCGTAGTGCAAACAGCGCTAATTTTTAGCTGTAGTACAATACAGCATATAGTGCAAGGTTCGACGAAAAGCCATTAGGAGAGGGTTACGCATTCACGGAATAAAGCAGACACTTACTTTGTCCAGGTAAAAAAGAAGTATAATGACTTTCTGGCAGCACTACAGGACCGCTACAAGTCGAGTGTCTGTTTTTTTTGTTTATTCAGTATGACAGACCATTCCAATAGAGTGATGGTATTTTGAAATTATGCTGGTTGCATGTACGTGGCTCTGACGGTCTATGCGCCTTCGCCACAACCGTTGAAGCTGTTTTAACGGGTTTTAACGGGATTACGTCTGATTATCAAAGTGGGCAGTGGACACGCAGGCACAACCCGACGCACTTCCGTGACATGGACCCAACCTTAGTCAAGACAAAGGTAAAAACGCCTTTAGCTGGTTGGTAGGAATCGGAGCGTTTTCTCAACTTGCCGCCACTGTGTTTCTTTAGCCTCATAAATATCAATACAACGCTTTAATGTTCATAAAAGGACCAAATATATGCGTTCAGATTTCTCTCAACGTTAAATGAAACTAAATTGAAATTAGACTAGAACAGTAAAAGAAAGTTAACTAGAAGTCCTAAAGCTACCGTAATGCAAGCCTTTGAGGTCTGAGAGTGGCGTTTGCACTAAGGTTTCACTTGCTTTAGACACGGTTTTGGAGTTCGTGCTTCGTGTGCTGTCGAAGCCACGCATAAAAAATCATTTGGTTGAGATATTATCAGTCAGGTACCACAGCGAACCCCATCAGATGGGCTTCTAAAGTGTAATGTCTGTTCACGCCAACTTTCGCGAACCGTAGGAATTCTATTTAAAGGTATGAGACACCACAATATCACCTCTATCATACACCTCCCTTAGTTCAATCAATTACGTCCTTTTTATATAAGTTATAACAGTGCATGTGCTTCAGCTCATTATTTGTTCAAGACTGGTGAACAGGAAACATCACCATCCCGGCCCGGCACGTGTTCTCTTCATCTTTTTCATCAGCGTCGTATTCGTTCTCTTCTTCTTCGCTCTTGGAACACGTGCGACAGCTGCTCCGGAGTGGGTACAAGAACTCTGACCGCAAGAGGACGAGTATAGCGAGAGAGTGAAAGAAAGGAAGAAAGAACGAGAAAGAACAAGAAAAGACAGAAAGAGAGAAAGAAAGAAAGAAAGAAAGAGAGAAAGAAAGAAGGAAACAAAGATGTAGAATAAAATGAATGTGTTATTCTTGGCGAGGCGGGGCTTGAACACGCGTTCAAGTGGGTTGAAAAACCGCCTACTGAAGCAAGGTGGTGGAAAAGAAAAGATATGGTGACTAGGCGGGAAAGGAGGAGAGAAAGGCGACCAGGGGTGCTATGCAGGATGGCTCGAGCTTCTCGGGCAGACGAGTTTGCTGCGAGCTCGCTCTGCGGCAGCCATGGCATCAAGACAGTGTGGTGCACGTGATAGCAGCGTATGATAAAAATGGCTACAAAAACGCGCGTGGCGTCAGAAATACATGTTGGGCATTTGCAGTGGTTATCAAAGAAACACCCCGTGCGTACACATCAGCTCCGCCACTCAGCCAACGTTTCAGCTGTGCGGGAACGTCAGTTTGATTTTCGCGCTATATTTTTGCCAATTGAACACGTGCCTCCTACAGGCGGGCTCGTGGGCGTTTGTCCTTTTTGGGGCAGTTTCTTTCGTTCCACCTGCGGCATGAAGATTTCCACTCTCGAAGGCAGCAAGGTTGCACACGCAGCACTATCGTGCTGCTGGTTTCGCTTCTTTCCAATGTTACAGGTAAATGTAAGGATAGGATGCCACTAGAGGCGCTCGCACCGAGGTGACAACGCGGCTGTGAGTGAATACGTCGTAAGCGCGGTAAAATTGAATGCGATGTGTATTAGCCACGTGATGATATAAATTTTATTTCTGCGTATTTGTGTACATAGCCTGTGCGATAAAGCTGATAGATGAAATGCTCCTCGCTCGCGTTGCGGCATGAGCAATGCTTCTCAAATAGCAGAAAAATGCTGGGCGAACACGATCTCGACCACGGGCGTCTGTCAATCTAACTGATTGACGCCTGAACTTGACTACAAACTCGCTAATTCTGAGAAGGCCCCTCTGGACTTGTTCTCTCCCTATCAGAGTAACTTCATCCTACACTGGATAAATCGCCGCAAGTGTTCTGGGGGCGAAGGAAATGATGATGAAGAGGACAAACAGCCCCTTCGTTTCATTGTGTGTGCTGCTATTCATTTCATCTGATTAGCTGCAAAACTTTGACACATTTCTATTAACTTCCTGTTTTCGTTATTAACTGATACTTTATATATGAAAGCTACCCTGTTCTTGGTCCATTACCCGGTGCAGGTTCGGCCATAGAGCTTCCCATAATTTTACGAAACCCTATAGGTTTGTCCACAAGCTACGAGCATCTACTCTACTTATATTCAGTGGTGCAGGTACTCAGTCATAGACTACACCTGATGATTCTCTCCTTTACTTTTCCCTGCCAGGAGACAATGATGATAGAAAAGCTGCATCCAATTATGTGTGATTCCATCATACACGTCGAAGGCTGCAAATGGAGAAGTACCAGAAAAGCCGTAGCTGGCGCATTCAGCCCGGGAAAGTTGAAAATGGTAGGTACCCTAACCGAAGACTCTCAATTTGCTTTATGTATAGACAAATATACTTGGTACAGTTCACACCTGTCGATATGCATTTCGAGGTTCTCCGCAAGCATTTACGGCTCTGAATGTTTCCATAAATCCAAGTGTAAGAAAACGGAATCTCGAGGGCTCACGACTTTTTTGTCTTTTTTTGATACAGCATGATTAAAAGTAGAAAACAATGAAGAAAACGAAGGCATATGGGACGTTAATCGAATTGTTTTAAGTACAAAATTATTGTAGTATTTCCTGTATATAAGGGAAAGAGGCGAATTAATAATAAAGAAAAGTGTAATATCGATGCTCTCGTTCTCTGAGGCTTGATACCTTGGTAGCATGCGATGGCTTATTTTTCAGCAGTCTCCTCGTAAAGGATCACGTGATGACGCCAGATGACCAAAAAATTGTCTTTCTCCTACCGTCATGGCTGCGAGCGGCGCTGTCTAACACTCGTAGGGTTCACATGTATATAAGCACCCCATAAAAGGGCTCAATCGGTGAAGCATCGGGTGCGTTATGCCGAGGTTGCGGGTTCAGTCCCAGCCGCTGGCAAGTTGTCTTTTCTTCCACTTTACATTCGTCGGCTGTGTGGCTGCGGCAGACTACGCTCCACGCAGGAAGGAAAAGCAAACAAGCTTGGAGGGAGCGTCACGATTCAATTGTGAGGAACACTCAACAATATAAACTACAGATAGGCTTTGGTCCCTTGATAAGCACGTGCTACTATAGGTCAGCTCCCTTTTCTTATGGCTGGTGCGGGCGCTGCGGGAGCCCAATCTTACCCAGGAGGCATTGCGCACTGCTTGGGAAGGGTGACGCAAGAGTATATTGACTTGTCGATGCTATTGGGATAACGTGACGGTTCTTTCTAACGTATTCTTTGACTCAAGAAAACACGAGGCCGCAAAGACGCGAGTAGTGAGTGAATGAGTGAGTGAGTGAGTGAGTACAAATTTATTACAGTCCATTGCAGGCACTGTGGCTGCCCCGCGCCACCTAGCTACTCCTACGTGAGTACCGGCAAGTCTAGCCTGACGGTCCTATCACTGGACTTCAAATATTGGTCACTCTGCTTCAATAGCGAAACGAGGGCATGAACCAGCTTAACAGCGTGAGAAGTTACTGCAACACTAGAGCGTGGAAGAAATGAAACTAAGATTTAGAAGTCAGAGAAGCGCTGCTCTGGTGTCTTCTTTGCGCCCTCGTGTTTCCTTACTCTAGAACTTTAGACCTCCAATCACAAGTAGCCCACCAGCCTGTTTCATCGAACCCTTCTTACGTTTTCAGCACTTGTTCGAGCAATCGAGGTTTTTAAATAGCAGGCTGGGCTGTAGATACACGCGTGCTTGGATCTGTATAAGTCGCTTATAATTTTGTGCGAGCAAGTCTGACTATATGGTTTACGATCAGGAGACTGACAGCACGAAGCTGACTTCGCTGAAGCGCCAGTAGCCGCTGTTTTTTCAAATGCAGACATTTTATTCATTTGCGCCTTGTTCGATGATGAAAGAGTTAGCTGCTAGCCTTACTCCTTATAACATTCAGATATTTTTTGCAGTCGCATTCATAGGGACACCCTTGCGGTGGGACAGTAACTTTAATAAAGAACGAAACATTTATGAATATCAATTAAACTCTAATGACACCTAATTGAACAGAAATTTAATGAATAATAATAAGAATCAAATGTTGACGAATATAGAACTTGTCGACCGACAAAAGTGACTTCATTGCGCACCGTGATTGAATCTTCTGCAAGCTATAGGCGACAAGGTAAAGTGTTGTCCGCAAATAAAGAGTAGGACACAGAAAGACTACTCAGGAACAGGCACAAACTTTCAACAATATTTATTTTTTTTGTCACCTTTCATGCATATTGTCACGACGCAAACACAGCAGGAGTTCGATATAGAAGAGCTCACTTTAATTAAAAATGAAAGGCGCTCGTAAAGAGGACCGGGCAAGAGCTTCGTCTTCCTCTCTGGCTGTGCGAGCTCTCCTCTGCAGGTTGAATGCGGCATTTGCCTCCCTCCAGGAAGAGCATCGACCCGATGCTCGGCTACAGAATACGTGGTGTATGTAGTTGATGTATTACGCAACTGGCTCACTGCAATATGGCTTCGTCCGCACTACGTGTACGATTTCAGATTTTTGAGCTCGCGAGGAACTGTCAGGGATGACCTCATAATTCACGTCACTTAGGCGCCGTATAACATTGTAGGGACCAAAGTACTTCTTCAGTAACTTTTTACAAAGACCGCGTCGGCGAATAGAGCTCCAGACCCGCACTTTCTCGCCTGATTGATAAGTGACGTATCGGTGTCGCAGGTTATAACGTTGTGCGTCGTAACTCTGCTGCCGGGCGATTCGCACGCGTGCTAGCTGCCGTGCCTCTTCAGCTCGTTGGGTAAAGGCTTGAACATCCGTGTCTGTATCCTCGCAGTCGTGCAGCAGCATGGCATCAAGCATTGTCGTCACTTCACGGCCATAAAGAAGACTAAACGGCGTGCTCCGTGTAGTTTCCTGCTGCGCCGTTTTATAGGCAAACGTCACGTATGGTAGAACGTCGTCCCAATTTTTATGATCCACGTCGATGTACATACTAAGCATATCAGCAATTGTCTTGTTGAGGCGTTCTGTTAAGCCGTTGGTTTGTGGGTGGTAGGAGGTAGTTTTTCGATGCGCTGTTCCACTCAACTTAAGCACTGACTTGAGGAGCATGGCCGTAAAAGCGGTACCTCTGTCTGTTATTATAATTCTAGGAGCACCATGCCTCAGAACGCTATTTTCAATGAAAAATCGTGCCGCTTCTACTGCGGTTCCACTTGATAAAGCCTTTGTTTCTACGTAGCAAGTAAGATAGTCCGTAGCGACAATTACCCACTTATTTCCAGTATGCGAAGTCGGAAATGGTCCAAGGAGATCCATTCCGATTTGTGCAAAAGGCATGGTGGGCACTTGAACTGGTCGCAACAATCCGGCTGGTTTTAAAGGTGGCGATTTTCGTCGTTGACAATCGAGGCACGTGCGGACGTAATGCTTTACAGTGCCTGGAAGCTTCGGCCAGTAGTACTTTTGTTGGATTCTGGCCAATGTGCGCGTGTATCCGAGGTGGCCGGAGGTGGGCTCATTGTGGCAAGCGCTCAGGATCTCATCGCGAATGGATGTCGGGACGACAAGTAAGTGGGCATTTCCGCTGGGGGCAAAGTTCTTGTATAGGACACCACTGCGCAAGCAGAATGCTGGCAGGCTCCTTGCAAATATCTTGGAAACGCTTGTAGACTGGCCGTTAAAAAAATTAATAAGAGTGAGCAACTCACTGTCTTCTTTCTGCTTAGACGAAATGGTGACCGTGTCGACCACTCCTAAAAATACCATGTCATCATCTTCTGAGACATCATCTTGCTTTATAGGCGACCTGGATAAGCAATCAGCATCAGAGTGCTGTCGTCCCGAATTATAGACGACCGTCATATCAAATTCTTGTAGGCGTAAGCTCCAGCGCGCTAGCCGACCGGATGGGTCCTTCAAGTTGGTCAGCCAGCAAAGAGAGTGGTGGTCGCTTACTACGTGGAAGGGACGGCCGTAGAGGTATGGGCGAAACTTCAGAACTGCCCATACTACAGCAAGACATTCCTTTTCCGTTGTGAAATAATGGGACTCGGCACGGGAAAGCGTCTTACTTGCATATGCAATCACTCTCTCGGCTGAGTCTTGCCACTGGACGAGTACAGCGCCTAAACCTACGTTGCTGGCATCAGTGTGGATCATGGTTGGAGCGTCCTCGTCAAAGTGAGCAAGCACAGGGGGTGTCTGCAGGCGCTGTCGTAGACCGTCAAATCCTGCTTGTTCCTCTTCGCCCCATAAAAATGGACATCGTCTCTCGTTATGCGTGTTAAGGGCGACGCTATGTGCGAGAAATTGGCGATAAATCTGAGGTAGTAGGCGCAAAGGCCAAGAAAACGTCTTACGGCCTTCTTTTCTGTTGGCACCAGAAATTTTCGGACGGCGTCGATCTTGTCGGGGTCCGGACGAACACCTTCATGGCTCACCACATGTCCTAAGAATCGAAGTTCCTTGAAACCGAAATGACATTTCTCAGGTTTCAGCGATAAGGCAGCGGACCGTATTGCTTGAAATACTAATAGCAGCCGTCTTAGATGTTCCTCGAATGTGGGTGAGAAAACAATGACGTCGTCGAGGTATACCAGACACGTCTGCCACTTAAGGCCTGATAGGACGGTATCCATCAGTCTCTGAAATGTTGCTGGGGCTGAGCACAATCCGAAGGGCAAGACTTCAAACTCGTAAAGCCCGTCGGGCGTAACAAAAGCAGTCTTTTCTCTGTGTCGCTCATCGACCTCGATTTGCCAATAACCGCTTTTCAGGTCCATCGACGAGAAGAAGCGTGCATGCCTCAGCTTGTCAAGTGAATCGTCAATACGCGGTAGTGGGTATACGTCTTTCTTTGTCACGCGGTTCAGCTTGCGGTAGTCCACACAGAAGCGTAAGCTGTCGTCTTTCTTCTTAACTAGCACTACCGGTGATGCCCAAGGGCTTTTTGACGGCTGAATGATGTCATCATTGAGCATTTTCTGGACTTGTTCTTGGATTGCTTCGCGTTCTTTCGGTGCCACGCGGAATGGGTTTTGTCGAATTGGTCTTGCCGTCTCTTCCGTTATAATTCGGTGCTTTGTCAGTGGCATTTCATTTACACTCGAGGTCGACGAAAAACAATCTTCAAACTGGCCGAGAATATCTAGAAGACTCTGCCTCTGTGCTGGCGATAAATCTGTGCTCACGTCGACAGGCAGTGGTGTTGAAGCGGCCGGCGTCTCTGCCTGTTGTACTGCGAAGCACTCGCGGAATTCTACAATTTCTTCGAAGTATGCAACTGTGGTACCCTCTGCAATGTGTCGACGCTCGTTGCTGAAGTTTGTCAACAGGACCTCTGCTTGCCCAGACACTACACTGACGAGACTTCTGGCAATAGCGATTCCTCGAGAGAGTAAAAGCGTCGATATTTGTTCCGCAACACCTTCTCCACTATGCTGCGTGTTACACGTGACAGAGACGAGGTGGCATGACAACGGTGGCATGGTCACGTCGTCAATCACGTGCATGGGCTTGCGCTGCAGCGCTGTGCTATGGTCTGCTGAGAAGGTCAGTACACCGTCCGGTATACTTATAATGGCACCGTACTCCCGCAGAAAATCCATACCCAAGATGGCCTGTTTACAACACTCAGAAAGAATAACGAAGGTTGCCACGAATGATGAGTCCCCGATCTTGATTCGTGCAACGCACTTTCCGGTAGGTGTCAGCAGCTGGCCTCCGGCTCCTCTAATTTGCGGCCCCGTCCATTCCATTTTTACCTTCTTGAGTTGGTCGGCCAGATTCGCACTCAATATTGAAAAGTCCGCACCAGTGTCGACCAGTGCGGTCACGTCGTGACCGTCAATTGAAAGTGTAATGTTGGCGGTGACAATCTCGTCTTTCGTCGGTTCATTCGAAATGTGCGGCACTTCATGCGGCGGTAATGGGGGATTTTCAAATCTTCGGCAATTCGCAACCTAAGGTCGCTGCTTTTAGTTTCCCCGGCGTGGACTCTGAGACCTTCCTCTCGCCATGTCCGTGGTGCTACCTCTATTAGATTGGGGAAAATGACCTGGGGAGGGCGAGCGTGACCGGAACCTAGAAGAAACGTCTCGCGGGATCGTCGCGCTCGTTTCAACTTTGCGTCTTCCATCGAAATAGCGCCGAGGGGTAGTGGACGGAAATCCTTGATACCCGGCAACGCGATGAGGACAATACCGCACGATGTGGCCTGCTTCCCCACAATGGAATGGACATATTGGGATCGGCTCGATGAAAGAGACGAGCCATGTCCTCAACAAACATAGCAACAGACTCGTTGGGCTTTTGAATCCGTGATTCAAGGAGTTGTTGTGCATGCTCCCGCCTTTCGGTGTCTGCGAAGGTGTCCAGAAATTTCCTTCGGAACTCGTCCCACGTTGACCACACGCGATTCGTGAACCACGTGCGAGCCCCGTTTTGAAGAGGGAAATACACGTACCTCAACTTCTGTGCGGCGTTCCACCCGTTAACGTTGGCTGTGCGCTCGAACTCCTCAGGCCAGTCATCTGCGTCCTCATATATGTTGCCATGAAATTCCACAGGAGTTTTAGGGGTGAAAACAGTCACCTGTGTCGTGCTTGGGCTCGTCATGGTGGGGCAACTGCTTCCCGGCGCGGTCATGTTTTCCGTCCAAAGACCGAACTCTGGGCTCAGGCCTAACAGGCGGCGGCTGGCGCGGTGAACAGGTGTTTCGACGAGCGGAAGTCTTTGTGGACTAGATCCCGGTCTGTTGGAAGGTGTCCTGGACATGTACCCAGCACCTCCACCAGTGTCACGACGCAGACACAGCAGGAGTTCGATATAGAAGAGGTCACTTTAATTAAAAATGAAAGGCGCTCGTAAAGAGGACCGGGCAAAAGCTTCATCTTCCTCTCTGGCTGTGCGAGCTCTCCTCTGCAGCACTGTCGAGATTTGGGCTTGTTGGTGCATTGTGACGACTGAAAATAGCGCTAAGAAACGGGGACACAAATAGAGGACACACGGCACAGGCGCTAACTTCCAAGTTGGTTGGCCATACATTGTAAATCCTGCGGCTGCGCACCGATATTCAATGCATGCACAGTTATCAAGAGAATGTTTGACAAGCTTACTAGAGAGATTATTGAGGCTGAGGCTATCGCTTCACTGGGGTCTAAGTGCGTCAGCACTCTCTCTCTTACGCTCAGTGATAAAGAATTGTATTTTCTAAGAAATTAATTTTTGTGCGCATCATTCATGTCATGTGATGTTATTTTTTGTGATATAGGCGAGCGTGCGGTGGTAATAAACATTATGTTGGAAGTTAGCGCCTGTGCCGTGTGTCCTCTTTTTGTGTCCCCGTTTCTTAGCGCTACTTTCAGTCGTCTCCTCTGCAGGTTGAATGCGGCAATATATACTCCCCTTTTATGAGTATATATTTAAGGGGGGACGAAATATGAAAGTGAAATCAAATTTCGTGCCTGCCCTGTCCAGTCTTTCTGTGTCCTAGTCTCTATATGCATACACCAGCTTACCCTAAAGCATGAACCCACTCACCCAGCAGCAAGTTTTACTGAAGCTATAAGCTCTCTGCCAAAGCGCGCATTGGCTCCAAAGTGTGACATTCTGTGTTGTACCCAACTGCATGTTATACATCTGACGCTTATCATTCACGATTTCGCAGATGATGCCCCTCATCGACAAGTACGTCACCGGCCTGGTAGAGACTCTGGAGGAGGCGGCCCGATCGGGTAGAGAGGTCAACATGTTGCCCATGTCCGAGGAGCTTTCCTTGCACTTGGTGGTACACGTATCGTTCGGCATCGACGGCAGAGTCCCCGGAAGTCCCGGCCACTCGGTTTCCACCGACGCCCGCAATGCCTGTCTCAAGCTTATGACGGGTCCGCTACACATGATTGCGCGTGAGTCGACAATGAACCACTCTTGAATACGAGAGTGCGTCGGAAGCAACGCTAGAGGTGACACAGGGACTCGCGCATTACTTTGCTAAACCAGAAAATTTGTGAAATCGAGAACTGTATTTTTCGTACATTAGAAATGTGATATTGTGCAACAGACGCTCACAAAAGCTACCACGTCTGGGTATTTACCATAACCTCTAACATGCGCGTTTTGTAAAGTGGTAAGGTGAGAGTTAATGCGCGCTTTTGCCATCTCGTGGAATAGACCCAAAATCGGAGAAGGAATGCGCAGCCTGTCGTTCCGTGGAGTTTCCATTTGTGCATTCTTAAGAGCGAAGACCAGAATGCCTCTGATTTCTAGGTTTTACCATTTCTACGGGCGCAGCCCACCACGAATCATTCTAGATGCCATGAATATGGAAAAGAAAAGTTCTTTTGTATGTATCTTTTTCTCCCGGAATGCATGCTTCGCTAAATGGAACTTGGCGGCAGAGTTTCATTCGTTTTCGAGAGTTCTTAAAAAAAACACCAGGCCTATGGGCCTCTGCGGAGGGATGCAAATTCACTCGTTAAATTGAGAAATTCGTGAAATCGGACTTTAATGGTATTTTAATCTGTGACACGTGATGATTTAGGCGCAGAGCTCCTGTCTGTGTCGTCAATTTTTGCGTGTACCTCATTGGCGATTTATTTCCTCTCTAACAACGCGCGAAAGCTACAGTCCAGAAAAATGTTCTGTAAAGGCGTATCTTAGTGTAAACTAATCACGCTCGATAATCGCTAACTATTTTCTTCGGGCGACCAAGGTGAGCTTTTGGAATAAAGGCTTGGGAGAGTTTAGCGGGGCGCGGCCTATAGCTAATGCCTATAAAAGAGTTCCTGTCATAGATGATACAACAACTGCTTTGCTCTCCATGGAATGTTTATGACTAACTCCCTGCTTTATCTCTTGTACTTCTTCTCTCCCTCTTCCTCTCTACATCTATAAGGAGGAGCGCAGGCAACTGGGAAATAATGAGGTGAAAGCTTGGATGTCAGTGTCCAAGCAAACCTTAATGCAAACATTATGAACTATAGTGAGCTTTCCCGATATCCTATCAACCATATCAACATTAACAAGTGAAAAACACTTCGGTAGAGATCATTGGTGCTCCGCAAACTGTATAGTACAGTCCAGCGACAAGTGCTTGCAGTTACGGGTAAATGGAAAAATATGCATCGTGTACGTGGTTCATGCGCCATCTGCTCAGTTTTTTTTCACCGTGTTCTCTGCTTTTGCATCTTTTCATCAGCACTATAAATAAACGTCTACGCATTTCCTATAAAACTATCTTCAGCAAGAAACTTTCTGCAGATGTACTTCTTCCCGGGCTCGTTGCTGCTCGCTAATAATCATGTTTAATAATCACGTCTTTGCGCTACACGGTGATTACCATCTTGTGCACGAAGTCGGTGCCCCTTGGACCTATAGCTGGCACAGAGACTTCCTTCTTATTGGAACATTTCTTTTCCATTCATTACTTTGCGATGTTGCGAGGAGTACCACAGCTCCTTTAACCGCTGGAACCAAATCGGACGAGCAGCAGAGGTGTAAGTGTTTCGCGTTTATTTCCCAAAGAAACTTATCATGTACAATGGTGAACGAGCGAAGGTGAGTCATTCTCTCGCTTTGTCTATATGTATATATATATGTGCTATTTTTCAACCTAACCTAGATCAATGCAGACATATTATTCACGATATTCCTTTCTCGTTTCATATATGGGCAGAGAGCACCACGTGTCTCGGGAGTCTGATCAGACCTCTCAGTTGGATTTCTCTGGTTGCTGGGAACCTCGACAAGGTCACTCGGCAGATGGCGAAGATAATCGAAATCAGAAAAATGGACCCGTCGGTGAGTAGTGCGAATTTTAGTACGCATGCATTGGACGTTTCTAGTGTCCTTGTTTCTCTGCTCGTTTCCTTTCTTTTTTTAAATCTGCGGAGTATTTGATATGTTACCCTGCATAGTTCTTCCCTTTCTCCACCGTACAGTATCGAAGACCCGATATTCTGCAACACCTGCTCGATGCGGAGTACGTCGGGATCGATATGGCAGACAAGGATGCCAGGCAGAAAACGGTGAGCTTGATGTCGTAAATATCAGTGGGAACCACGCCCACCGACTATCCAGCAATGGTGCTACGTGTCGCGCAGTGGTGGTGCGCCTGGTCAACTTGCGTGCTTTAAAAGCGCCAACTTGCACGCTGTCACAGAACGAGCGCTTAAAATGGGTGCGCCGCCAACTTCTTGCGATAACGCGCGGGAGAGACGGGGCGAGGTCAACGAAAAAAAAGAAAAGAGAAAACAAGCATCCAAGGCTCCCCGGGCGCGCGACGCTCTCCCCTCGGAAGCGTGGCTTCGCCGATGAGCCTCCTCACCCCACAACGGCGGCCGAGCAAGCACTGGAAATTTCTAGAAGTAAAGGGGTGTGTTATGCCGGGTTGAGTCATCTGTCGGGGACGGCCCTCGTACCGTCTCGCGCCTCTCCCCAGTTCGCTGCGTATCGCGCCGACGAAATGACGAGAACTTTCTGGAATGTCGCGCGGAAGGTATTTAACCGAGCAGCGGAGATGAGAGATCAGGAGAAGACGGAAGTTAGCGCTAGAGCGCGTAGGGATTCCGCCGTGTAGTCTGCGAAGGTTTTGTCCGTAGGGACAAAGCAGGAGAAGACGGAAGTTAGCGCCAGAGCGCTTAGGGTTTCCGCCGTATAGTCGGCGAAGGTTTTGTCCGTGGAGACAAAGCAGGAGAAGAAGATGATTTCCACCTGAGGGGTGAAGGCTCGAGCTACAGGCAAGAGTGTGTGTTTACCGCTATTGAGCGAAGACGCGTGGCAACAGCTGCGTGTGTGAAGCCGACGTGTTTCCGGCGAAGTTCGAAGCTTGGAGAGTGGCCATTTGAAGACGCGAGGTTTCCTGGAAGAGAAACTTCAGGGGGCAGCGGAACGACAACAACGCTGGACTTTGAGTGAGTGATTCTCGGAAGAGTATCATTCAGACTTCCGTTCCCACAACTTTGGACTGAATAGGTTTTCTATCTCTTTAGTCTTTAAGTGTCTTGGTTGTTCAATGCATGCGACTGCATTGTAGTGTGTATTGTTGTCTGTGTCCGTTGTTTCGAGTATGGCTGATTGTACTGTGTAGTACGTTGTTTGATCGGTGACATATTGTACTCAGCTATTGTGGAGTGTGCATACTTGTGTATTATTTTTCTGATGTGCCATTATTGAGAATATAATTTTGTTGGTTTATCAACTCTCCGCTCTGACTTGTTCTTTGGGCCACAGCCGGCGTCCGCTGGCGCGCCAAAAAGGACCACTTCTAAATTGTCCACGCTTTCGCTGTGCGGTTCGGGGGGCCGATTCTTCGGCCCTTGAAATTAGCCCGGCGATCGCCTCCGCAATTCACGGGACTGTGTGACATTTAATCTGGCGTCCGAGACAGGACCTTCTGGTGCACAGTGTGTCCAAAGTAGTGAGAAAGAGCCTCGAGTTGTTGATAGTGCTATCGGAACGATTTTGTGTGTTGCTCTGTGTTCTCGTTACCGAGTGCAGGGGAGTGTTCCGATAGACTGATCTAGGCAGATACTTTTTGCACGCGGCAAGGTTTTATTTGCGAGACACAATGGATCTCGAAAAGTTAGTTGCTCTTGGTGAGAAGATGGGTCTTTCTGGCGCTGAACTACGGAAGTGGGTAAGCCAGAAGGAGAAAGAGGCGGTGGAGAGAGAGAGGTTGGCAGCTGAGAGGGCCAAGGAAGAAAAAGCAGCTGAGTTGGAACGAGAGAGGTTGGCAGCTGAGAGAGCCAAGGAAGAAAAAGCAGCTGAGTTGGAACGAGAGAGGTTGGCAGCTGAAAGGGCGAAGGAAGAAAGAGAGCAACAATTGAAGTTGGAGTTGGAGAGAGAAAAGCTGGCAGCCGAAAGGGCGAGAGAAGAAAGAGAGCAGCAGTTGAAGTTGGAGCTGGAGAGAGAAAGACTGGCAGCTGAGAGGGCGAAAGAAGAAAGAGAGGAAAGGGAATGGCAGCGACAGCACGAGATAGAACTCGAGCGGCTCCATTTGCAACAGCGAAGTGAAACTCCGGTCCAAGCTAGAGTTGAAAGCAGCGAACGGGAGGACCACGGATTCCGCTTGAACCCAAGCAAGCTGCTCGTAGCATTCGATGAAAGGAAGGACGACCTTGACGCGTACCTTCACAGATTCGAGACGATTGCAAGGAGCCAGCATTGGCCGGAACATCAATGGGCAACTGCTTTGAGTACTTGCTCGAGTGGTGAAGCGCTCAGTGTGTACGGCAGGCTGACGCCGACCGATGCAGCCAACTACGCAAAGGTGAAAGCTGCTTTGCTGAAGCGATTTAGATTTACTGTGGAAGGATTCCGGGACAGATTTCGGACACGAAAGCCAGCTGATGGTGAGACGGCTACGCAGTATGCCGCCCGACTTTGCCATTATTTCGACAGATGGACTGAACTTTCAGGGACAGCGCAGGAGTACGATGAGATTAGAGAGCTCCTAATTAGAGAACAATTTCTGACTAGTTGCCACCCAAGCCTGTCGCTGTACTTGAAAGAGAGGAAGGCTGAGTCACTTGAAGGAATGCTTGAATCGGCTGATCAATTCCTGGAAGCGCAAGGTGGAACCAATTTGGCCAAGGTCAAGAAGGAGTGTCCCAAAGACTCAAAAAATTCGGCACCCGAACAAAAGAAGCGTGCACCGGAGAGTGTTCCGCGATGTTTCCTGTGTAACCGAGTGGGTCATCGCGCGAGCAACTGTCGTACTAACTTTACGAGCCCTACGGTAGTAAAATGTTTTAAGTGTGGTCAGACTGGGCACAAAGCATATGCTTGTCGGAACGGAGTGAGTCAAACTCACCAGGTATCCTGAGTGCAAGCGGCACCGAAATCTGATAGTAATGCCGTCACTGATGGATTCGTAGAGTTAAAAAATGGGGAGAAAATTCCTATTGTGGGTGCTGTAGTGTCAAAACAGCCAACCGGTGTCACGAAGGGAATGACAACGCTGCCTGGAAAAGTTGCGGGAAAAAAGGTTACGGTGTTAAGAGATACTGGCAGTTCCACCTTTATCGTGCGGAGAAATTTGGTACGGGAAAGTGAGTTAACGGGCAAAACAAAACCAGTTTGCCTAATTGACCGTACGGTTCGGATGCTTCCCGAAGCAAAGATTGAGGTGGAAACCCCGTACTTCAGCGGGAAGGTTACCGCTCTATGTATGACGACCCCCCTTTACGACCTTGTCATCGGAAACATCGACGGGGCGCGAGGACCGAATGATCCGGAATGTTCGGGAGAAGACCCTAAGATAGGGCCCTCGCCAACCCAGCGGCCGCGAGATACAGTGGAGGAGCGTCCCGTGACGGATCTCACTAGAGCCCAAGGTGAAGCCGCGGCGCAAGAGAAAGCAAATGAGAAGGTGATCGAGTTGAATGAGTGCACGTGCTGGGCAGCTGGACGTACGGCGGCATGACCCCAACCGACCGACAGTGTAAAAATGACGGAGTCGGCCAGCCAGGCCCAATGCCGTGACATTAACAAGCTGGTAAATAAACCGACAGGACCCGTTGAACGTTATGACCCGTTAACGGTGTCGGAAGTGACAACGATGGCTGAGACGCCGCCTCAGATATTGTCGTTGGAAAGGGCTCGCCGAAAAAGAACGTGGAAACACAAGAGGAGATCGAGCGAGCAATGCAAGAAAGGACGCTAGCGCAGCTCGAAATACACAGGATAAGTGCTGAGGTCGAATCAGAATGTGTTTGGCAGTGCTGAGTGCCATATGTTGTGTTAATGTTGTGTTATCCTGTATCACAATTGTCGAAGTGTTTGTGCTGTGATGTGATGTATAGTGTTGTATAATTGTAATGAGAGAACTTTGTACATTTGTATTATTGGGAATGTGTGGTGGAGTGTTGTACTCATGTGCCTGTGATTATATTTCATGTGTTGTGTAATTGAATTGCAATGTACAATTGTATCAAGTGATCTATTGTGAATGTGAAGTGTCATGAGCGACGGATGGTGTTACAGTCTGTGAGAGTGTGTGGTGACTGTTCGCGCTCGTTTGTGTGGTTTTGAATATTATGAGATAATATTCTTAAAGTGGAGGGAAGTGTCACAGAACGAGCGCCTAAAATGGGCGCGCCGCCAACTACTTGCGATAACGCGCGGGAGAGACGCAGCGAGGTCAACGAAAAAAAAGAAAAAAGAGAAAACAAGCATCTAAGGCTCCCCGGGCGCGCGACGCTCTCCCCTCTGAAGCGTGGCTTCGCCGATGAACCTCCTCACCCCACAACGGCGGCCGAGCAAGCACTGGAAATTTCTAGAAGGAAAGGGGTGTGTTATGCCGGGTTGAGTCATCTGTCGGGGACGGCCCTCGTACCGTCTCGCGCCTCTCCCCAGTTCGCTGCGTATCGCGCCGACGAAATGACGAGAACTTTCTGGAATGTCGCGCGGAAGGTATTTAACCGAGCAGCGGAGATGAGAGATCAGGAGAAGACGGAAGTTAGCGCCAGAGCGCGTAGGGATTCCACCGTGTAGTCGGCGGAGGTTTTGTCCGTAGGGACAAAGCAGGAGAAGACGGAAGTTAGCGCCAGAGCGCGTAGGGATTCCGCCGTGTAGTCGGCGAAGGTTTTGTCCGTGGAGACAAAGCAGGAGAAGAAGATGATTTCCACCTGAGGGGTGAAGGCTCGAGCTACAGGCAAGAGTGTGTGTTTACCGCTATTGAGTGAAGACGCGTGGCAACAGGTGCGTGTGTGAAGCCGACGTGTTTCCGGCGAAGAAGTTGGAAGCTTGGAGAGTGGCCATTTGAAGACGCGAGGCTTCCTGGGAGAGAAACTTCGGCGAGGTTTCCTGGAAGAGAAACTTCAGGGGGCAGCGGAACGACAACAACGCTGGACTTTGAGTGAGTGATTCTCGGAAGAGTATCATTCAGACTTCTGTTCCCAGGACTTTGGACTGAATAGGTTTTCTCTCTCTTCAGTATTTAAGTGTCTTGGTTGTTCAATGCATGCGACTTCATTGTAGTGTGTAATGTCTGTGTCCGTTGTTTCGAGTGTGGCTGATTGTACTGTGTAGTACGTTGTTTGATCGGGGACATATTGTACTCAGCTATTGTGGAGTGAGCATACATGTGTATTGTTTTTCTGATCTGCCATTATTGAGAATATAATTTTGTTCGTTTATCAACTCTCGGCTCTGACTTGTTCTTTGGGCCACAGCCGGCGTCCGCTGGCGCGCCAAAAAGGACCACTTCTAAATTGTCCACGCTTTCGTGGTGTGGTTCGGGGGGCCGATACTTCGGCCCTTGGAATTAGTCCGGCGATCACCTCCCCAATTTACGGGACTGTGTGACACACGCTGTGTAGTAAAGATGTGCCTCCCTGCCAAAGAAAGATCTCATGGCCTCCCCTGTTGTCCTTTTCCCCGCCACTTTGGCCTCGTGCCGAGCGCCCCTTCTATGCCCCTCCCGATTTTGCGTAGCCGACGTCATCGTTGAGGGGCTGTTTGAAACACCGTCTACATCCCGTTGCCGCGAGTCCAGCTGCCGTCTCCGTCAGTTGTGTTGAAACTGCGTGCTTTTTGGTGAACCAGGCCTACCGTAATCATGCCGGTATGAACCCTGCATTGCGCTCGCACCTTCAAAGGATCGCCAACGCGATGTACCCGTACGGGGACACGCCCTGCCCCGCACGTGCTGCACGCACGTGGGGCACATGACAAGCAACAACAATCAGCGCGGACAGCTGCTTGCAGACTGACCGCAAGTCGTAAGCTCTTGTTCGACCACTCACAGCATATTCGGCTCGGCGCGTCAGAGAGGTGGCACGGCGCGTCACGCGGAGGCCACGAAAGCCCGGAAAGGAGGAGGGATTGTTTATTGAAATTTGTGGCGTGTCGGTGGCTCGTAGCGCTGCCACGCGAAGAATAGTTGATCGTGACGGCATTCTGCACACAATGGGCGTGCTTACTTGAAATGCTTGAAAAAATATCGCTGGTGGTTTACGCACCGTTCAAGGGCAGTCTTCCGAAAAAAAAACATTCAATTAAAGAATATAAAAATATGTAGGTTTGAAAGTCTCTAAACCACCATATGATTATGAGAGGCACCGTAGTACTGCAGGGCTGCAGAAATTTCAACCACCTGGGGTTCTTTTAACCCAAATTTGAGAAGAGAGGGTGACGGCATTTTAGCCTCCATCGAAAATGCAGCCGCCGCAAATGAGATTGTCAATAGAGAGAGGCAATAAAAATAATTTAAGAAGCTTACCATGTGCGGCTGTACGGATATAACTGCAGCATCACACCGTCACTCTGCTCACTGTAACCAATAATTAATATTCTTACACCTTTACAGATAGGTGAGTATTAAGTGACTCGTTAGGAATTTCATAGTGAGTTTCGTAGCTCTGACATTACACAATTTTTATCGTGGTTACGGTAGCTAGCAGATGACCCGGATGTCGCCTATAATAATTATCATTATTTATTAATATTATTAAACGCGAAGCATCTTTGGTGAACTTCGGCGACTTTGAGCATATATATCTATTTATCTAGCCGCCTACGACTTTTAGCTCTCCTGGCCGTTTCGATAATGGTATCAATACCAAACTTCGCATGGCGTTACATGACTTTATGAAGGACATATATGACTAGTCATGAAATGAAAATGATGACAAGAATGTCATGAATGTCATTATTTACATTTCATGGTCCGGAAGCTCTTGCGGTAATTTCGTTCACTTGGCATGTTGCAAAACTGGTATGGTAAGACATGATTGCTTATTGCTTGGCGAACACAAGCGACAGACCCTAACATGAAAATCATGACACGGGTGTCATGTAAAACATGACTATATGCCACGCTCATAATGCGCTCGCGGCCGTTTCGCTAGCGTCACATATACCAAATTTATATTACGGTGTACGTGAATGGTTGACGAAGGCATACGACTGGTGCAAACATGATAATCATTAGATGCGTGTCATGTAACAACATGACTACATGCCACGCTCATAATGCGCTGGCGGCCGTTTCGCTGGCTTCACTTATACCAAATTTGGCATTACGGGACGTGAAGGAATTACAAGGTATGATACTGGTGCAAACATGATAAACATGAAATGCCTGTCATATGAGAACATGACTACATATACAGTCAAGGTGCTAATACATTTCGACGGGAAGCGGTGCGCGTGCTCGCTGGCGTTCATTTTGTCGCGTCACGCCAGCGTTGCCACGCCAGGCACTGGTCCCGCCATATACTCGCAGTAGTAGTAGTTGTAAACATTTACTTAAACTCGCAGGCGCGCCCCACGCTGCGGTGCTTTGATGCATGTGCGTTTCAGCGCGTCCGGTGTCCCTCCGTCACGAAAAGAGGGAGACGCAGTGTTGTATGAGTAACGAAACGGCGCGAATTTCACGCCGGTTGCCGTCGGGCCGCGCCGACGGACGCTGTTCGCGCCTGGCGCCAGACTGTAGAGTGCTCGCGTTTTGATAACGTAGCGTCACTGTGCCCAGCGGGCGCACGCGTCAACGCTTCATTGGAGTATATGTGGCCCTTCATGATGCGCTCGCGGCCGTTTTTCTCGCTCCACATATACCAAGTTTGGTGTTACGTGGTGTCAATGGATGGCGAAATATATGACTGGCGCTAACATGTTAATCCTGACACGTGTGTCATGTAAGAACATGACAACATACGACGCTAATAGCGTGCTCGCGGCCGCTTAGCTAGCTCCACATATACAAAATGTAGTATCACGTGACGTGGATAGATGAAGAAGGTAAATGACACAACCAAACCTAATAATCATGACACGGAAGTCATGTATGGCGTCATTTACCTCCACCTCGTAACGTTGTGCTGATTGTAAAGTGACATATCAACCTTTCTTATTTGTGCTTCGCATATCATCGATTCCCACTGTACGTAGGATCGGCCAATCATCATCATCATCATCCTCATGAATATAATAATATTATTATTATTATTATTATTATTATTATTATTGTTGTTGTTGTTGTTGTTGTTATTATTATTATTATCAATGGCCTCTGGTGTTTCCTGAAATACTGCTTCGCTTCAATAAGCCACAGTCCATAGACAACGCCCGTGCGTCCCTCTCGTGTCTTGCTGTTTGGCTGCGTTTTACAAGAGTCCGTCCGGCAAAGCAAGACCGACAACAGGGCAAAACGGTACAGTTTCGTTTTAGATTGAAGCAGCGCAAACAACTTAGGACGAAGTTAGACTGATGCAACGCGCGCTGGCTCTTTCCATCCAACTTCGCGCTCGCTGTTTGCACCGCTTCAATCCAATATGCAACCAAATGATCCTAATTTTTTATTACTATTTTCAAACCAACCATTTATCCAAGTCTTATTTTTTTCATTTTCTCTCATGCTGTCTTTTCTTCTCTCCTCCTCAATAGGGCGAGTGAAGAGCAGGTCACTTACAACCGTGGAAGTGGTCAACTTCGCGGCCACCATATTCGTCGCAGGGTGAGATCGGCGCGCCCGCTTTAGTGTGACACAGTGATTTAAGTGACAGTTGAACACACGTAATCGTTTCCAAAGGCATGCGCTTGGAGGGGCGGGGGCAGTCTCCTCTCTTAACAACCTAAAAGGGGTGGTGGGTGGGAAGTCTGCCTCGAACATTGCTGTTTTAAAAGGAGAGGAGTCGCATTGCGCCAAACTTTTGATGCAGGTTATTAATACTTTTAATTGATTTGCATACACAAATACACATGGACACAGACTAAAGTGTTGTTTGTGACACAAAATTCAGGAAAGATGAAAATATAGTGAGCCAGCCAGGCCGTTTTTTTCATGTCCATTTCGGAACACAATGAATAAGTAAGAAAAAACGAGACCCACGACTTTATGCAAAATTTTATACATTGAGGGAGGCCGAAGGGTGCGCTAATGCGCATGACCAAAGCACCCAAGCGTACAGGCTCCCAGCGGCATAATCTCACACCCAGGCTGCCATTTGGGTCTGAATTTCCGAGGTGTGCATCTGGCGCCCAGTGAACATAGCCGGCGTCTCTGGGACATTAAAATAAATAAAGCCACCCCATTCACGGCTTTCCAGCTTACAAGGTGTACTCTGGGCACTATGCACTGCGCCGTAATTGGATGCGAAAATGATCAACGCAAGAGGAAGATATTACTCAGCGCTTTCTGTGAAGACCACAACACGATACGGGAAACATGGCGGTGAGGGGCTTTCAGAATGCGAAGTGTTCTACCCCCAACGAAAAATGCTCCGCCGTCAGTGTATAATTTGGAACAACAACAACAACAACAACAGCAACAACAACAACAACAACAACAAACAACAACGAAACTCTGAGCTCAGTAAAAGTCTATTCCATTCAGCGCAAGCTGGAGCGGGATTCAAGCGCAACGGCAATGCTGGCTTACAGCACAAGTTCTGCTTTGCCACAGTCGAGGCATGCAGCTGTTCGACACAGTTCAAATCAACGAATTCTGCTGTTCACGTAGCTTTTTATGGTGATGGCATGTACAATCTGTTTCACACTTAGGGGAAATTTCATAGCGCGAGGCTTCGTGATGCGGCCATGATGCGGCCAGCGGGATGTGGCCGGCGCGTGGCACAGATCGGGCCACAGATCGCGCGTGGCATTGTATTGACCGGTTGAACCACGCCATCGTTTACGGCGGCGTGTGCTACAGCCACATTGTTGATTGACTGATATGTGGGGTTTAACGTCCCAAAACCATTATATGATTATGAGAGACGCCATAGTGGAGGACTCCAGAAATTTTGACCACCTGGGGTTCACTAACGTGCACCCTAATCTGAGCACATGGAGCTACAGCATTTTGGCTTCCATCGAAAATGCAGCCACCACTGCCGGGATGCGATCCCGCGACCTGCGGGTCAGCAGCCGAGTACCTTAGCCACTAGAACACCGCAGTGGGACTGCCTGTCAACCCTTAGTTCTCTTCTTTCTGAAGTATTGTAAGTGTACCACAAGCATGTCACTATCAGACATTTAGGCTACATGCGCACACTGAGTAGAGTCTACGTTTCGCCAACGCCATCTGACCAGATCGGAATGGATATTTTGATTCTACTTCGTACTTCTTGTGTTGGTAGTGGACGCTGGGTTATAGTGGCGACCGGCTACCTTACTTCCTTCGCCGAGACAAAAGCCATCCAGAGAAGCATAGCAAAAGAGCTAGGTGGCCAGATCCTTCATAGACAACATGGGTTCAGAGACGGCGCGTCATCGATTGTTATAACAGATCTTGTGTTATTGCTCAGCGGTACTATTCATCACAAGTCAACTTCCTACTATCTACAAAACAACGGCCTGATCTAGCGGTTGAGCAATCCTGAAAGACATGTTTTCAATGTATGTGGACATCAAGCACGAAAAGTGGGATCACATTCTACCGTATATAATGTTTGAATATAAGATTGCTAAACGAGATACCACACAGATGACTCCATTCAGCCTTGTTTACGAACGAGAGTAAGGACAATGTTGCGCACAATGCTGCCACAGGAACTCGATGACAATGAAACGAGTCCCCACGAGTCCACCAAATGCGCAGAAGTTAGACAGTTCACACGTGTGAATACATCGACAGCAAGAGTACGACGCAGGTCGCTATAGTTTACGTCATACACATCATCTTAAGCGTGACTACGTCCACTGCAGGACAAATGCCTCTCCAATGTTCCGCCAGTCAACTCGATCCTGTACTTGCTGCTGCCATTTTACACCCGCAAACTTCTTAATCACTTATGCCCACTTTACTTTATGTCTCCCCTTAACCAGCTTGCCTTCTCAGGGAATCCAGTTAGTTATCGTTAATGACCAGCGGTTATTCTGTCTACGCGCTACATGCGTGACAAATGTCCATTTCCTCTTCTTTATTTTAACTATGAAATCCTTAACCCCAATTTGTTCCCTGATCCACTCTACTCGTTTCTAGTCTGTTAAGGTTGCACCTACCATTTTCCTTCCCATTGCTCGCGGCGTCGTCCTCAATTTAAACTGAACCCTCTTTTTAAGTCTCCAGGTTTCTGCTCCATAGCTAAGTACCAGCAGTATGCAGCTGTTATATACCTTCCTCTTGAGGGATAGTGGCAATCTACCTGTCATGGTTGGAGAGTGCTTGCCAAATTTGCTCCACCCCATTCTTATTCTTCCAGTTAGTTCAATCTCGTGGCTCGGCACCACAATTATTACTTGTCCTAAGTAGACATAGTCTTTTACAACTTCAAGTACACTAGTACCCATCTCGAAGCGCTGTTCTCTTCCGAGGTTTTTGGGAACCACTTTCGTTTTCTGCAAATTAATCTTAAGACCCACCTTTCTGCTCTCCTTGCCTAAGTCCATAATGCGTTGCAATTAGTTCTCTGAGTTACTCAGCAATGCAATGTCATCGGCGAAGCGCTGGTTACTAACGCACTCTCCATTAACTCTTATCTCTAACTGTTCTCATTCTAGGCCTCTGAAAACCTCCTGTCAGGAGGTGAAACGCCTGTGACATACTAAATGGGGGACATCGTATATGGGTGCCGACGCCTGTACGAAGACGAGGAATATCCAAAACATTGCTCAGGAGATACTTCGGACGTTATCAAGTGCTGAGACGACCAAGTGACGTCACCTGCGAGGTCATTCCGGATAGCCCCCACTGTAGAAGGCATCGCCAGAAACGACCTGAACATGCGCACGTAGTAAGAATTAAATCGTGGGCGAGTGACTGCGAGGGACTATGGCTCGTACAAAGCAAACATATGCACGAATAGCTATTTGCAACTTTCACGATCTATAGGTGGCGTGACTATACATCCAACATGGAGGTTGTTGAGATGATCACCCCGAAAGGCGTCTCGAATAATCATAAGGTGGTTTTGGGACGTTAAACCCCATACATCAATCAATCAATCGCTCGAAAGAGACGATAGCGGAAAGTGCCATTTTGGCAAAGACTCGCGCTTCGGTGGCGCGAGTCTTCGCCAAAATGGTACTTTCCGCTATCGTCTCTTTCGGGCGATTGATTGATGAAAATACTTGGATAATAACAAGTATTTATACGTGAACTCGCTCGTTGCATTTGGTGAAAACGTGCTGGGTAACGTCCCGGAGCTCCGCAGCCGTAAGCTACCATCTGATTTCACAATGACCGAGCGCGTCGATCCCCCACAAGCCTCTTCCACGCCACCACCTGTCATGTACCCTGGTGTACTTTGTCTGCGTGACCCACCAATCTACAACGGCACTGAAGATCACGATTTTGAGGACTGGCTGGCAGAGTACGAGCGTGCCAGCGTGATTAACAAGAGGGATGACCCTGCGAAGCCGACTCACGTCATCTTCTACCTGACAGATTTGGCCAACCTATGGTTCACCAACCACCAAGCCGACATTCCCACCTGGTCAGTTTTCAAACAGACCGTGACCTCGTTTTTTGGTTGTCCAGCTATGCGCAAGCTTTGCGCTGAACTTGGCCTGCGGGGATGATTTCAGCGAAATCGTGAGAGTTTCACGAGCTACATTGTGGATGTGATCAGCCTCTGTAGGCGATTGGATGCGAGGATGACGGAGGCTGACAGAATAAAGCATATAATGAAAGGCATCGATGACGACGCTTTTCATATGCTTGTGGCCAAAGACTCACAGACCATCACGGCCATGATTCCGCTCTGTCAAAAGTTTGATGAGCTGCGCAAGCAGCAAATTTTCACACGTCGCGCTAATACGCAAACAGCGGATATTTCGGCGCTTTGGAGTGGAAAAGCAGAGGTCCCGACTACACTGTATTGATTTCTCGAATTCAACAGTACATCCGGGAGGAAGTTGCTCGACAGTTTCCTCTTGTGGCCACCATGAACGAGACCCCCACAGCACCGGACCCCTCACTTCGCCGTGATTATTCAGACGCAAGTTGCTGAGGCTCTTCCTTCGCCCGTGTCCCCAATATCAGGTGCTGCACCGCTGACTTATGCAGATGCCGTCCGGCGACCTCCAACCCCACCGCCGCTCCCTTCATACAGTCCAGTCACCAACTACTACAGGTCGCCAGTTTCCGTTTATCCGTTAAATCGACCCTTCTCGCCACCTCGAGCACTTGTAAACTCTTGGCGTACTCCGGATAATCGACCCGTCTGCTACAACTGCGGTATTCCAGGACATGTCGCGCGTTACTGTCGTCGCCGCATAATCTATTTTAATGATGCTCAGCATTCCGGCAACATCCCTCGGCAATAAGAACCGCATGTTACACCTGATGCACCTGACCGCCACTCACGTTGACCACACTTCAGCCCACGTCGATCTCCTTCACCCCATCTTCGGTTTCCTTCTCCCATGCTTCACCGTTCCAACCGGGCCCAGGAGGAAAACTAACAGTCGCAGTTCCTGAGGTGAGAACTGTGCAAACGACGGAATTTTCAAGGCCTCATCTGTTGCCCCCTAACGAAATTGCCGAGTTTTTGGATGGTTTCGCCACAACTGCTCTTGTCGACACAGGTGCCACTATTTGTGTAATCAGTGAAGCGTTATGCCGCAAACTGAACAAAGTGACGGCTCCTCTGGTTGACATTTCCTTACGGACAGCGAGTTCGCAGCACGTCCAGCCTTCTGCCAAATGCACTGCTCGTGTTGTGATTCAAGGAGTGCTTTACATCGTTCAATTTGTCGTCCTTCCGCATGCGTGTCATAAAATCATCCTGGGATGGAACTTTCTTTCCGCTGATCATGTGGTTGTCGACTGCGCTCGTGCACAACTCGTTTGTTTCCGTTCACCACGACATTCATAGATCTTCCTTGCTTACTTGAAAAAGTGATCGTCACCGCTGACGTCGTCATCTCTGCTTTTTTGGTCGCCGTGGTGTCTATATTGTGCAACTTCGTCCCTGATTCAACTGCCCTCTTTATGCCATCACAAGAATGCGCTCGTCGCCGGAACCTTGTCGTCCCGTTTGCCATCATAACACTCGCCGATGGCTCTAGTGCCGTGTACGTGTACAATCCGTTTCCTTGACCCGCTACCTTATTGCATGGCGAAGGTACTGGGAGTCTTGACACTTATGATGACAGCTTTCCTTTCGATGCCCCTTCTCATACGACGCCGATGTTCGTGGATGCTGTCACAGCTGCCACCGCGTCCTCACTGTTGACAAAGCCACACTACTTGACGAAGACGTTCTGCTGTGCAGCATAGACACCGGCCTTACGCAAGACCAGCACAAGCAGCTCGTTCAACTACTTGACCGTTTCCGCGCCTCTTTCGACCACGGACAACCTCCCTTGGAACGCACGTCAGTTGTCGCTCACCATATCGACAGCGGTCATCATAATCCACTTCGTCAGCGCACTTACCGTGTCTCGCAAGCTGAGCGTGACGTCATCACTCAACACGTCGACGAGAAGCTGCAACGTGGTGTTATTCAACACTCACACAGTCCTTGGGCTTCGCCAGTGGTCCTCGTGCGAAGAAAGGATGGTTCCATCAGGTTTTGCGTGGATTATCGTTGACTAAACAAGATCACACGCAAGGATGTTTATCCTCTGCCACGCATTGATGACGCCTTGGATTGCCTTCAAGGTGCTGAGTTTTTCTCTTCACTGGATCTGTGCTCTGAATATTGGCAAGTGCCAATGGCTGAGCCAGACCGTACAAAAACGGTGTTTGTGACCACTAACGGCTTATATTATTTTAATGTAATGCCGTTCGGTATTTGCAATGCACCGACGACATTTGAAAGAATGATGGACAGTGTCCTCAGGGGACTTCAATGGCACGTCTGCCTTTGCTATTTAGAAGACATAGTTGTATCCTCTGCAAAGTTCGCAACTCATATTTCCCGTCTGGAAGAAGTTCTCCAGTGCCTTATGACAGCCGGGTTGCAATTGAACTAAATAAAAATGTAATTTTGGCGCCCGCAAACTCGCAATACTTGGCCACATTGTCTCAAAAGAAGGAATATCGCCAGACCCTGCCAAACTGCGTGCCGTTGCCGAGTACCACAAGCTTACTACCCTAAAGGAGCTCCGTAGCTTCGTAGGCTTGTGCTCGTATTTTCGGCGTTTTATCCGCAATTTCGCATCTATAATCGCCCCCCCCCCCTGACCCAGCTTCTTTCCAGTAGCTCGGACCTCTCGGGCTGGGATTCCCATTTTAATGACACATTCACGACGCTGCGCCGGCTACTCACGTCTCCACCAGTTCTCCGCCACTTCAATCCCAATGCACCTACTGAAGTTCACACGGATGCTAGCGGTGTCGGCCTCAGTGCCATTCTCGCTCAACGCAAGGATGGCTGCGACGAGTACGTTGTCGCCTATGCCAGCCGTACCCTAATGTAGGCAGAGTCCAACTTTTCCATCACGGAAAAGGAGTGCTTGGCTATCATTTAGGCTATAGGAAAATTTCGCACTTACCTTTACGGACGCCAGTTTGATGTTCTCACAGATCACAATGCCTTATGCTGGCTAGCGTTCATGAAAGGCCCTACTGGCCGCCTCGCTCGTTGAGCTTTACGCCTCGAGGAATACGGCATTCGTGTTATTTATCGCCCAGGACGCGGAAATTCAGATGCCGATGCCATATCCCGTTCTCCGCTACCTCCTGACCTTGCCTGCTTACCATCTGCCATCTGTGATTCGTCATCGTTGAGCATCACCGACATGCCAGCCGAGCAGCGCAAGGATCTCTGGAACAATTTGCTGCTCCATGTCCTCTGTCACAGTTCGTCAAAATCGACTTCTTGCTTCCTCTCTCGGCAAGCAAGACACTTTGCTGTCCGTGAAGGCTTGTTGTATCGCCGCAATTACCTGACGGATGGCCGTAGGTACCTCCTTGTCATCCCCCGTCATTTGCGCTCGGACATCTGCGCTGCCATTCACGATTACCCCCAGTGTGGCCACGCTGGAGTATTTAAGACGTACTCTCGCCTTCGTCTAAGATACTGCTGCTAGGCATGTGTCAGCCCATTTGCCAGTACGTTCAGTCATATGTGCCACGTGTCAACGCCGCAAAACGCCTTCTCACAGCCGTGCAGTCACAGGCTGCACGGCTGACGGATAGGCGACTCGAGCGCCTACCGGCTGCATGACACGTGGGCAGTGAACACGGCTAGATAGAGGCAGCTCGTGGTGTGCAAGGGCAACCTCTTCCGAAATAGCAGTGCGAAGCGGGAAAGGTAGACGGGTGGTGGTCTCGTGAGCAAAGGGCACTAGGGAAAGTTGGCGGACGACTTCCTGACGAACGAAGGCTCGGACCTGCTGAAGCAACGGTGAATTGTCAGGCATGGTGTCAAAACTGGACAGTGACTCACCAACACGCCGAGGCTGCCGAGTCAGAGTGCGTTGCTTCTTCAATTCGTCGTAGCTCTGACACAAGTTGACGACTTATATGTATGTATGTGGTGACGACTGTATGTATGTATGTAACCGTCATTTTGTTGTATTGCTGATAACACGTGTTTTTGAAGTAATATTTGTTACTTGTGTTAAGCTGTAATCCGTGCACGCCCACCCGCTCTTTCAACGCTACAGCATTAAAGGGATCGTTTGGCAGAAATTTCAGTGGCAGCACAGGCATTAGCGTCGTTGGTTGTGAGCGGAAAATCAGCGTAGTGCGTGAGCGAAAACTTGAGATAATTGTAGATAAATAAATGGCTAATAAAAAATATTTGCATTGAGTGACAACCAAAGCCAGGCCTTCTGTGTGGCAAGCAGGGTTTCTACTATACAGAGTTACACCAGTGTTTTATATTGCGTGATGAAAATAGGTGAGTGTCTCCTTGAGGCATGTGATAATGCGTGGGAGAATTGTTGATTAGCACCAAGTGATAAAATATGTGTGTTGGTGTGAAGCCACCCACCCATCACAAACTCTGCAGCTGCGCAAGTGCTCGTAACATCACACAGTAGCGTACTGCTCGAATACTTCGCCAATTTGCATAATGAATAATTATGGCGAAGTGGGCACTTCGTAAACGTACACACATCTACTAGGCATTATAGTATTGTTTGAATAGGCTGTAGCGCCATCATCACCATCATCATTTCTTCATCACCGCGCCGCGCCTCTCGCGCAGCTGATGCTAGCTCGAGCTGCGTGAGGATTAGAACGAGCTGACACGCCTGGCGTGGCGGACGCTGGTAGCCGACGTGGCTCCGCTTCAGGCCTGGAATAAAGTGGCGAGATCGGCACGGCCCCATCGGCCGCCTTCGACGTCGTCCCACGTCTCTCTTCTCTCGCCGCTACAAGGCCATTGTTACTAAAATAAACGTTATTTCTCTTGTGCTATGGCTGGAGGCAATGTGAATGGTGCCCGATTACACTAAACTAATAAATGAATAAATACACCTATTTATGTACGCGTTGAGTGCTCTGTGCACCTGTCTCTGTAGTTAAAGAAACAACATAGTGAGTGAGGCACACGCTTTATACGTCGGGGATTCGGGTTATTTTTTTTTTCTCACTGCAAAGCGTGACAGTTTTTGTTTGCAATATTCTTTGGATGCTACGCTGCAGGTACGAAACAATAGCATCGTCGCTCAGTTATCTGACCTTTGTACTAGCCAAGTACCCGGATGTCCAGGAAAAGGTGCGCCAAGAGGTCGTCGACACTATTTCTGAGCAGGTAAGCGCAAACAACCTCAGCGCTCGCCATTTTAGCTGCCATTATGGCACTCGCGTCTCTCTTTGCATCTCTTTCTCTCCTTCTAGGCATTTTTTGTTTTGCCTATTGCTTGATTGCAACCTAAGGATATATGTAAGAATAGTTAAATGCAACCGGACGAGTGCGGCTGGCTCAGCAAGGGGGTAACAATGACTGACTTAAAGTACGGACTACGTAAGTAACGGAGAAAAACTAAAAGACACTTGAAAATGGCAATGTTGATTAGTGAAGTTTTGTGGGGCAAGGGCCATGGGTAGCGAAAGAGGGCCATGTTTCTTATGCGATGTGAGCGATAGCCGATGATTGCAATGACATGGTGTATTGTGGTTGTATACAGGCCTAACACCACGCGCGATATAAAAGCGTAAAATGTGTGTATTGAATGCAGAGTTATGACTACGATGCGTGATGTTATCTAAGGGGATGGAATATACGAAGAAATGAAGAGCGCTTGTGTCAGTGTAAGTCATCTTCCTTCTGCCTTCCTTGTTTATTACGCGCTACTGATTTAAGCTTTTGCTGATGTTTCTGACGAGCTTATATCTCTCCGACTTAAAAGCTAATGCAATCTAACTCTCCGAACAGCTCATCTCGCTCCGACATTCTCCATGACAATTCTATTTTTAATCCACCACGTTGACCCCCGCTTCCCTTTTGACAAATCTGCGCCTAAATATACAGGAAGGTCCACTGTTAAAAGGAACACCGGCATAAGCAGTATGTTTTGGTTTCGCTATCTTACGAAAGCATAGTGGCTAATATAAGCGTACTATTACTGGTAGTTGGAAGGTCTGACTCCTTTTGACAAACTATGAGCTGCATGAAGATTGTTTCCTTATCCACTTGCCCTCAGAGGGCTAGGAATATTGATGGGGTGCATTCGAGTGTTCCCTTTAACAGTGAACCTTACTGTACGTTATTGAATTGGAAACCAGTTAATAACATACGTAAGGTTGTGGAAAATATATAGCTGTATGGGCATGCGAAAAAAATGTGAATTATTTCAACTTACAGCAGGACACTTGCGCTGCAATTTTATCGCAAATAACAAATAATTTATTTATAGTCGACCACCTCACCTTTCCAGACACCTAGCCGACAGCTTCAAAGCTCGCTCATCTGTTGCACACGGATACTCCGATTGACTCACCATATAGGCTGCAGCAACTGTTTTTTATAATATCCCAAGAAGCCTCTCAGTGAGAACGTGGGATGGTCTTTTACAGCGAAGCTGAGTGCAATTCGCGGTCGATGACAGCACGCACCGCAGCCAACATACATGACAGGCGCAGATATGCGAAGTGCTGCGAAACGAGATGCTCGCGCCTGCAACAGAGTATTGGCTGAGTGGCTCAGCGGTACGGCGGGCCCAGCGAACGAGCGGGGACGTCAACTGCGTGTACGCGGCACGCTGGAATGACCAGCGTATTTACGGAGCAAGCCACTCGCCCGCTCATTTCGTCCTCTCAGCGGGTCGTGTGCAGCGGTCCAGCGTGCGAGCTTTCTCCAAGCAAAGCTTCTGCTCGATCAACCGTAGTTTACCCCTCGTCAAGAGGTGTGTAGAGTTACTGTATAACATATATATAGAGTCTCTACGCCACTGTACTCCACTGAAATAATCACTGAGCTAATAATTCTCCCTTCGTCTTGCGCTCCGCTGCCTACTCGGCTGCTCCGCTGGGTTTACTGGCCCACTGAGCCGTCTAGATATCACTCAATATCAGTGAGGGGATAATCAGGGTTAACAGTGTAAGTGCCTCAGACTGGCTGACCGACGTTTCGATAGGAGGACCTTTTTTTTTTCAAAGGCGCTGTGTCATCCTTGGCGTATTAGCTTTAAAGGGGTTAGTGGTGACGTCAACTCCTGGTGATGGCGCGTGTCTTTGTGACCACTATCTATTTTAACCCCTGTGATCACTGACCCCTTGAAAAATAACACACCAAGGATGACATGACGTCTTTCAAAATGATAGGTCCTCCTACCGAAGCGTGGGCCAGCATGCCTGAGGCACTTCCACTGTTAAAAGTGATTACCCACTGCGTTTTTTTCCATTTGTGAGATCTAATCTAGATTTTGCATTTCAATATCAGTGAGTAATAGCTATTACTCGCTGTTATAATACATAACTATTACTCGCTATTTGTGAGTAATGCCGCACTCGCTCAATAGTGAATGATGAGTAATAACGAGTATGCTCGCTTTTAGTGAGTAATAGCTGAGCGGCTCAGCGGTCCGGCTGACACAGCAGAGGGGCCGGTTTAGCGCAGGACAAAAGAAAGTATAAAAAGTTGTCCCGAATATACATGTTATACTATAAATGTCGTCGAAAGACGGTAGTCTTACGTCTGGAGAGAGTGAACAAAACGTTTATTTGATGTTCTGCGCAAGAAAATCGGTGAATGGTATTCTGCAGGCTATTCGGCAGGTATTCTGCAGGAAGGGTTAGAGTGCCTCGAGCGTGTGGCGGAGGCGAATGAGCTCATCTAGGCACGTTAGACACAAGTGCCATCTGGCAGCTATCTATGAAAACGAAGGCGTGCAGCCCACGGAGAAAGATGCACGCCAGTCTCGGAGGTGACAAGGTGTAGAACGCAAAGCGACGGGCAGGTGCCACAACCGTGACGTCGTAGCAAAGCGTTGGAAGCACCTTTTTGAGCATCGCGTTGCACTGTCAGCGCAGCGCGAATAAACGCTACATTTTTTAGAGTTTCTTGTGTGTGCCTCTTCCAGTATGAAGGTAGACATAAAAAACATCAAAGCGTTGTTGTGGCGCCTCAGTTATGCGCAATAATTGCTTTTTAATTGACAATAGCACAAATATGAACGCCTAAACCTTGAGCAATATTGGTGGGCGCTGCGGATGGGTTTGGCCGTTTGGTGCCGTTTGAGGTATCGTTAGGGTGGACAAACAGTCCAATATACAAAGAGACAGACCAAAACTTTTCTACCCAAGGTCTTAAGAAAGACTGTCGTCTTTAATAAACATATACACCGGATACCGCTAAAGGGAACCATGTATAGACGCGAAGCAGCGAGTGCTAATGCTTACATTGGCGGTGGCATTGACACTGGCGCTCACCGCGGCGTTGCGCACGAGAGAAACCTAGGGAGGCGCCAAGCAAGCAGGGATATATTGGTGTTTCCTACTGAAAGATGTCATTCGCTGCTAATGGTCAGTCAGAAACAGAAGTCTCCGATCGAACACAGAGACCCGCAGTCAGATTTTAGTTACCGCGTACATTGCTAATATTTATTGTTCAACATTTCACAGGAAAAATTCCGCACTGGCACTCTCTTGTAGCTAAAAATCAAGGGCCTATATATACGGTGCGGCCAGTGAACTGTTGTGCAGCGTGATCAGTCGGTTTTTGCAATGAAGAAGAAACTCGCTTGCAGACGCTGCCTGCGTCGGCGTTGGGAGGCAAAAGAGGGAAGTGTGAACCACCATCAATAGCAAAAATCTTGAGCCCATGGCCAAAAGGAAACTACACGCCACTGCTTCGCGTGCAGAAGCGTTTTCTGGACGAATCAGAGATATCCAAAAAGTACCAAACCAAAAAAGAAAACGTACAAGCGTTATTTTTAGCGGTATGTTTCACAATATTCTTGTGTTTCACTAGAATATCTTTGTGAAAACTTTTGTGAAAACAGTCCAATATTTAAGACACACGATCACTTTTGTGAACTTTCATGTCTCATGTGGACATTTCAATTTACGTGATTACTTGTGTATTTACAGATTATGTGTGGTGTGGACACATTTCTGTGTAATGTGAACACATTTCTGTACTGAAAAACTTTAGCGCAGTGCGTAAGTGTTCTGCTATGTACCTATGTATAGCCTTTTGTTTGTTACCTAATGTGCTTTGTCGAGTTTTGTGCAACAGAAGAGGAGTAGCAGGTGCGACGCACTGGCACCAACCTCTCCTTAAATATATTAATTTTTTTAAAAAGGAGAGGGAGCGCGTATGCACATTGTAGGTGTGAACGCGAGGAGGAGCAGGATGCCTTGAGGAGGGAGAGGGGGAGCGAGCGTAGACGAGTGACGCTGACAGACTCGGCGTTGCGAGGTGAGAACGGGGAGCGTAGGAGAGAATAGAGAGAGGGAGGAGACGTGCATGCGCAGTGAGCGTGGGCACACCGCACACCAGGTTGTGTTCAATGTCCTTACAACCCCAAACAGTTGGATGCTTGGCATCTATAATTCTGTTTAGGGTGATAAGGGCATTGAAGCTATTTCTTACTGACAACACATCTGCAACAAGAACTCTTTTTTTCCGGCACAGCATTGCACCTTATGTTTGAAACGGGGTACGCGTTGTGGAGATAGCTTTGCACTAGGCTTACCTACTAAGCGCAACCGTGTAGGGATGTGACGTCCTCCACTGCCGCTGCGTGCGAAGACGCTGCGGCATGGCTCGTCGATTTCTCCGGCACGGTGCAGAAACCACGCACGAGGCAGGATAACAACAACAACGGGTTTATTAACCCAAGATGCAGCACAGTGCGACACTCACGGGCTTGCAGGCCGTATAAGGAACTCCGCAAGACCGAGCAATTACGCTTGCCTAGGGCGTGACGACTCCCGCACAAGGGCCGAAGTCGAACGCACGAACGAGAAGCCGCCTGCTTAACAGTGCGTCAAAATCTCGTGAAGGCCTGAGAGCATCTGCCGCGGCGCGCTAGCGAATCGTCGGGTGCAACACAGCTCTTAGGAGAGGAGGATAACAACAACAACGGGTTTATTAACCCAAGATGCAGCAGAGTGCGACACTCACGGGCTTGAAGGCCGTACAGGGAACACCGCAAGACCGAGCAAGTACGCTTGCCTAGGGCGCGACGACTCCCGCACAAGGGCCAAAGTCGAACGCACGAACGAGAAGCCGCCTGCTTAGCAGCGCGTCAACCTCTCGTGAAGGCCTGAGAGCATCTGCCGCGGCGCGCTAGCGAATCGTCGGGTGCAACACAGCTCGTAGGAGAGGAGGATAACAACAACAACGGGTTTATTAACCCAAGATGCAGCACAGTGCGACACTCACGGGCTTGAAGGCCGTATAGGGAACACCGCAAGACCGAGCAAGTACGCTTGCCTAGGGCGCGACGACTCCCGCACAAGGGCCGAAGTCGAACGCACGAATGAGAAGCCGCCTGCTTAACAGTGCGTCAACCTCTCGTGAAGGCCTGAGAGCATCTGCCGCGGCGCGCTAGCGAATCGTCGGGCGCAACACAGCTCGTAGGAGAGGAGGATAACAACAACAACGGGTTTATTAACCCAAGATGCAGCACAGTGCGACACTCACGGGCTTGAAGGCCGTATAGGGAACACCGCAAGACCGAGCAAGTACGCTTGCCTAGGGCGCGACGACTCCCGCACAAGGGCCGAAGTCGAACGCACGAACGAGAAGCCGCCTGCTTAGCAGCGCGTCAACCTCTCGTGAAGGCCTGAGAGCATCTGCCGCGACGAGCGAATCGTCGGGCGCAACACAGCTCGTAGGAGAGGAGGATAACAACAACAACGGGTTTATTAACCCAAGATGCAGCACAGTGCGACACTCACGGGCTTGAAGGCCGTATAGGGAACACCGCAAGACCGAGCATCTACGCTTGCCTAGAGCGCGACGACTCCCGCACAAGGGCCGAAGTCGAACGCACGAACGAGAAGCCGCCTGCTTAACAGTGCGTCAACCTCTCGGGAAGGCCTGAGAGCATCTGCCGCAACGCGCTAGCGAATCGTCGGGCGCAACACAGCTCGTAGGAGAGAAGGATAACAACAACAACGGGTTTATTAACCCAAGATGCAGCACAGTGCGACACTCACGGGCTTGAAGGCCGTATAGGGAACACCGCAAGACCGAGCAAGTACGCTTGCTTAGCGCGCGACGACTCCCGCACAAGGGCCGAAGTCGAACGCACGAACGAGAAGCCGCCTGCTTAGCAGCGCGTCAACCTCTCGTGAAGGCCTGAGAGCATCTGCCGCGACGAGCGAATCGTCGGGCGCAACACAGCTCGTAGGAGAGGAGGATAACAACAACAACGGGTTTATTAACCCAAGATGCAGCACAGTGCGACACTCACGGGCTTGAAGGCCGTATAAGGAACACCGCAAGACCGAGCAAGTACGCTTGCGTAGGGCGCGACGACTCCCGCACAAGGGCCGAAGTCGAACGCACGAACGAGAAGCCGCCTGCTTGACAGTGCGTCAACCTCTCGGGAAGGCATGAGAGCATCTGCCGCGGCGCGCTAGCGAATCGTCGGGCGCAACACAGCTCGTAGGAGAGGAGGATAACAACAACAACGGGTTTATTAACCCAAGATGCAGCACAGTGCGACACTCACGGGCTTGAAGGCCGTATAGGGAACACTGCAAGACCGAGCAAGTACGCTTGCTTAGGGCGCGACGACTCCCGCACAAGGGCGAAGTCGAACGCACGAACGAGAAGCCGCCTGCTTAGCAGCGCGTCAACCTCTCGTGAAGGCCTGAGAGCATCTGCCGCGACGAGCGAATCGTCGGGCGCAACACAGCTCGTAGGAGAGGAAGATGTCACGCGCGCCCAAAGGGAAATGGCGCTGCGTTGACACGTAGGCCCGCGCAGCGCGCCAGCGTAGCGTGCCCGGACATACCAACGCGGGAAGGAGCCGACGGTCGACTGGCCCAGATCAAGAGGCGCCCTGGCAGCCATCTTGGCGGATGTCGGCGCTTAAGCGCGCCCGGGCTACGTTGTCGTCGCGTGCGCGGCAGCTGGGGAACGAGGCGCCAGGTAGGAGGGCGCTCTCGATTCGCACAGCGTATAGGTGACGATGATGAAATACTGGCACTGAACCCACACAGAATTAGGTGCAGGGGAGGCACGTGTATTTAGTGCTGCGAGGTGAAAGAGTGGGAGCGTAGGAGATGAGAGGTAGGGAGAGGGGACACGCACTTGGTTGGGTAGTGTGTTTGGACAAGTGTTTAACGATTTAGAGTACGAGGTACTCTACCGAGCCGACAACTAGAGCCGCAGTGAGCTACGACGAACCTTCGGGTCAGCAGCCGAGAGTCCAAGATCGTCTACTGTTAGAGAGTTGTTAAAGGAGCGGATGGATAAAAGCTACGAGTTCACCTAGCAGACCTCCACAGATCTGCAATATGGTGCTTGAGCAGCCGTACGTGTAGTTCTGAGCCGAAATACTCTCTTCTGAAAAGGGTACAAATAGGTGTTGAAAATTTTAGAGAAAGATATTTCTTCTATCGAATTATTTGTTTCGGCGAGAAAGACGTGTCATAAAACAGAAATATGACGCATGAAAACTGCGCTTCTTTTCAGTACAAGAGCAGTGCAGGATAAAAAAATGGCAGCATATCAACGGAGTGAATGATGGAGAGTGGAGCGAAGCCTTCGACCGTCCATTCTTTCTTTCTTCAATCCGTCCATGCGTCCGTCTTTTTGACCGTCTATGCGTCCATCCGCCCGTCCATGCGTCCGTCTGTTCGTGCGTCCGTCCCTGCGTTCGTCCATGCATCCGCCCCTGCGTCCGTTCATGCGTCTATCCATGCTTCTGTCTGTGTGTCCGTTCGTCCAACTATTCAACACTCCAAGTACCACCATCTCGCATCTTTCCAGCATATATTCCCCATATATAAGCACCGCCATCCAGCGGACATTCTAAGGACTAAACGAGAGGTGGCACACGCACACTTTCTTACGGCTTGCGCTTCGGGTCTACTTTTCACCTTTAACCATCTCGAGTTTATGGTGTATACTAGTTTACTGTATTCATGGCACTGCGGCCCAACGCTCGCTAAACCTTTCTAAAACCAAGGAGGTTACGCCCAGCGAATATAACGTAGCAACCTTTTCCTGTCAGATAGTGCTCAATGTACATGCCGATGGCTGCTAATGGGAAACGGGACAGGAGAACTCGGCTTTTACTTTCTTACGGCTTGCGCTTCGTGTCTACTTTCCACCTTAACCACCTCGAGTTCATTCATGGTATATACTAGTTCATTGTATTCATGGCACTGCGGCTCAACGCTCGTTAAACCTTTCTAAAACTAAGGAGGTTACACCCAGCAAGTATAACGTAGCAACCCTTTCTTGTACGATAGTGCTCAATGTACATGCCAATGGCTACTAATGGGGATCGCAGCGTGCGTGTTAACTAAAAGAAGAATGCTCCTGTCTCTCATTCCCCATTAGCAGCCATTGGCATGTACATTGACTACTATATTTTTTAACAACGCACAGAAGAAATCTCTCACCGGCACCATCTTGGAGGCAAAATGTTATACTTGTTACACACTCCAACGGCTACGAGGGACAAATAAGTGCCGCTATAAAAAGCTTCGCCCCAAAAACGGATTGAGCTTTTTACCGTTGCAGGAGCGATAATGTTTCGCGTGTGCTATGTTGAATGTATGGGCAAACCAATACAAGGGCAGCCGACCAAACAGTTCAAGCGGAAAGGTAGTAATAATAAGTTGTTCTTGAAGGAAAGGAAAAAAATGGCTATATTTCTGTTTGCCCAGTTGGCGACCCAGATAAGTTTTTTGTAGGGAATGGGTGACGGTGGATGAAATAATCACTGCACATTCACGAGGTAAATGATGAGTGGGGTGACGCGGTCAGACGGACGGACTGACGGACGCTTCGCCCCACCCATCTTCATTTGCTCTGTGAATATGCTGTGACACCGTTTTCATTGACATGCAATGAAATGCAATTGGCTACTATACGACGACACGGTACAAACGACCCACGGCGTAAGAAGCTTCGCCCCTAAAAGAATAGTAGAAAGTGATAAATAAAGAAGACGGAGCAGTCGCCGCACACGAGTGAAGAGAACGGAGAGAAGAGATACGAGAGAGGGGGGGCATGATCGAAGGTATCCAAGGAGGGTTGCACCGATCGGCTAGAGCTACGCTGGCGTCGGAGGTCACGGACGACACAACCCGTTCAGATCGGGATCCTCAAAGCGCGTGCCAGTGATGTTCCGTGCAAATGATTTCCCCTTCTTCGGGGAATTTTCGCCTGTCATTTTAAGCCAAAAGAAAAAGGGGAATCTTCGTGATATTGTAGGGAACTTTAGGAATGGCTAAGTTCTCTTATGATGACTGATAGCGATTACAGTGCGCCTTCCGCTGCTGCGTGGGCACTCTCTAATAAGCTTGTTCTGAAATAAGTGTTTTTACCACCACCACCACCATCCCCTGCTGTAGTCAGTTCTCGCGCATTCGCCACGAATGGCATAGCCCGTGAGATTTGTTTCTTATATTTACGCAGACTGATTTCTATTTCATGTTACACTTGAAGCCATTAATGTGCAGTGTACTGAGAAATAATAATGTCATGATTTTGTTTTTAGTTTAATATTTATAGGTTTTTTAAGAGAACTATGGCACTACCACACAAAGCACTCAATAGAGCATAAGAAGTCACGTTCAGGCAGCTTCAGACGGGCACATGTCCATGCCCGGCAGTCTTGCACAAAATCTTTCTGGACGCACACCCTCACGATGTGTGTGGCTATTGTGACGATACAGCTAGTTTAGCTCCATGCTCTGAGGTTGCCCTCTGGCACCGGGGGCCAGGATCACTAAGAAAGAGTGGGACCGAGCTCTACGCAGCTCGGACCTTGAAGCACAGCTCTGGGCTGTTCATTGGGCCCACGACGCAGTGGAGGTGCAAAGTCTCTCTGTCCCGACGTGGGAGTGGCCCGCTGCGTGCTAAACGCACACAACGAAGGACCATAATAAACTTTTCATCCATCCACGCTTTTGTTGTGCGGCAGTGGAGGGGCCACTCATGATTTCAAGCGTCACCAGTACGTCATACACGCGTAAATATAGTATGTGTGCGCGTGGAAGTGGGCGGAAATTAGTACTGTCGTGCAGGGAAATGTGCTGGAAATTTGGTCAACGTTTTCAGGGAAAATTCCCCAAAATAGAAAATTTTCCTGCCGCTGAATGGAAATTCTTCGGTGTAGTACGGAACATCACTGAGCGCGTCTAAAGCGCCGAGGGAATGCTCCAGCCGTCCGCCGTCACACGATGTGGCCATGAAAGTCCCTAAGAAGGGGGGTGGAGGAGGGAAGGCGTGACGTTAACATGACTGGCCTTGTTCAGCCGTGTCTTGTGCACCATCTTCATAAAAATCAGTAAACGACTCGTACCTGCATCCGTGATGTCTTGTCACCAGAGTTGTTTGAAACGTGTTAAAATAAGTGAGTAATTGTAATAAATTACATTTTCTTGTATCACTTCTTTGAATCTGTAACGTTTTGGTTCGTTTAGTTAAATTTTCTTGTAACTTTCTTGTATCTACGACATTATTTATTTCTTGTTCTAGTTATTTATTCATTCATTTATTTATTTCAAAACAGCATACAGCCAATCCTTTGCATCAGTTCATGTTCCGAAAAAAAAAATTCAGCAGATCCCACGTACCTGGGAATCGATCTTGTGCGAAGCATGCGGAGGGAAGGAGAACGTTGTACTTTAGCAACGGTGCCAACAGGAACATGCGTATTAGCAACACGAGAAGCTGATACGAAGTGCTGATGCTTGCGAGGATGCTGGCCCTCGACACTGCTACATAAATCAATTTCCGCGCATGACAACTAACCACAATTGGCGTTAACCCGACGTGACGGCTCAATCGAAAGAACACATATGTAATGTTTACAAAATTGGGTAGGCAGCACTGCAACCACTATTGACGTTTCACGAAAATTACCGTCTTTTCGTAAATAGTTCCGAGACCTGCCATAGCTCTGTGGTAAAATGCTTTATTGCTACGCAGAATGCTTGAGTTTGATTCTAGCTGGGACCCTGACATTTATTCTTTGCATTCCTCGGGCTGACCCTACCGCTGTCGGGTATGTCCTAATAATCGCGCGTTAAAATTGCCCATGTGTGTTCTCGTCGTTCCTGGCTAGATACTAAGTGTCAATCACCAATGGCACATACCCGCATTTCAGCGGCACATACCCCCCCCATGTCCATGTGCCACTGTCTGGCGGGAAGGGTTTGACAACGTACGTTACGGGATTGTGATGTTATTCATGTCCTGACCAGCGCGTGATATTCGGCAAACCATCTTACTCTTCCTTGCTAATTTTGGTTAACGCGAAGTGGTGTTGACCAACCATGAGAGCACCCAAACGTAAGCGGCTAGATAGATAGATAGATAGATATATAGATAGGTAGATAGATAGATAGATAGATAGATAGATGGATAGATAGATAGATAGATACGCTTAAAGTCGTGGAGGTTCGTTAAGAAATGCTTCACATTTAAAACTTGTCACCACTGTAGAGAGCTCCGTCCTGTCAGACCAGTCGGGCGGTGCCTACATACTCTACCTTTTTAATATTTTCTTGGCTTTACCTACAACGGCCTATTTGAGTGCCAGAAACAGCGAAACGGAAGGCTTTGTGGGGTACGCGGACACTATAACAGTGAAGCACTTCTCCCCTACAAGTTGGTGCGTGAGGTGTTCCTACGTTGTAACACTCCCCTCCCCTCTGGCGCATACAATGAGTGAGTGTTTAGTGTACCTTCTTATTGAGAAAACATAGGAGAATAGGTGACCGACAACTTGAAAAACAACTTCTGGTAATAGTTACCAACATGTTATACAATAACACGGAAGCCGCAGTACGCCTCCCAGCCATCACGCAAGCCTGCATCCTTCCCTGTTCGGTTCTGTTCTGTTCTGTTCTGTTTTGCTGTGGAAAGGTGTTGAGGTTCACATTGCCTCGGCTACTCCATATCACGTAGTTCTGCAGCGAAAAAAAGAATAATACTGAGCGGTATCTAAAAATTAACAATCCAAGATAAAAGCATGATAGCGCACTGAAACCAGTTCAAATATCATGTCAATACACAGTTTGCTTACAGCACTTCAAACTGTCATATACTGCCACGTTCCATTTCCCAAGTTTTTGTTATCGTCCCAAAACACCACACGATTCTCAGCGCAAACCGCGCCTGCAGTTTTCTAGAAGGTTCCGGACTGTAGTAGATCATTTCGATAAGATCACGCCCACTGTACGAACGGTACCGATTGTTCTGGAACCTACGCCACTGCCAGCGATAACACTAGAACATTCGACGGCAAGAGTATAAATGCCGACGCGCTTCGCCGCTTGTCAGTTGTTGATCGAAGGCCGACGCTCCGTTCGCCGCTATCAGTCCGAGACTGCTATCTGTGCGAGACTGCTGCTGTAATTGAACTTTCCGTTTACCGGGCACAGGTTCACCCAAATAAACAGTTAAATCCCAACACGAAGTCTCCTGTCTTCGGCCACGTCACGACCCCGTGACATCTGGGGGAGGTGCTGCTTCGTTCAAGTACCGGACGCCCCCGTCAAGCCGTGAACCCAGCCCACGTCACGGAGAAGACACCGACGCCAACCAGGAGCAGCGAACAAGCCGCCGACAGCAAGGGCTACCACCGGAGTACGGGCTTCTACAAGACAAGGCGCGGAAGACCAAGGCCATGACCACGACTGCAGTGACAATGACAACCGCAGCGTCCCAGCCAACGATGGTCATGCACCAACCCAGGGAACCACCAATTTTCCATGGGTCATCGTTCGAAGACCCGGAGTCCTGGCTAGAAACATACGACCGTGTGGCCGCCCTCAACCATTGGGACCATGACGAAAAGCTGCGTCGTGTGTTCTTCTATTTAGAAGACACCGCAAGGACCTGGCTCGAAAATCGGGAGTTGACGCTCCGAACGTGGGGTGTTTTCTGCGGCGCATTCCTGCAAACGTTTGCGAGCGTCGCTCGCAAAGAGAGGGCCGCTGCATTATTAGAGACCCGGATTCAACTACCAAATGAAAATGTCGCCATTTTCACAGAAGAAATGACCCGACTATTCCGTCACGCTGACCCAGACATGCCTGAGGACAAACAAGTTCGTTTCCTTATGCAAGGGGTCAAACAGGAGCTCTTCGCGGGACGGATGAGAAACCCACCGAAAACCGTCCAAGAATTTGTAGCCGAAGCGACCACTATCGAAAAGACACTGGACATGTGCACCAGACAGTATAATCGTCGCCTGACTGCAGACTGCGCTGCTGCTCAAGCCAGTAACTCCGGAGACCTGCGTGAAACGATCCGAGCGATCGTGCGGGAAGAGCTGCGCAAGCTGTTGCCTTCGGCGCAGCCTCAAGTGGATTCAATCACCGACATTGTGCGAGAAGAAGTTCGGCAATCGCTTCAAATTCCCCACGCACCGCTGCCCGAGCCGGAAGCTATGAGCTACGCCGCTGCACTGCGCCACAACGCTCCTCCCCGTCCACGCCAAAACGCCGCCCCGTCGCACTTCCGTCGACAGACGCCACCGCCGCCACCTCCCCCACCGACGTCATACCGTTCGCCAGCGTCCCAGCGCAGTGCACCGAGGAAGACTGACGTCTGGCGTGCACCTGACAACCGCCCGCTCTGCTACCACTGCGGCGAGGCCGGACACACATACCGCCGTTGCCAGTACCGACAGATGGGACTGCGTGGCTTCGCCGTCAATGCACCACGTCCACAGCCAGGAGAACGACCACGTGACATCGCCGACTACCTGACAATAACTCGGTGGACGCCACGAAGCCCTTCGCGTTCCCCGTCGCCCAGCCGCCGCATGTCACCGCACCACCGGCAGTACTCTGGCCCTACGCGGGGCCGGTCTCCTAGCCCGTATCCGGGAAACTAAGGGCAGCGACCGGTGGAGGTGCGGTTGCTGTGCGACGAACTACCGAAGATCCTCCGACAACGACGACGCCGCGATGGAGCTTTCCGAACACAACGCCAACCAGGCAAAGCCCTGACGGCGAAAGCTCACTTACCGAAGGTGGTCTGACGACGCAACATGGAAGCAGCGGAACAAGCCGACGCAGCCGTGACCCGACGCCACGCTCTAACTGTAATGCGAGACGGCGAACTAGCGACCTCGACGTTCTTATCGACGGCCACAGTGTGACCGCTCTCGTCGATACTGGAGCCGGCTATTCTGTCATCAGTGGGTCGTTCGCCGCGAAGTTAAAGAAAAATAGGACAGCTTGGAAAGGCCCTGAAATCCGCACAGCAGGAGGTCATCTCGTAACGCCTGCCGGAATCTGCACAGCGAGAGTCACCATTAACGGCCGTATTTATCCTACAGACTTTGTAGTCCTACAGCGTTGCTCGAGAGATGTCATCCTTGGCGTGGACTTCTTATGCCTCCATGGTGCTGTCATCAACCTAAAAACAAAGTCGATAACGTTATCCACAGAAGAAGCACTACCGCCACGCACGCCGTCAGGACACCATACCTTGAATGTGCTGGAAGAGCAAGTCACCATTCCGCCTCGCTCAAGCGTCATTATTTCAGTCGGCGCTCCTAAATCACCTGACTTGGAAGGCGTCGTTGAAGGCAGTCAGCATCTGCTGGTCACCCGAAATATTTGCGTCACAAGAAGAATTGCAGAGCTGCGGGAAGGCAAAGCAACGGTTATGCTCACGAATTTCAGCAATGAGTAGAAACATGTGAACAAAGGAACAACGGTCGCATACATCGAAGAAATTGTCGAAGCCACCAGTGCTTTCGCCCTCGCCGATTCTGCGGAACCTGCTCAGAGGAACCAAGCCCCTCCCATATCTTTCGACGTCCATTCCAGACTTCCGAACGATAAGCAAGAACAGCTCAAGGCCCTGCTCCAGCAATACGAAGATTGCTTTTCGTCATCATCGAAAATTCGGCAGACCCCAATCACGAAGCATCCAATCATAACTGAAAAAAATGCCAGACCACTCCGTCAGAGTCCGTACAGGGTTTCGACGCGAGAACGTGAAGCCATGAAGAGACAAGTTGATGAAATGCTGCGGGATGACATTATCCAGCCGTCCAAGAGTCCATGGGCATCCCCCGTGGTGTTAGTGAAGAAAAAGAATGGGACCCTACGTTTCTGCGTCGATTATCGCCGCCTGAACAAAATCACAAGAAAGGACGTGTATCCTCTCCCCCGAATAGACGACGCACTTGATCGGCTCCATAACGCCAAGTACTTTTCGTCAATGGACCTCAAGACTGGCTATTGGCAAATCGAAGTCGACGAAAGAGACCGAGAGAAGACGGCGTTTATAACAACAGACGACCTCTTCGAGTTTAAGGTTATTCCCTTCGGCCTTTGCTCAGCGCCTGCAACTTTTCAACGCGTTATGGATACAGTACTGGCAGGATTGAAGTGGCAGACTTGCCTTGTGTACTTGGACGACGTCGTCGTGTTTTCCTCGAGTTTCGACGAGCATCTTCGGCGCCTTGAAGCTGTACTTCAAGCCATCAAGATTTCCGGACTCACACTGAAGCCAGGAAAGTGCAGGTTTGCGTATGAGGAGCTCTTGTTTCTGGGACACGTTATCAGCAAGTCTGGAGTTCGTCCCGATCCACGGAAAACAGCCGCCATCACTGACTTCCCGCCGCCCACTGACAAGAAAGCTGTGCGCCGATTTCTGGGCCTGTGCGCCTATTATAGGCGGTTCGTGAAAAACTTAACCCGCATCGCCGATCCTCTCACTAATCTTACCAAGGCCGACGTGGAGTTCAATTGGGAAACACCACAGGAACACGCTTTCCAGGTGCTTAAACATCGCCTCCAGACGCCTCCGTTACTTGCCCATTTCGACGAATTCGCCGAGACAGAAATACATACTGACGCAAGCAGCGTAGGTCTTGGCGCCGTTCTTGTGCAGAGGGCTGACGGACTTGAAAGGGTTATTAGTTACGCCAGCCGATCGCTATCGAAAGCAGAAGCAAATTATTCCTCAACAGAAAAGGAGTGTCTCGCCATCATCTGGGCTACGTCGAAATTTCGCCCCTACCTCTACGGCAGGCCCTTCAAAGTTGCGAGCGACCACCACGCCTTGTGTTGGCTAGCCACCTTGAAGGACCCTTCAGGTCGCCTCGCACGATGGAGCCTGAGACTTCAAGAATATGACATTACTGTCATTTACAAGTCCGGCAAAAAACACTCCGACGCCGACTGTCTCTCTCGTGCGCCTGTCGACCAACCGCTACCCGACGACCCGGATGACGACTACTTTTTGGGAACGATAAGTACCGACGACTTCGCTGAACGACAGCGGGCCGACCCGGAACTTAAGGCCCTAATAGAATACCTCGAAGGCAGGACAGCCAAAGTCCCGAAGGTATTCAAGCGCGCACTTGCGTCGTTTTTTCTACGAAACGGTCTTCTACAAAAGAAAAACTTTTCACCGCTTCGAGCTAAGTACCTCCTTGTGGTGCCTTCAGCTCTGCGACCAGAACTCCTGCAGGCGCTACACGACGATCCGACGGCAGGGCACCTCGGTGTTTCTCGCACGCTCGCGAGGATACAAAAAAGGTACTACTGGCCACGTCTTACCACCGACGTCACTCGTTATGTGAGGACATGCCGGGACTGTCAGCGACGCAAGACACCGCCGACAAGGCCAGCGGGACTTCTGCAGCCAATTGATCCACCTTGCGGACCTTTCCAGCAGATCGGCATGGACCTACTGGGGCCGTTTCCGACGTCGGCTTTCGGAAACAAGTGGACCGTGGTAGCTACGGACTACCTCACCCGCTACGCCGAGACAAAAGCCCTGCCAAAAGGCAGTGCATCCGAGGTAGCTAAGTTCTTCGTCGAAAATATCGTCCTACGTCACGACGCCCCGGAGGTGCTTATCACCGACAGAGGAACGGCATTCACTGCCGACTTAACTCAAGCGATCTTTGCACACAGCCAAACAAACCACCGCCGGACGACAGCGTACCACCCACAGACCAATGGCCTCACCGAGCGGCTTAACAAGACGATCGCCGACATGCTGTCAATATACGTCGATGTCGAACACAAGACGTGGGACGCCATTCTTCCGTATGTGACCTTCGCATACAACACAGCGATGCCGGAGACGACGCAGATATCTCTGTACAAATTGGTCTACGGAAGGAGCCTGGCAACGACGCTCGATGCCATGTTACCCAACGTCACCGACAAAGAAAACCTCGGTGTGAGCGAGTACCTTCAACGCGCCGAAGAAGCCCGACAACTTGCGCGTCTCCGTATCAAGAGTCAACAGACGACCGACAGCCACCGCTACAACCTTCGACGACGCTTCGTGGAATACCAGCCCGGTGAACGTGTTTGGGTGTGGACGCCGATACGCCGACGTGGACTAAGTGAAAAGCTTCAGCGACGGTACTTCGGACCCTACAGGGTGGTTCGACGTCTTGGCCCACTTGATTACGAGGTTGTCCCCGACAGCATCACGAACTCTCAACGACGCTGATCGCGACCTGAAGTCGTCCATGTCGCGCGCCTCAAGCCGTTTCATGCGCGTTAACAAACTGAAAGTGTTTTTTTGTATTATTGTTGTTTCGTAATTTATTCATTGTACTTTCTTGCATTATTATTGTACCTTCATCTTTAGTTAAAGCATCGGGACGGTGCCTTTTTTCAGAGGGGGCCAATGCCACGTTCCATTTCCCAAGTTTTTGTTATCGTCCCAAAACACCACACGGTTCTCAGCGCAAACCGCGCCTGCAGTTTTCTAGAAGGTTCCGGACTGTAGTAGATCATTTCGATAAGATCACGCCCACTGTGCGAACGGTACCGATTGTTCTGGAACCTACGCCACTGCCAGCGATAACGCTAGATCATTCGACGGCAAGAGTATAAATGCCGACGCACTTCGCCGCTTGTCAGTTGTTGATTGAAGGCCGACGCTCCATTCGCCGCTATCAGTCCGAGACTGCTATCTGTGCGAGACTGCTGCTGTAATTGGACTTTCCGTTTACCGGGCACAGGTTCGCCCAAATAAACAGTTAAATCCCAACACGAAGTCTCCTGTCTTCGGCCACGTCACGACCCCGTGACAATACTGTTTACACGCACACCTTCCTTTTCTACTGTGAGTATATACCCTAACACATTTCATAACAGATTTATGTTACGTTTAAAAATGGGTTTACTACGCTCTGTTGTACTGGGAGGCTTGAAGGGTCGTACACCGAAGGCCTGTCTCGCTAGCCGAACGTCCTCTTCTCTAATCTGCCTGTTTCCCGCTACCCAGAGGCTCATACCCAAATCACATAAGCAGTAACAATATTGATCACTCGCTGTCTATCCCAGGCCCCGCCGCTGTGGTATAGTGGCTAAGGTAGTCGGCTGCTGGTCCACAGGTAGCGGGTTTGAATCCCGGCTGCGGCGGCTGCATTTCCGATGGAGGCGGAAATGTTGTGGGCCCGTGTGTTCAGACTTGGGTGCACGTTAAAGTACCCCAGATAGTCTAAATTTCCGGAGCCCTCCACTACGACGTCTCTCGTAATCATATGGTGGTTTGGGGACGTTGAATTTCACATATCAATCAATCAATCAATATCACAGGCGCTTATCCAGTCAGGTCTCAACTAACAAGTCTGCCAGGAAGGTTTTCGCCTTTTTCTGAAGATGTATCTGAGGCCATGGTCCGAGTAAATTCTTTAGTGTGAGTGGCCATCTGTCCAAACTTGCTAATTTGTTCCTTAATTTTTCTTTTTGATTCGCGTATTTGACGCACTCCAAAAAATATGGCGAACATTTTTTTTCTGCATGACCGCATTTGCATTCCGGTGAGTAGGATCGATGTATCTTGTGCAGCAAGCTGTTTGTGTATGCTACTTCCAATCGAATTCTGTGGATTAATGTCTCTAAGCGTTGTGGGAGACCTGTAGCTATGAAAACTTCCTCTTTTGCCATGCAGGTCACAGTAGTTTTTTGTAGTTTGAGCACACACGTCTTGTTGCGTTACGCCAACAAATTTTCAAATGAAGGTAGCGCAAAATGAATAATAATCGTATGGGTTGATTGTTCCAAAATCACCGTATGATCTTCAGAGACGCCATACTGGAGGGTTCCGGAAATTTCGACCACCAGGGGTCAAATAACGTGCACCGAAATTGAAGCGCACGGGTCTCAAGCATTTTTGCTTCCATCGAAAATGCGGCCGCAATTCCATCCCGTGACGAGCTGGTCAGCAGCCGAGTGCATAGCCGTGGTGGGTTGCTAGCGCAAAAGCAATGAATTATAATTGTGTAACTTCTCATCCACCATGGTATATCAGTGGCTAAGGTGTTTGTCTGCTGACCCAAAGGTCACGGGTACGATCCCGGTCGTGACGGTCACATTTCGATAAAGTCGAAACAGTAGAGGTCGGCGTACTGTGCACGTTAAATAACCACAGATAGTCAAAATTTCCGGAGCCCGCCACTTAAGTCATCCCTCAATCATACCGTAGTTGTGGGGTGTAAAACCATAGATATTATTTTTATTATGTAACGACTCAGTTACATTTTCTGGGGAAATAATCCCCAATTGTTGTCGATTCGGTCTTAAAGAAACTAATTTTATTGCAGTCGGTTGCTTATTTGCTGTAACGTGTACAAGTCTACTTCTCACCGCTAAGTTAGTGGTGAGGTGGAGCACGAATGTCGCTTCCCCCGCTGCAGCTCCCGCAACTACAGACTTACGCCCGTATTTTAGAGTATGGGTAAGTGCTGGACAGTGGCGTAGCCCGGGGGGGGGGCACACTGAACCTCTGCCCCTCCCCCTCCCTCCTCCACGCCTAATTTTTTTGCACACTATACTGAGCGAAAAATAAGTTTCAGGAAGGTGAATTAAAAAAAAGACAAAGATGCCGCACAAAAGCACTTCCGTCAATGTGAAAGACCAATTACAAAAAAAGAGCACTTTCCTGGTGTTGTTTACGAGGTTCTGTGTGCAAACTGCCATTGTGTGTACAACGGCAAATCCGGTAACTTTGAGCGACCAGCTGAAGCAGCGCAGTAATGACGTAATAAAACCCGAGAGGGTATCATCAAACGACCTCGCCGAGCATGCGCAAGCCTCAAATCACGAGATAAACTGGGGCAGGGCACATGTCGTCGCAACCGAAGAGGATGACCTGACTTCTAGATTGTATCTGAAAACTTCAACAATATCAACAGGAAAAACAAAATAATGCTCAAGCTAATGCACAGTAATCTGTCCCCCACATATGCAAGGTGTTTAGGCAACGTGCTATAGACGGCTTCAAGATTGAAAGCGTTTTACCCTAAAAAACATCCGGTCACCTCATTTACCAGCTTCTAACTTCGGAACTGAAAGCACGTTCTCAAGTTTTTTTGTTTTTTCTCTGGTAAGCGAAATTTCTCTTTAGTTTTCAAGATGAAAGGAACGTGCGTAAAATTCAAAGAAATGTGTTATCTTTTCTACATAGCTCATGAAAACATTTATTTTAATATATTTTGCCAAATAAGGTAAGGCAAGTGTGAAAATGAGAGGGCTATTTTTAAAAGGTTTCTTGCCCACCGATGCTATTGTGGCACATCGTCGGAAGGAGCCGGAGGTCATCAAAGGTGTATAAACTATTCAAACGCTTAAGTTCGACCTTTCACTTTTATTGCGAACAAGGTTCCCATTATGGGTGGCGAAACGCCTTCATATATATATATATATATATATATATATATATATATATATATATATATATATATATATATATATATATATATATATATATATATATATATATATATATAATTTCTTATTTTATTTTGTTCTGGTCGAAGCCTTGATTTCATCTACAGATGGTGCTTCCTCCACCCCTCAAAAAAAAAAATTGCCTTCGCCCCTGCTGCTGGAGTTATCTACTTTCTGTACTACTTATAACATTTCAATATGTTGTTATCGCACTGAATGTCCTTGCAGCGAAACTGAACCGTTTTTCTTGAATATGAAGCATTGCACGCGAGTCAACGCAATAGGAGGTGGTGGACCAGTTACGAGCGCTGCATACATGAACAAAACATTCCAGATTACACTCTCTTAACTTCATACACAACAAATGCCCAACGGCGCACATTTATTACACATATACGCACAAAATATTAAGCCTCAACGACAAGTCTACATCGCAAAAAAGAAAAAAAAGCCAGTCATAACCGTGCTCAGTAGCGCTTCCTTAGTTATATATCTTCATTAGAAAATGCGCAAGTTTTTGCCAAAGCTGTGGCTACTTTGGCCACAAGAAATTCAGATTAGCATTTAAAAAGAGGTGCCAGTAGTACATTACTTTTCATATATGAGCATAACATAATCACCACCAATAAGAAACTTAGATACAATATCAGTAAATCAAGAAATAAATATTAAGTATTCATTTATTCGCTGCTTTTGAAGGGTTCAAAAATAGGCTGTCCCTTTAAATTCAGGTATATGGTGGGGCGCATACCATGTACGTATAATCAACAAGTTCCACCAAAAGAAGCGTAAACTTGTTCTTTACGTCGTTCATGACAATTTTACTCCGACTGTCAGGATCAGAGAGCTCGCTCGGTAAGAAAATGCTTTTGTTTCTGGCGCAGGGTAAACTGGACTTCGAGACTGTTACAAGAAGACTGGTTTACCTAGAACAAGTAATCAAGGAAACGGTGCGACTCTACCCTCCTGGTCTCACGTGAGCTTTTCTTTAATTTTTCGGAGCTTTTATCAAAGGCACTCGTGTTATCCATCATTCCAAGACGAATAAATTTACATATGCCATAGAATCATTGTGTAATGAACCTTATGTTGTTTGCCCAAATCCTCATGCAAAGCCTCCTGCAGGGGGCCTATGAGGTATAATAGTTAAATAATTAGATAAATAAATAAATAAAGGAATAAATAAATAAATATATAAATGGGCTCATCACTCTTCTTCATTCTGTACTTTCAGAGCAGTGTTGCGCTAGAAAATCCAAATTTCTTTGTCCATGGCCTTTAGAAATTATTCGTTGCCATGGTTGAAATATTCGCAATCAATGCGGAATTCTTTTCATCGCTACGTTTGATCAGCAACCAGAAGTTTCGCAATACACACACACAAGCACGAGCATTTCTCATTTCGACAAATTCGGCGAGACTTTCGGGATGGAATAACTTCCCCAAACGAAATAGATAACGTAATAGATCTCGTAAAGTGGACTTTCTGGCAAACCTCCTGCGCAGTATTAGTATCTCCAATGGCTATGAATATCATCAAAAATGAAGCGTCGAGTTTAACTTTCAATTAGCAAATAAAGTCGCGCAATCTTGCTTTGCGTGCTTTGCACTGCGCTAGTACTGTTCAATCGAGCCCTTCGAACGTACCACGATACAGTTTCCTAGGCAATAACATGTAGACGTTATTCGACGTTCGAAAGTGACGTGAACTGTGCGGCAAATTTTCTGCTGCGATTATTCCTTTAGGATTCTTATATGACTATCGTAAAATGGAGCAGAAGCACCAGAGTACTCGCTCCTGAAGTGCGGGTGCACGCTTTATAAATGATCCACCGATATGTGTACCTACACAAATTTGTGCGTGAACATTTCGCAGTTTCGTGACGAGGCAAGCCAAAGAAGACTTCACGTACAGGGGCACCCAGTTCAAGGCCGGGACGTGCTTTATGGTGCCGCTATACCAGATTCAGAGAGACCCACGTTTCTGGCCTGACCCTCTGCAGTTCAACCCTGAAAGGTGGGAAAGCGTGTTGTATGTGTGCGCGCGTTTTTTTTGCAAACATAAAAATACAAATATTGTTAGAGAAACAAAGTCACTTTGGTCGTTTTCTTACATTACCTTATACTATATCTTACCGCATATATTTTGACACTCTTCTGGTCACGTTCTGTTGGCATATATTAATACTGGCATATATTAATACTGTGAACGCTCGGTGTATGCTTCACTTACTCGCAGTATGATGTATTTGGACGTACTGTACATACAATTCGGAACTTTACTTGCGATAGGCATTATGAAATAGTCTGAAACAAGCAACGATGCACGTAAAACCTCCTTTTTCTCGCGACACGGTTGAGATGTACAGTGTCAATTATTATGAAAAGGAACACGCGAACGCGTGGCCTGCGCGCTCTGGCGGCTGCTGGCAATGCGTTCAAGTGGGAGTGAGAGCAACCACAGTGTCTTTTAGCGTCACCTCGCAGCGAAGAAAACAACCATTTGTTGATGATCATGGCCAGGCTAGACTGCACCTGCGCGCTTCCTTCTTATCACCTTCGCAACGGGTGTAGTACATGCCTCTCGCCACACCTTTGAGGGGGCGCTGCGACCCTGCCGTCGTACAGACTGGCAAAGGGTCAAGCAGGAGTGCAAGGAACATTCATGGCTAAAAGGGAAAGTGGCAGGGTAAATGACACTCCTTGGTTTTGTGTACTTGTGGACGCGAACAAAGGCCAGAGAGGAAAACCAGGCAGTGGTAGAGTGTATATCAAATGACATTCAGGAGTTAGGAGGAGAGTGTGACATAATTATACTAGGAGATATGAATGCGCACATAGAAGATATAGATGGGTATAATGACCCAACAGGCAAATTGATCATGGCTATGTGTGAGAGCATGATTTGATCAAAATGATCATGGATATGTGTGTAAGGCTTGATTTGATCATTTGCAACAGTACCGAGAAGTATGAAGGGCAAATAACATGGGAGGTAAGAAGGCTGCAGTCGACGATAGATTACGCACTGATGTCACATAGGATGTATGATAAGCTCAGGGGAATGCACATAGATGAAGGTGGCTTCAGAAGTCTGGGTAGTGATCACAAACGTATCAAGCTAAGTTTTTGAACAGCAGTTAAAGTGGGAAGGAGACAAGATGAGCAACTACAGGGAAAAATTTATTCAGAAAGGCAAATTGAAATAGCCACAAAACAAATTAAGAAAGTAATCACTGAGGATATTAAACAGTGTGGACATACACGAATTTCATTGGACTGTTGGAGCTAGAGCTTGCTAAGGCACGTGAGAAGTCACCACAGAAAAGAATACACAAACCCAAAAGTTGGTGGGATGAGGAAGTTAAGAGAGCCATAGTAAAACGTCAGGAAGCCTCTAGAAAACACAGACATGCTAAGCAGCGGGGTCAACTGACAGATGATGTTGAAAAAAAAGGGAAATCTTTATAGGTTGTAGAAGGGATGCATCCCTTCTGATCAATGAAAAGATTAAAAGAAAGGCAGCTCAGTGGCTGGCAGAAGTACATAAAGAAGATAGAAAGGCAGCTGAGAAATTTTGGAACCATCTAAACTCCCTAAGAAATGAGACGAGCCTAGAGCAGAGGTTTATAACTACAGCTCAAGTTGCTAGGCTAGAAAGGGATGAAGCTATTCAATATATAAGAACAAGGGTGGCAGAAAAATTTCAACAAAGAAGTGTTTTATGCACCACAATAGACAAGGATGAATCAAGTGGTGCAATGGCTCCTTTTTCACAACAAGAGTGGGGAAGGGCTGAGAAAAGGGTTCCTAGTAGTACATCAACAGGCCCAGATGGCATTCCGATTATGCTGATAAAGACATTAGGTCAGAAGTCTAAGCAGGCTTTAAGAGAGGCAGTGAACAAAATAATAATCGATGGAGAAGTTCCCGATGAATGGAAACTTAGCAGGATGAGCATGATCTATAAAGGAAAGGAGGACAAAGCTGACATAAACAACTACCGTCCTATAACTGTGACATCAGTGGTCTACAGGATGGCGATGCAGATTATAAGAAAAGACTGCAGGCATGGACAGAGAATGAGGGGGTGCTGGGGGAACTGCAGATTGGGTTTTGTAAATACAGGAGGTTGGAAGACAATCTGTTCTCACTAATGCAGTGCATCGAAATAGCAGAAAAGGAACACAGGCCCCTCTGGCTCTGTTTTATATCAAGGGAGCGTACGATAGCGTGGTTCAAGAGGACTTGTGGGAACACTGGACACACTAGGTGTGGAAGATGGAGTCACTAATCTTTTAAAGGATATCTCTAAAGGTAACAAAGTAATTATAAAGTGCGAAAAACAGGTATCCAAGCCCGCAGATGTAAAACGGGCGCTTCGGCAGGGGTGTTCCCTGTCACCCTTATTAGTCATGATGTATTTACAAGCATTAGAGGCCAAATTAGACGGAAGTGGACTGGGCTTCTACCTCTCTTTAGTCAAACAAGGAAAACTTATTGATCAGGCACTACCAGCATTAATATACGCAGATGATATAGTGCTAATGACCAACAACAAGGAAGATTTGCAGAGATTGATGGACATCTGCGGAAATGAGGGAGATAGGTTATATTTCAGATTCAGTAACGAAAAATCAGAAGTAATAATTTTCAATGAAAATGAAGGTAGTGAGCTTAGAATACAGGAGGTCACGCTAGAGATAACAGATAATACAAATATCTGGGCGTATGGATAAGCAATGGGGCCGAATACCAAAGGGAACACGAAATATACTCGACAACTAAAGGTAACAGCAATGCAGCGGTAATGAAAAACAGGGCACTGTGAAATTACAATAGGTATGATGTTGTGAGAGGAATATGAAAAGGGGTCATGGTTCCTGGTCTGACGTTCGGCAATGCGGTCTTGTGCATGAGGTCAGAAGTTCAAGAAAGATTAGAAATTAAGCGACGTGGAATAGATAGGCTTACCTTAGGAGCTCAAGGGAATACACCAAATCAGGGAGTACAAGTTGATATGGGATGGACATCATTTAAGGGGCGGGAAGCTAGCAGCAAGATAAAATTTGAGAAGCGATTGAGAGAAATGGGGGACGAGCATTGGGCTAGGAAGGTATTCAGCTATTTGTACATGAAGAATGTTGATACAAAATGGAGGAAACGAACCAGAAAATTGACTGGCAAATACTCGGAAAACAGCAGGAGGCCAAACCAAAAAGAATTATCGGTTAAGAAGAAGGTGAAGGAAGCTGAGACCGATATGTGGAGAAATGGCATGATTAAGATGTCCGCACTAGAGATCTATCGAACTTTTAAGCATGAAATTGCCAAGGAAAGGATCTATGATAATACTCGGGGTAGTTCTCTACTGTTTGAGGCCAGGACTGGAGTATTGCGAACAAAGACATACCGGGTCAAATACGAAGGCGTAGGCACGGTATGCAGTGCGTGTGGAGAGGAAGAAGAAACTGCCGAACACTTGATTATGTTCTGTAAAGGGCTTCACCCTATAATTAAGGATGATGGTGCAGAGTTTTTCAATGCACTGGGGTTTAGGGACAGGGAGGGCAAAGTAGACTTTAGGCTGGTAGAATCACCTAGAAGAAGGTTATCTGGTTGGTGGCTAAAGTCAAGGCACGAGTGAAAGTTAAGCCTTTCACTGCAAAGTGCGGATACTCAACCTCACTATTTAAGGAAAAAGAAATAAATTTAGTTTTTGGTTCATTGAGTATTGCGGCTTGGTGGCGCTGGCCGCCGCTCGATCTGAAGGGTACAGCCATTTACATCCATCCATCCATCCAACCGTCCGCCGCTCCGTACAGCGCGCAAACACACGAGCTCGGGCGCGCTTCTACACTCACCACGCGTTCAAAAAACAAGTTGCCTAATTGTAAAGGCACAGAAATGGTTTGTTTTGACTTCTTATTTGCGCTAGGTGCATCGAGCTGAAGTTTGTGGAAAAATGTGTAAACGTAAGAGCCCGAAGTACTTCGATGGAAGCAGGCTTTTTCTTAATCACTGGTATATCAGTTTTGAACCTCTGCGTCCGCGTTCGTTACTTTCACGCAATGCGCTAGGATGTGGTAAGAGCATCACACTTCTACGTTTATAGCGGTAGGCGTGCTTGGTATGGTGTGCCGTTGCGTAGATATCATTTAATCACAATTGCGACTCATAGGCTACGTTGATAGAGACAGAAGGACGTAGACGAGGCTGTCAGGGAGTACCCGGCGTTAAAAAGTGGTAAGAAATATGCCTAGTTGAAAAACAGTCAGACCTTCGATCAACGCATGGAAAAGGTTCTTGACAACGCACTCACGTGCTTTTAAAACGTTTGTGATCAACTGTACGTTCGCTTGCGCTTGTGGCTGTTTTCTTAACATTAAGCAGTTAACCTTGATAATTTCTTTTCAATAGCAAGCTTTCAGATCATTCTGTCTCGGCAGGCCCATTAAAATAATGTTTTTTTATGGCAAGCATTGTGTCTGTAGACCCCGCATTTCTTATTTATGTATTATAAGGTTAAAAAAGAAAAACGTTGCTGATCCCTCTTTCTAGTTATCGGTATAGCACGAAAGTGAAAAGATTCTTCACACAGGTAGTTGAGCGTTTATTGTCGATTGTTTCGCCTAAAGGGCGAGATATTGAATGCTACAGCAACAAATTGAGAAGTCACGCGAAGAGCAGCAAGCAGCTCTAAACTTGAAGGGCACACTCCAAGCAGAAAGCACGCACGAAACGAGCCCACACAGGACAAGCACCTACTAACAACTGTCACAGTTCCACACTTAAAGCGCGCTGTTCAAACAAAAAAGACGCACGAAACAAACACACGAGTATACACAAGCTCGAACAACTGTCATAATTCTTACTTCCTCGTACGTGAGCAGCGTGCTTCTTTCGTAAACGCGGCCTTAGCAGCCAGCAATGTGACCTTCGCGCTTTCCCGAATCAGGAGTCTGATAAGTGCATGTGCAGTAGAGGCCGCGCTAAGTGGAGGCGGTGCCCATAGAAACGCAAAAGACGACAACCTTTAGAGCGCGCCCAACGCAAGCCAGTCGCATCATTTCGCACATCATTTCGCAACTGATGACCCCTCTTAAGGGTGTGTCTTACCAGTTCCCCAGGACCAAAGAAGGTTCATTCCCCTTCATCGCAAAGTACGCGGGCATCTGGCATTGTGCCTCCATCGAAATGCGACCGCCGCGAGCGGGGTCAAACCCACGACATTCGGGTCAGCAGCCAACCACCATAAGCACTGTTCTACCAAGATGGACCACCTCAGTTCGGTAAACAATGTTGAATAATACATCCAGATGCCTTGTAACTGATGCACCTCGCCCCGCCATGAATTATGGTTCAACAAAACATGCTGCAGGGCGAGTTGGTCCATACTTGGTTGGTAACTATGTTTGCGTACTTACATCACAAGAAAATGGCAGACATGAATGAGCGCGAACTTACACCTAACCTTACTTTTGTTCGTAGTCAGTAAATACGCCCCATCAATAATCATCACATTATCACACTCTGTAGATTATAATAGGCCACGTGAGAACCTCATTTCACCATCTAGGAGAGAAAATGAGAATTGCTTAACACAACAATTACCTTTTCTCGAGGTATAAAATGCTTCCATCACTTCCCTGGCCATGCTATCTCGAGGAGAGGTAATGTCTGTGTTAGCCAAGATTGAGTCCTAAATGCGAAGCATTTCTTAGCGAACTTCGGCGACATTAAACACATTCATTCATCCATCGAACCACCCACCCACCCATTCATTCGTCAGTCCGACCCTCCATCCATCGACCCACCCCCCCCATCCATCCGTCCATCCATATCCATCCGTCCATATCCACCCGTCCGTCCATCCGTCCTTAGTAATTCATTCATCCATCCGTCCATATTCACCCGTCCATCCGTTCGTCCATCCATATCCATCCATCCATCCGTCCGTATTCAACCGTCTGTCCGTATCCATCCGTCCGTCAGTATCCACCCGTCTATCCGTCCGTCTATATTCAACCGTCCATCCGTATGCAACCGTCCGTCAGTATCCACCCGTCTATCCGTCCGTCCATATTCAACCGTCCGTCCGTATCCACCCGTCTATCCGTCCGTTCATATTCAACCGTCCGTCTGTATCCGCCCGTTCGTCAGTATCCACCCGTCTATCCGTCCGTCCATATTCAACCGTTCGTCCGTATCCACCCATCCGTCAGTATCCACCGGTCTATCCATCCGTCCACATTCAACCATCCGTTCATCCGTCCGTACACATCCATCCGTCCGTCCACATCTATCCAATCCATCCAATCCGTCCGTCCAATGCAATCCGTCCGTCCATCCGTCCGTCCACATCCATCCAACCATCCGTTCATCCATCCGTCCACATCCATCCAATTCAATCCAATCCATCCAATCTGTCCGTCCAATGCAATCCGTCCATCCGTCCGTTCACACATTCGTCCGTCCACCCATCCATCCGTCCACCCGTCCACCCATCCATCCACCCCACCCGCCCGTCCGTCCACCCACCCGCCCGCCCGTCTGTCCCTCCGTCCCTCCGCCCGCCCGTCCATCCATCCATCCATCCATCCATCCGTCCGTCCGTCCGTCCGTCCATCCGTCCGTCCATCCATCCATCCATCCATCCATCCATCCATCCATCCATCCATCCATCCATCCATCCATCCATCCATCCATCCATCCATCCATCCATCCATCCATCTAGCCGATTACGACTTGAAGCTCTCCTGGCTCTTTCAGTAACAATAGCTACACCAAATTTAGTAGGGCATAGAATGACTGCATGACGAGCACAACTGACTAGCCATAACATGATTATCATGACATGTATGTCATGAACGTCATGATTTACATTTCATGGTCTTGCTGCTCTTGCGGTGGTTTCATTCACATGGCAAGTTACAAAACCGGTGTGGTATAACATGACTGCATGGGGAACACAAGTGACAGACTCTAACGTGGAAATAATGACATGCATATCATGTAATTCATGAGTCATGACTACACGCCATGCTCATGGTGCACTCGCGGTCGTTTTGCTAGCTTCAGTCATGCCAAATTTGGTATTACGAGCCTTGAATGCATGACGAAGGTATATGAATAGTGCAAACATGATAGTCATGAGATGCATGTCATGTTGGAACATGACTACATGTTACACACATGATGCACTCGTGGCCGATTCGCTAGCTTCACATCAACCAAATATGGCGTTACGTGACGTGAATGACGGGCGTAGGTATGTGACTGCTGCCAACATGATAATCATAAGATGCGTATCATGTAATGCAAACATGCTAATCATTATATGCGTATCGAGTATTTCACATACTACCGAAAGGCATGAATCCTGTCAGGAAACTCGCGCTTTATGAATGAATGAGCGAAAAGAAACATTAGGAGGTCGTTTTGCTCTGTTAGTGACAATAATTAGAAATAACAAATAATCATACCAAGGAAAACACATAAAATACTATTTATAATAAATGTTTTATAAATGACAACAAATTATTGTGGATACCAAAAATAACTTGCTGGTGGTGAAGATTATTTGACCCATTTACCGAGAGACCCCATAATTCACGCCCATAAAGAATAAGCACCTTAGCAACATTCACATGTCATTTTTAGTGACGTCAGCGTATTTTTCGAGTGTGACCAATCGTAGGGCGGCAACAATCAGCGATAAAGTTCAGTGTTTTGATGCCCGACGCTTCCAGGTTTGCCCCAGAAAACGAAGCCCATCTCATAAAGGCGGCGTATATGCCTTTCGGCTTGGGTCCGCGAAACTGCGTCGGCAAAAGCATGGCCACGCTCATTCTCAAACTGGCGATGGCGAAGCTGCTGCTCCAGTACCACCTGGAGCTCGGCCCTTCGCAAATGGTGAGAAGCAACGCCTCGTGGTTTCTTTCCTTCATCTTTCTGCCTCCCTACTCCTCCTTCTCCTCCTCCTTCTCCTCCTCCTCCTCCTCCTCCTCACTAAACACCTTCTTCCGTCTCTCTCTCCTTCTTTTCATCTCCCCCATCCCGTTCTTACATGTAGGGTAGCAAACCAGTTATTCTCGACTGATTGGCCTCCCTACCTTTCCTTCTCTACTATTCTTTCTCTCTCTCCATCTTTATCATCATCACCACGATCGCCATAGTTATTATCATCATCGTTGGTGCTTGAGAAGTCAGGCCTAATAAATACAAATGGTCTTCGCACATCCTTCTTACTTCCCGAATAATCTCGGTTGTGTCACATTTCCCACTACACACACGCAGCAACAATCACAAAAAAAAACAAGAATGAGAAGTACTGACCACGGGTGGATAAAAATATCCTAATAATACCATCTGTGGTTCTACGCGTCAAGATGTGATGTGGTTTTGAGGCACGCCTCAGAGCAGGCACGCTCCGAAAATTTTTACAACCTGGTGGTCTTTAATGTTCACTAACGTTGCGCAGTGTACGTGAAGCTCTACAGCCTTTTGCCTGCACCAAAATGCGACCGCCACGTCTGAAATTGAACGCGCTACCTCGGGTCAGCAGCCGAGTTCCATAACCGCTACAGTGGCACAGCGGGCTAAAGATATCTTTCTGAGAGGAAAACAAACAGCGCTGCTGAAAGATAAAATAGACAAGCCTGTTGTTATGAGAACCTTAGTGATAGCCGCGATGACCTGACAGTTGTTTGCTCGAACAACAGTTTTAATCGGCAGTCCTCTGCCCATTTTTTTACATTAACTTGTTTTAATGCCGAAGCTCACACACGTGATGTGGTATACAAAGAGGCACGCCCATTTATTTTTGCCTACCTTATTTTTATATGGAAGCATTGCGTAACAGGCTCTTTCTAACAGTAATAAGTTTTAGTAGCGCTTCAATAAGGCTGCGTTCACACTGCAGTCGCAGCTATCATAAGTGATGTATCACGCAACAATTGTATACCATTAATTGGCATAGAAAACGACTAGGTCAGTAGACAATTAAGTGGAATGCTGGGCCAGTTAGTGCTCCATAGCGTGGAATTATATGACCACACAAGGTAGGTAGTAGGAAAAGCACTTGGCAGCGTCTTTCTTGTCAACTGCTTTTCCTTCTACCTTGTGCACTCATATATTCCCACATTAAGTCAATAGACATTGATCTTTCCGGCACGATAAGTTTTTTTCTACAAGACGTACCAATCACTGCTCTGTATGTGCATTGCGTCCTCGCTACAAATGCAGCGAAGCGAGAATCGCCACGGGCTTCTCTGTTTGAGCTAAAGAGGAGGTGTGACGAATGCTTCTATTGACGCACATCGCGTCTCCCCTCTAATCAGGCAAACCAACTTCACAGACGTGCTACTACTGCATCTTTCAAGACGTGCATGCATATGCGGAATTCGGGGAGCCTGGAATCCCCGCGAACGGGGAGTGACAACCGAAAGTGCTTCGCCCGTTATTCATACTTAATGATCGACTCAGCAATTTTCGTAGAAGTCGTGGGTCTTATTTAACAACATCTAAACAAACTTGCGTTTGAGCCTATGATCCTTGCTTAGAATCCGTACGTAGAGCACGTAGTCAGAACAACCAAGAAGTTTTGATTATTTTTTTCATACTTGCTTTCATTTCCTTCGTTCTCTCGTTTAGCCGTGCCTTAACCCAAAGAATGCTATGTCTGTGTTAAACAAATATTGAAATTTGACATAGCACGTGTAAAAGCATAGGGAAAATTGAAATCAAAATACACGAGTTTAGCTCACGCACGTCCACGACTGAGAGCATCACATCTTGCCGCGTGACGAAATAACAATGAGTTACCACAAAAGATTGTCTGAAAACAAGTTTGAGCTGCGCTCACATGTTACTAGGCCTTTATTGCCAGAAAAGTTTTATACAAGCTTAATAATTAGGTATAGGAAATCTTGAAACGTTATCATTTCTTACCAGTGCCTCACGCTACACCCAACAGTAGCTGAGTTTTTGTGATGTGAAGTTTTTCAGTGGAAGCATGTGTGAATGAGTGATGTGTTTCTAGGGCTTCCTATATGGCGCTAAAGTACTGACAACATGACGAGTTTCCAACTACTTGGACAACAGGTTTCAAAAGGCCCAGCACTGCTATCATAGAAGCAAAGGCTAGAAAAGTGCCGGCATGCACGACAATAAAAAATGCTGTGCGAAATACGCGATCTCGAAGGCTGTGGTATCCCGCAATATCTTGGTTGCAATCACAACGAGGCTGTAAAGTGCGAAATCAAACCTACGGCGTCAATTTTGACAACGCACTTGTTATGCTGTGTAAATGTGAGAGCTTTATATAGTTGTCGTTTAGGGCAATGTCAGGAGTTTTCCAGTGATAGCTTTCAAGCGAAGATATGCTCACTCAATAACCCAAGTTATACTCTTCCTTTAATAATTCAATGTATTACAGCCAAGCGAGGCAATGTTCTGACAGATTTACCCTGCTTCTTTTTTTTACTGCTAACAGGGCGAAATGCAGATAAATTCACGTGCGATGGTGTCGACACCTGAGAACGGCCCGTGGGTCATCATCCACCACCACAACAGGCACCGATAGCAACATCTGCACTCGAACATTCTCCAACGATTGATTGATATGTGGGGTTTAACGTCCCAAAACCACTTATGATTATGAGAGACGCCGTAGTGGAGGGCTCCGGAAATTTAGACCACCTGGGGTTCTTTAACGTGCACCCAAATCTAAGCACACGGGCCTACAACATTTCCGCCTCCATCGGAAATGCAGCCGCTGCAGCCGGGATTTGAACCCGTGCCCTGCGGGTCAGCAGCCGAGTACCTTAGCCACTAGACCACCGCGGCGGGGCTCTCCAACGATCATACCACCCATGTAGCAAGACTATATATCGATAGGATAATGGTTCTGCATACTTTAAGAAGTGAGGCGCGACGACGACAAATGACAGAGGGAATACATACACACACTCTGGCTGCCATCTACAGCGTGCTATCTATCGCAGTGTGTCGTGAACACATAAGAACTGGCGCACGCGACGCTATCACTGTTTTAGAATGCCAGCCCGTTCGCTTAACCATGCGCCGTAAGCTTCTATTTGTGTGAGTGGTTACACCTGCACTAAAGGAAAAGAGTAGTCATTGCATGTTTGGTAGTAGCTCATATCATAATTTGACACGCTGCAGCCAAAAAGAAGTGGGCATAGGTAGCACGTCAGACAACAGAAAGCGAGATCATCTGCGCAAAATATCATCTTATAACAATCAATATATTTATAGAACGAATAATGAGAAATTATCCGCGCTGTTAAGGAATAGTACGCATTGAGATACGGTAAGCCTTCATACTCACATTACCAATTAAGCTGTCTAACTCGAGTGAACGCTGTTTCATCTGAAACCATTGACATTTGCATTGCGCCAGGCATACGTAGAGCAAAGGCATTACGCAATAACCGGTACAACCTAGTTGGGATGCCTAAACGGCCTTCCAAACAGGGCTGCCTCATTTCGCTGATGAAGGCGTATTTTAGAGAAGCAGTGGCATAAAATCTCGGAAAAATATACAGCATCTATCAGTTCCACCACATTTGGAAGTTTAACTGAGTTTCTAATTTCCACACTGTTACCGTAGTGATCATTACGTGGTCGTCAATTCTTTCCGATGGAGGCGGAAATGTAGTAGGCCCGTATGTTCAGATTTGGGTGCACATTAAGGAACCCCAGGTGGTCGAAATTATCGGAGTCCTCCACTACGGCGTCTCTCATAATCTTCAGGCGGTTTTCGGAACGTTAAATCCTACGTATCAATCAATCAATCAATCAATCAATCAATCAATCAATCAATCAATCAATCAATCAATCAATCAATCAATCAATCATTCAGTCAATCAATCAATCAATCAATCAATCAATCAATCAATGTGGCTATAGCACACACCACCGTAAACGACGGCGTGGTTCAACCGTTCAATACAATGCCACGCGTGATTTGTGGCCCGATCTGTGTCACGCGCCGGCCGCAGATCACTCTAATAATCTCTCATAATCATATGGTGGCCTCATTATCATAGTCTCTCATAATCATATGGTGGTTTTGGGACGTTAAACCCCACATATCAATCAATGGTCGCCAATATCTGTCCTCACGACTATCATATAGCACTGGTAGATGGCGCTAACTTGTACCATTAGGAAAACTAATAAAGGCACAGAAGGCTGACGATGCAAAAAACTTGGTCTGTCCAAGTCTGAGCGATGCGCATTTCCCCAATCCTTTAATAATAAGCACTTAGTATTTCTGCACGCTGATTGCACAGCCGCTCAGTGAGGCGAAGCATGAAGGAAGTGCTTTTTCAACATGTAATATAAGACGCATTCCATTAAAAATATACAGCAATAATATTTTTTTATTTATTCAATAGCCGACTTTTATGCGAGTAGGCAGGAGTGGGTACATATACATATACATTTGATATTACATTTTTATAATGCAAAAAAGCAACAGGAACGACTTATAACAAAAACAGTGCGTCGAGGAAAAAATTCTAAAAGAGTTCAAACTTACAAACACTGAAAACATGAGTCAATTGTGATAAGTGAAGTGCGCGTTTCGTGAAGTGCGCGAGTGCAACCAGTGTTCGGTTTAAAATGTGCGCGAGTGCACCGGCTTGGAAAGAAGACGACGACGACCGATGGTGTGGACGCGCGCTTTCGCGATGTATTCGGTGAGAAAGACAATGGGCAGGCGAGGCGCGTGAAGTTCGGACCAATGAGAGGTCCCCACGCTGGTTTGGAAGAAGCCCGAACGAAGAACGGGGCAGACGTGGCCGGGACGCGACGGAGGCAAGCAGGCTACCAGGGTGCGGGGGTGGCGGCCGAGTTCCTGAGGCAAGGCTGCTGCGGGCTCCCACCTGGTCGGGCACCCGAGCATCATCTATCGTCTGGCGTTGACCAGGCCGCTCGTCGTCTGGCGTTGGCCAGGCTGTTCGTCGTTTGGCGTTGGCCAGGCTTCTCACCATCTGGCTTTGGCCAGGCTCGTCCTGTTTCCAGGGCTACGTCCCAGCGTCGGAGGACGAACGCTGAGAGGTCACTGACCTTGGTGCGCCCGGAGTTACCTTCAACCACGAGCAACGCTTGGACCTCTGATCTACCTTGTCTGCACCTCATCGCATCAACCCTCGCCGTCTACAAGGGTGCCGCGACTGAACGGTGACAGTCACTTTTGCTATTGTGGAACTTACGCATCCTTAGCATTTCGCGGTCATTAGGTTAACTTCTCCTCAAATTTGTGTGCTTTGTTTGTTTTTCCTCTTATCCCTTTCTCTTTATCTAGTTTATTGAAAATATATTTAGTGGTTTTTCTTGTGTGCATAAACGGTCTCGTGTTCTCTTTACCGATGTGGGTTTTCTCATCGGTTTGAATGCACAAGAACCTACACGAGAGCTTGTGGGTTGACTAGCCTCGTGACATCAATGTAACAAGTTTTGCCAATTTTGAACAGAATTAGCGAGTTTTGCCTAAGTTGGTGTTTAACATCCCAACACGACCACGACAAGCGAAATACCCTAAAACAACTCCGAAGTTTTGTCGGCCTTTCATCATATTTCCGATGCTTTATTCGAAATTTCGCCTCTCTATGTGCGCCACCGACCAACCTTAGCATCGAAAAAGACACTTCCGCCTGGTCACCAGCATGCGACGACGCTTTCACCAAGTTACGCCGCCTTCTAACTTCGCCACCCATACTGTGTCACTTCTATCCTGCCACACCGACAACGGTTTACATTGGTGCCAGTGGTGTTGGCCATGGCGCAGTGCCCCAGCAATGAAAAGCAGGATGTGGTGACTATGCCATCGCCTACGCAAGCTGAACTCCGACGAAAGTCGAGGCGAACTACTCCGCGACCGAGAAAGAGTGTTTGGCCATTAGTTGGGTCCTTGGGAAATTTCGCCCTTACCTGTATGGTCAGTACTTGACGTTGTCACCGACCACCACACCTTTTATTGGCTATCCACTCTTACGGATCTTTCTGGACGACTTGCCCGCTGGGCGCTCAAACTTCAGGAGAACGAAATCCGCGTATTTACAGATCCGGCCATAAGATCACGGACGCTGACGCCCTTTCTCGCTCACCCGTATGAGATGATGGTGCTTGCCTCACCTCTTTGGAGACAGCACTTTTGTCGCCCGCCTTACTCAACATGACGGTGGAACAACGGAAGGACCCCTGGATCAGTGGTTTCATCGGCATTCTTTTTGATACTCTCACTTTTACACCGTCTCGTGCCCCTTCCACCAGACACGCGACCTTCGCCCGAGGGACGACTTCTTTATTGACGCAACTATCCTTCCGACGGTCGCAAGTGGCTCTTCGTGCTACTCAATGTAATATTCTGCACTGACATCATACGCTCCATCTATATGCAGTGGTGAGTAGACGACGCTTCGCTTAAACTGTCAAATGCATCTTGTAAAGCTCCAGCCTCACAGCGAATCAAAAGATCGAGTGTTTTTCAGCTTCTTTGAACAAAAAGGGCCTTTCACCGCTCCCTACTACCCAAGCTGCGAAAAACAAAACTGGAACTGCAGAGGAAAGGTTCCGTAGACAGTTTGCAAGCTAAAGTAATCTAGTCCGAAGCCTTTGCTTCCCATAATTCCCATCGAGTACACAATCGCAGCGCCAGATTGCTCTCTAGGTATTATTGTACGAAACTCTATGATATGTAAACGACTCGGGAAGAGCTGCCTACAAAATAGAGTTTTCAATTAACTAGGGTGGGGGGGGGGGGGTCTGGTGCTTCGATTCTTCAGCGACCATGTAAATAATGGGTAGTACTCGAATTTACCTGGTATTTGTACTTGTGGATCTCAAATCACGTTTGTGGCTTTGTTAATTGCTGTGTCACGGTTTTGTTTTGAAAGAAAGAACGAGGCCTTCTGACCTTGCTGACCCGATTTCAAATGGTAAGCCTGAAAGATTAAGGTGGTGAAGTGTAACTGCTGAACATTTGTTGATTGTCACTTTATCAAAAAGCCACTTTAAGCCACGCGACGCCAACCAGAAGCAAAAAAAAATTGCCCGCAGCTTCCCTCGGGGGAACACTGAGGAGGATGCGGAAGCGGTTCCGCCAACAGTTTGGCCGGCGCTGGTCGAAGGGACGTCAATCATTCTGTTTGTGGATTCGTTGGCATTCATTTCACGGCGACTTCGGACGTCGACGCGCCGTACAAACCAACGGACGAGCGGCAACTGAGCGAGCGAGCACCGACCTTGAGTATATATACAGCGCGACGGCGCATGCGCTGTCAGCTGTCGAATGTTCTCGAAGGAGAAGCGCACGCGGCACAGATGGTGGGCGATGGTGCGACGGCGCATGCGCGCGCGTCAGCTGTCGAATGTTCGAGAAGCGGTGCGGACGGCGCGAACGGCGCACTACAAGGCGCGAGTATAAGATGCTTCCGCCTCTAAAATAGGACAAATCAGTGTACTACCCATTATTCCCGTGCTCGTTGAAGCGTCGTGTGTTGCAGCTCCAATAAAGTGTAGCGCCATAGTTTCCTCTAGTGCATTTATAGGATACGCAATGGCCCAAAGGAGAGGGAAGGGGGAGAGAGGGTAGACTAGCAGACGCTTACTGCGTCGGCGTTGCGAGGCGAGAGAAGGGGGAGCGTAGGAGTGGAAAGGGAGGGGGTTCGCATACAAAGTAAAGGTGGCCACGCCACGCAAAAGATCTACCTCGACCATGAGATGCTTCGCATTCAGAATCGTAGGAATCCGAGTACAGCGCTCTAGGGAGAAGAGTTCCGAAAGTTCACGCGGGCCCATACAAGGCAGTTATGCCGAGATACTTCCCTTGGAAACATTCTAGGGGACAGCATTCATGAGCGAAGCTTTTAACATGACCAGATCGTACTTAAAATAAAGCCGCTTCGCACTAGTGCCACGCGTGAAGGGAGTGCAGAGCTGTAGCGGACGCTTTTGTCTCACCTCAGTTTACTCATTTTTTTCTCTTTTATTTTAAAGCGAAAGCTGAATATGGCTAGGAAAAATAAAAAAGTGTCCGGCAGCGGTGTGAAGCGGTGTCACTCACGAGCAGTCTTCATTCGTTGTCCAATCAGTTACGACATTCTCAGCGTCGTACTCAAGCACACTCGCCATTGGCTGCGTTATGAGTGACGTCGTCCTTGTCACCACAGCCATGACGCCTAGCACGCGCACACCACTTTCTGCTGAAACCTTCCACGTCGGTATGTCACGGAGAATTCCAGAAGAGCGCTGATGGTGGAAACGTGAGAGAGCTCGCATCGGCTGGGCCGATGGTGCATTCCTAGCGCAAAAACAGGCCCAAGATGCCGAGTGCCGCCAGCAACGGCGTACAGACGATGCGCCAGCCTTTTAAGCCGCGCTAAATCTCGAACAGGAATGCAAGCGCCGGTGACGGGCGCATCCTGCAAACCCCGCCCCTGAGTTAGCTCACAATGCCAAGCGCTTGCAACAACGCCACACCAGCAATGAATGCGTGGTTTTTGAAGAAGGAAAAAGACACCTAATTTATTTCTTGTTATAGGCGACGCGGTGCAGTGCCTGCGCCGAACCAGTGGCGCTGCGGCGTCAACGTGATGATTGTGGGAGTGCGTTCGCCGGGGTGATCGGACGCTTTTGGTTTCTCTAGCGGCACTTTCTCCAGAGACTTTCTCCAGCGGTGCTTTGACTTCAGCTTGGACGTATGTGTCCAGCTGTTGTTCAAGAAGAACGACTGTGGTTAACGCACTGCGAAACGCATTCAACCGCTCATTACACTCCTTCTTGGCCATGATCACACGATGTGCGGCACGTGAAACGAACACTGTGGTAAGCTCAAGCGAAACGTGTATGTAAGCTCATGAAGCAAGAACATGTATCCAATACTCTTGAAAGGTTTCAGTGAAGCATCGGGTTCAGCCCACTGCTAAATACTGGAGCCAAACGTTTTAGCTTTCGATGGTTAACCATTTGTACGAAGTGCTTGGGTTTTGTTCTTTTTACTTCTTTTCTCTGCCAGTTTTTGATGTTATTCGTTATCGCAATTGCTATTCAGTTCTATTTTGTAATTTTGAATTTCTTTTTCTTTACTTTTCAGTTGTTGTTTTTTCCGTTTCAATATTCATACGCGGTTCTACTTGCACTCAAAAAACAAAGAAAAAAGACTTTTGTTTGATGTGAGCACACGCTGAGCATGTTACACTTGACATTTCTAGATGTGGTTTCGCCTGCGTAACACAAAGAGACACCGACCTTGTACAATCAGCCTACGACAGCCCGACCTCCTAAAGTGATTCATACGAGAAGACCTCAGTGAAGGTTTTGTTGCCATAGATGGATAAGAACCAGGCAGTGAGTGCAATTGCACTGACTTTTGCCAGATTTTCGGTGATAGATTTCACAAGCATTGGGAATTGGGAAAGGCGCTTGTTGGGAAAGACGTAACAGGAACTGCAGGTCGCTATTAACGCTAAAGCAAGAAAGAAACAAGAAGCGGTGCAAGCCAAGATTTGATGCCGGTGCTGGCAGACGGGGAATGACGAGTATAGCAGTAATTTTTTGTTATCTAGAGATGTTATACGTAATAATCACAAAGTAACAAATAATGTCCCAGCTGTGGTGTTAAGGCTTCTAGCACATGGGTATTGCCTGCTAAAGAGCATGCGAACAAATTCTTTGTCATGCGACTTGTCGCAAGCAATATATGGTAACCTATATGCTTGATATTTTTAGGAACTGTTTAAAAAACTTTCAAGTTTATGTTGCAGAAATGGTTTCACACCACGGCTCAATTGGTGCCTTGGCCTAATGAGAACACGTTTATTGCAATTGACAAAAGAAAGATGACGACACATTCTGAGGGACGTCCGCCGTGTTGGGCATGCGGTTATTGCTATGTGTACAAACGAACCATCCCGGTACAAAGCATGCTAAGTCCCATCAAACGTGTGTGATAGTACAAAAGCACTTTCAGCTTACCGACTGAAGAGGTCTCTAGAAGGGATGACCCACAAGCTGTCATCCTGTGGGGATGCGGAACGAACCACTATGATAAATGACGACCACTGGAGTTGAGCTGTGTTTCTGCAACTGCTGCAGAAAAAGAGTGCCTTTTCAAACCTCAATAAACCAAGAGTTTTGTCTAGCTATGATGTATTTTCACATGATAGGAACTTGTATACGCACCGAGTGCCACTTACTTGTACAATATGTAATCTGTTGAAGAAAACGCTGTTTGAAGGAATCTGGTTATCGCTATAGTACATGTGCAATGTTGAAAACGTCAATTAAATGATCATAATACCAGGGTGCAATGTTGAATCTGTGTACGAAGTGGTGCGTGCGAGGCCGCGCAGTGAGTTCAGTTTTTGAACAAAATATAATGGACCCAATGTATTGGGTCCCTACTACTGAGATGCGAGATGGATATTTGTAGCGCTTCGGTAGCAGAAAAACCTTAAAATTTCACAGTGAATCTGTTTTTGGCTAAGGTCGGGGATTAGAGGCGTTTGCAGGGGGAAAATTTAAGAGATCCCATGTCTTCGGAGAATCAATTTCTCGCGAAGCAGTCAGCAATTAGTGGTCTCTGGTGCGTGTTAGGAGCGGAGCTTTCTAATCATTTTGTTGCACCGGGATAGAGTAAACAGAAATCATCTTCAATAACCCGTCGGCCCTTGTTTCGTCCTCTTTTCACGTATCACGCAATTAGTCACTGGGCTGAAGTCACGTAACAAAACATAAAAACTATAGTCGCGCAACTAAAAATAACGTAACATTACGTAATAACCACTCGCTTAACTAAAACTACGCAAACTTATGCAACATGCAGAAAGGTGACTTACATCGCGTAACACCACGTAACAACTACTCACGCCACAAAAGATCGCGTACCAGCACTCACGTGGCTATAGATCATGCAACATCACGTAACTAGTTGCGTGACCAAAAGTTCAACATCATCACGCAACATTTATTCCCCTGATAAAAGTAACGGGAGATGTTTCTGCCGTCAACCACGTAACAGCTAGTCAAATGACTAAAACTAACATATCCCATAACATATAGTCATGTGACTTGTATAGGCGTATTTACCGGAGGAAAGGCAAGGGGGGTGTAGCTCCTCATTGAACGAAGTTAAAGGAATTCAGTCCTCCCCCCCTTCCTCCTTTCAGCGGGCCACTGTCGGCTGTCCGTCAATGCGTCGATCAGTGCGTTCGTACATGCGTCCTCTTGTGCGTCCATCCGTCCTTGCGTCACACACACACACACACACACACACACACACACACACACACACACACACACACACACACACACACACACACACACACACACACACACACACACACACACACACACACACACACACACACACACACACACACACACTTAAAGATAATAGTGTTTCTTGGGGAACATCGACGCAAAAATTTTGGGCTGTCTGTCTCTCTGTCTGTCCCTCTGTCTGTCTGTCCATTTATCTGTTTCTCTACCCTTAACGGTACTGGGCGCTTAAAATGGCACCAGCGGATACCTCAAACGACTGACCCCATCCGCAGCGCTCACCAATGTTGCTCAAGGTTCAGCGTTTATAGTTGTGCGATTGTCAATAAAAAATTGATTATCACGCATATCTAAGACACCATAACAACACGTATATATTCTGCATGTGCTTCCTTTACTAGAATAAGCATACATACATTATTCTAAGGACCGTAGCGGCCTTGACCGTGCAACGCTTGCACGAAAAGGGAAGCATTTCGAACGCTTTGCTAAGGCGACCTGGTGGCGGCACCTACCCGTCGCCTTGCGTTCTACACTTTATCATCTCTGAGACGGGCGCGCACGCGCGTCTCAGAGCGGCACGTTTTGTTTTCCAAGGTAACAGCCAGATAGTGCTCATGTCTCACGTTTGACGTGATTTGCTGCTCTCGTTCGCCTCCACTGCACGCTCAAGGCACTCTAACGCAGTGCCTCCAGAATAACTTTGACCAATTTTCTTGCGCAGAACATCAAATAAATGTTTTGTTCGATCTCTCCAGACGCAAGAATATTGTCTTTCGACGACATCTGGAGATTAACATGCAGATACGGGGCCAATTTTTTTAATGAGCGACATGTCATAAAATGACACTAATATATGTACAATTGTTGCACGCGCCGACATATCTTGAAGAGTTGCAGATGTTTACATAATCAGTCGTTTGCCCTTGCACATTGATGTCAACTAGAACATGCGTACTGGCAACACCAGAAGCTGATATGAAGCGCTGATGCTCGCGACGATGCTGGCCCTGGACACTGCTACATAAACGAACTTGAGCACATGGCAACTAACCACAATTGGCGTTAACCCGACGTGACGGCTGTATCAAAAGAGTACAAATGTACTGTTTATGAAATTGGATGTGCACCACTGCAACCACTATTGACGTTCACGAAGATGAGCGTCTATTTGAAAAAAAGTTCCGAGACATGGCCTAGCTCTGTGGTAAGATGCTTCACTGCCACGCAGAATGCTTGGGTTCGATTCCAGCTGGGACCCTGGCATTTTTTGTTCGCATTCGTAGGGTCGACGCTACGGATGTCGGCTATGAACGCTCACGCGTTAAAATTGCCCATGTGTGTTCTCGTCGTTACTGGGTATACATACTAAGTGTCAATAATTTGTGGCGCATACCACCATAGCAGTGACACATACCCGCCCGTGGGTATGTGCCACTGTCTGGCGGAAAGTATTTGACAACGTACGCGACAGAATTGTGACATTATTCATGTCTTGAATAGTGCGTCATGTTCGTGAAACCCTGTCATGCTAATTTTGGTTGACGCCAAGTAAAGGGGGTGCCCACGAGAGCTCCCAAACGTAAGTAGCTAGATAGATAGATAGATAGATACGCTCAAAGTCGCTGAATTTTGTTAAGAAATCCTTCGCATTTAAAAGCATGATACGCGCATGGTGGCGGTGGCTCACGCTCGAAGGTGAAACCATGATGCGCGAGCGCGCGAGAAAATAGAAATGACGTCACACGAAGACGTTGGCGATCGCGTGTTCGTCGGCGGCGTCGTACGCTAGGGAGCGTGGTGCAGTAAAAGAAAAAAGCCACTTTGGCGCGTGCGCGCGTTCAGAAGGTCGGCAGATGGACAAGGCTGCAGAGAGGCATTCTCGAAGACGGAACCCTGACGTGTGAGCGATCGAGGCAGAAGCATGCCATGAAGCTGGCGCCGCCGACAAGATCCCGGCGCACGAGAACGGGAGGCCGAAGCGGCGCAGCAGCAGCGTGCGGGCCCAACCTCGTTCCACTCTCCATCATTTACCCCGTAGATAGGCTGTAATTTTTTTCTTAATGATCTCGCATTTGAATAACCGTAAACTACCATAAGCAATCGCATGGATTGATTGATTGATGGATATTTGGAATTTACATCCAAAAACCACCATATTATTATGAGAAAAGCCGTAGTGCAGGGCTCCTGAAACAAGGCGATCGAAAGCCATGGCTTAAAGTGTTCCGTCATTGCCGTCACGGCTGAAATCGGCGCAGACTAAAATGCACTCAGGCGTTCAAATGCGCGGATACCTCTTACACAGACACCCCCTAAATGCACAGGTACCTTCTTCATGTACGAAATTCACCTCTTGAAGCGGACGGGTGAATGACAACCGCTGCGGAGTAGATCGCTAGGGCATAGGACGCGTGATTCGAAGGATTAGAAGGTGAAAAGTTCAGTCTCTGCCGGCGGCTACCTTTTTATTTACTTTAATTTTGTACCACAATTTCTGCAAATAACCATCACTATACTTTTTGTGGCCCTATTGTCAGGTCTCTTCAATATCCTGTCTAACAAATAAGAACGAGTGATTGTTTCCCTCTGTCTTTAAAGCAATAGTAATAGTGGTTGATATCATGAGCTGAAAAAAAATTGCCAGGTTCCCCGTGCCAGGCCCCAAGAATGAATGAGAAAGGTTGACATGCCACTTTAATGTCACCACAACGTTACGAGGTGGAGGTAAATTATGTCGTACACGACTTCCATTTCATAATTATCATGTTTGGATCTGTCATTTACCTTCGTCCTCTATTCACGTCATGTGATGCTATCACGTCATGTTATGCCAATATACTCCAACGTAACATTGATGCGCACGCACGCTGGGCACAGCGACGCTATATATACGTTAACAAAACGTGAGAACTATAGTCGGACGCTAGGCACGACCAGCGTCCGTCTGCGCGCCCAACGGCAACCGGCACGAAATGCGACATGCTGCATTTCGCGCCAATGCCTTACCCAGACAGCACGTCGTCTGCCTCTTTTCGTGATGGAGGGATGCCGGACGCACTGAAACACGCATGCGTCAAAGCAGCGCAGCGCGGCGCGCCTGCGAGTGTATGGCAGGACCGGCGCCTGGCGTGGCAACGCCGGTGAGACGCAACGAAACGAACGCCGGCGCGCATGCACGCCGGGTCACGCCGAAGTGTATTGGCGCCTTGACTGTGGCATGTTGTCACATGACACGAATCTCATGATTATCATGTTTGAACCAGTCACATACCTTCGTCATCCATTCACGTCCCGTAATACCAAATTTGGCATATGTGAAACGAGGAAAACAGCCGCGAGCGCATCGTGAGTGTGGCATGTAGTCATGTTGTTACGTGACAACAAGTAGTGATTATCATGTTAGGATGTGTCATTTATCTATGTCGACCGTTTTCGTCACGTAATACCTAATTTGGTACATGTGAAGCTAGCGAAATGGCCGCGAGCGAATCGTGAGTGTAGCGCATATGTTATGTTGTTACATCTCATGTTACATCTCATGTTTATCATGTTTGCACCAGTCACATACCTTCGTCATCCATTCACGTCCCATAATACCGAATTTGGTACAAGTGAAGGTAGCGAAACGGCTGCCAGTGCATAATAAACGTGGCACGTAGTCTTGTAGTTACATGACACGCATCTCATCATTATCATGTTTGCACCAGTCACATACCTTCGTCGCCCCTTCGCCTACCATGATACCAAATTTTGTATATGTGAGGCTAGCAAAATCGCCGCGAGGGCATCATGAGCGTGGCATGTAGTCATGTTGTTACATGACACTCATTTCATGATTTTCACGTTAGGGTCTGTCGCTTGCGTTCGCCAATGATGTCATACCATACCAGTTTTGCAACATGTTATGTGAACAAAACCACCGCAAAACCAACAAGACCGTGGAATGTAAATAACGACGTTTATGACATACATGTGAATATTTTCATAATATGACTAATCAAATCGGCTTGTCATACAGTAATGTTATGCCATACCAAGTTTAGTATTGATACCATTATCCAAACAGCTAGGAGACCTGAAAGTCATACGCGGCCGACCAGACAGACAGACAGACAGACAGACAGACAGACAGACAGACAGACAGACAGACAGACAGACAGACAGACAGACAGACAGACAGACAGACAGACAGACAGACAGACAGACAGACAGACAGACAGACAGACAGACAGACAGGCAGGCACGTAGATAGATAGATAAATAGATAGATAGATAGATAGATAGATAGATAGATAGATAGATAGATAGATAGATAGATAGATAGATAGATAGATGCGCTCAAAGTCGCCGAAGTTCGCTAATAAATGCTTCGCCTTTAAAAAGCGTTCGAGAAAGGTGTTCAGGCCCCGCGCAAATTCCTCCACTCCTAATGCATGTTCCCTTTAAAGCCAACACCTGAAAGTTAATCAAACGAAACATCTGGGTAAATTGGTCTGAATGCACGATGATAATGCAAGTGTCAAAACAACAAACGCCATCGATTTTAATAAAAGACAAGAGATGCACTTGTATTTTGTGCCTATGTTCTTCATACTACCTGGTTTTGATAATGCGCAGTTTGAATTTCGCAATAAAAGCTTCTCAGCAGTGACAAAAATATCAATCAGTTGGCTTCACGCAGCCGAGTCACCGGTGACAGTTCTTGGGCGCTCGAACACGACAGGGACGAATTAACGTCACGTTATGTTCACTGCTTAAACATTGCTCTTTCACTTTCTCAACAGGGACGAAGACCTTGACTTCGCTACAACCAAGTTTTATACAACAGACATGCAAATAAAGTAGTCTTGGTCCGGTTCTTGCCAGCTCATTTTGTAAAGTACTAATAATACTAATGAATAATACCATTATTGGATTGTGGAGGACGCCGTGGTTTGAAGCTCCGGAAATTTCGATCTCCTGGTGTTCTTTATTCGTGCCATAACATCGCGCAGTTTTTAATATATAAATTTACATACGTGACGAAGAGGAATCAAAGCATTCTATTTTCCTTAGTATGCAATCGCGCAGTAACATCACGCAGTAACATCGCGCAGTAGGCGGCCTCTAGAACGTCGCTTCCAATGAAATTTCACCGCTGTGGCCGATGTCAAAACCGTCACCTTTGGGTGAGCAGCCGAGTACCTCAACTGCAGATCATTTTGTAAAGCGACCGCCTGGTAAAGGCGTTCGTCCCAGCTACAGTTCCAAGCCACCTAGAGACTTGCGGCATCTAATTTTTTTTTTGCGGAATTCGTAAATATTTTTTCCCGTGGTTTTGTGCTATCATTTCTACAGCTTAAGGTAACCAATCCAGCATTTGCTTGGTTAACCTCTCTGCCTTCTCTCTTGTTGTTCCTTCCTTACTTCATGCTAAAAGCGAATGAGTGTCAGTTTGCCTTTCTCATGGCAGGACCTCCATCTGCGCCGATAAGCTGAAATATATAAACAAACTGTAGATAATATTTGTGCGCACAACGTGTCTCCTTTGTAGTCTAACCACAGCATAACGTATAGATTTCAAGAGCTGAATGCAGCACTAGGTTTCTCGTGTTTCCCCGTGGTTAGCATTATCTACACCTACTGGGACGCGCATCTGCCTCGGCTTTGCAGACGCGCATTGAGTTTTCCTTCTTTTAGCCTTCCAATCAGTAGTGCCGGGACGCGTGTGCCGGACAAATGCAAGAAAAAAAAGAAAACAATTGGCAGTGCCAGCTGCCCTGCGATAAAATAAAGCGAGAGTGGCCCCACCTTGACAGCAAATACTACGTACGGTTTTTTCGATGCCCCTTGAGCCACGCGCTCCTCGCCGATATCAATGCCCTTATCACCAGGAGCGCTGGTGATAGCACCATCGATGGGCGGGCCTCTCTCTTCGAAGTGACCATTCTTTGCTGCTCGTTTCAACAGGCCTGCCTGTGACTGAAAAGTAAGTACGCTCTACATTCACGCAATATTCTGCGTACCCCTTCATCTTAATACTACGACCACGGACAATCGATACAGCAGCCATTCAGTTGTTACGAAAAAAGAAATGTTTTAAAATAGTCTGTAAAGTTGGTTGGCTAGTAGACCAGCCTGACGACGAATGGATCAGTATGCTATACTAATTGACGCTGAGGTAGTGTAATGCACCGTACCAATGTTTTTACTCTACTTATTTGTTGTCCTTATTTCATACTAAAAAAATGGACTGCTTAGATTCGTCATCGTCACGTATATAAATATATTTAAAATCTGTCTTTCACATAGTCATAGGACACGTGATGCTAAAAAAAGTAAACGTGTAAAGCCAGCTATATGTAGAAATATTTACATTTGTGGCGAAACAAAGCCGAAGACCTCAGTGCTTTCTTTTGTTTAGAGGGTGTGCGTCACCCTCTCTTCACGCTATCGCAGCACAAACAATGTCCCTTTGAGGGCGGGTTAGGATTTCTCATTTGAAATTGTTCTGACGTCACTTTCTGCTTAATGTGAGATACTTGTCACTTCCTCGCAAGGGCACCTTACGCAAACGTAGTACGGCGTGGAAAACATGCAGCGAACATTCCGCGCTTCTTATAGTCTGAAAAAGCTCTATCTGGGGACCTGGACATTTATTTGTTTTGTGCTTTGCTTATTTGAAACCACTACTGGGGCATATCTTCAGGAATTTTTTTGTTGCAATTACTTTCAATGAGTAGTGTTGCTTTACATGAAATAGGATATAGAACGTCCAATGAATGAACCAACCTCCCTGCCCATCTTGTTTTAACCAGCCAGTCAGCTTCTAGATAACAGCGCAGCAGACGGGACACAAATAAATAACTTGTTACAACAGACAAACGCCAACCCACAACCAATTTATTCGAAACTTAACCGATGTTGTATAACGCGCAGCAAAGACAACGCGCCCCAGTCAAGGCTCCTCAGCGTACTGAAAACAAACACGCAAACGCAAAAACTGTGAATTCAACCAGATTCACGCGAAAGGCCATGTAAGTCAACAGTAACATGTAGAACGCAGATATGCATACTCCTTGTGTAACAAAGTTAAAGAGGGCTCACTGACGCACCAAGTTTCATTGCGCCAAGTTTATCATAGGTTCCGCAAAAGAGAATACAGATTAGAGAAGAAAGTATGGACAATACTAATGCTGTTTTCGTTCGCCTATGCAATTTTAGCGCTAGCTTTTCCACGACATAAAGCTACTACAACTCGCCAAAACGTTTACTTTGCTATAGGTCCACCTAATAACTAGATGAATGGACATTTAAATTGCGCACACAAGTTATATTATTACAGACCACTGTGGTAGATAGCATGTATACGACTGTGCATGAACATCATGGTAAACAGCACGGTATAGTCACGCCGGTGAAATGCGGATGCCCTGAAGTCTTTGCCGCTCAAACATCAATGGTGAAATACACTTAGCCATGAAGCTTCATAGCAAATACTTCCCACTTACTGGGCACCACGTCACTGGGACAATCTGTCATGTCACGAGGTAATCGTAACCGACTCAAATGTGGACACTGCTGCCGCACAGAAGCATTTCTATGAGACCATCTCTATGGGTGCAGGGGTGTCCAATTACATACATCAAGCCTTAAGGTAGTTACAAACCATAGTGTAGGTAAATGGAGTTGGTATGATTGAAGGTGGCAGTCATACACAACATTCGGAGGGACATAGTCGGATTCGGGAAGTGATTTTAAATGAAAAGTAGAGAAAAGTGGGCCCGTAACTGTCTCTCAGAAGGAGGACACCTCAACAGCAGCTCACTAGGTGGAGGGGGTAAAGGAGGGATTAAAATATTAGGAATAAAAGGTAAAGAGATAGGGAGAAATGAAGCAGAGAGCGAGGCGCAGGGACAGCGAACGACGGAAGTAAGTAGAAGATAGGAAAGATGCACACGGTCACAGGAATCCGACGGGACCCATGATCACCCGTACGTTTGTCCCGGCACTTCCTCACCCCTAGGGTCGTGTTAGAGGGATGTTTTGTTTTGGGAAGATGGACGAACCCTGGCAAGAGGGCCACTGCTCGGTGCCAGGCGCCAAACAGACGCAGCCTACCTCCCGGCGCACAAGCCAGGGACACTCAACAAGTGGACTATCCCTCGGCGCAGCAACTTAGCTCACGAACAAAAGCGAGCGTAACTTGGCAAGGTGGGCTAGTCTCATCTCCTTCGAGGCAGACTAGACGGGGAAGCAATGCGAGGTGGCTGGCGCATATGCGAGAGTGATGACAACGACCGCCCCCCCTTTTGTGGAGGGAAGACATTTTAAATAAAAAGAAGAGAAAAGTGAGCAAAATAGCAAGTTGGGGCCAGTTGAATTACGTTCATAATTGAAAATTATGGGGCACCACTCGGCGAGAGTTCTTGTCGGCGTCAGGAGATGGCGTAGAGCGAGCCAGTCGGCCAGAGCTGCGCTGTCGTCGGAGATCGGCGTCAGGAGATGGCGTAGGGCGAGCCCAGTCGGCCAGAACGGCACTGTCATCGGAGATCATGAGGGCACATCCGGTCGGCACGTAATCCAGCGAGTGAGACCGTCGAATTTGGGAAAACTGTCAAACATTCGAGCACTGGTGTTTGGAACCGACTAGAGGGCCCGCGATAATTTACTGGCCAATATGAGCTGAAACGATAGCGAATTTGAAAAAAAATGGGCTTGTTGCACTATGTCCAGGTAGCATCTTCAAGCTGTGCGTCGCAGCATGACACTATATACCCACCTTTTTAAATTGGGATAACATGATTTTGAAGAAAACTATGTGATGTTAGAGCGCCTTTTTTTGCTTTTTATGGCTCATCTGTGTGTGAAGCCGTTCTCACATATGCATAATCTTCCTTTTCTTGTGAAATTTAATCTCCACAGACTGAACTCAGCCTCTGCCTAAATCGAACGTTACCATGACGGCACACTTCATGTTCATCGGAGCTATGGCCTATCTGGCTTGGGCGATTGTCCGCGCCCAGACAAACCAGCCAAACATGGTGTTCTTCCTTACCGACGACCTGGACTTGGAGCTGGGCAGCATGATGGTGAGAACTGAGAGTTTTATGTTACCAGCAGCTCACAACCAATGCAGAAAAATGACGCAGAGAAATTATATTGAGCTCACCTGTTAACGGAAAAGGAACATGCTGGCTACACGTATAGCAGAAAACAAAACAAAAAGGTGATGCATTTTATAACAAGAAATTTTTGTATTTAACCAAGTGCCTTACTATGATGTGCCATCGGCAAAAATCTCCAAAGTGCCTCTGACATTGTTATACTACTGCATCTCTCGTATTTCGTGCGAGGCAACCTGTCCCGAAAAGTCTTTATTGAATGAGCATGCTTGCAACATTTTCGTACTGTGGACAACCACACACTAAAAAAAGTATGTAGATGTGCCCGTTTAACTCCCTCCCGCTCCTAAGTAGAACATTTTTGCTCAGATAGGCATTGTATGAGTCTGTCTTAGGGAATGAAATATTTGGAAGTTTTACATGCCGAAACCTAGATATTATTATGAGTTACGTCTTATTCATTATTAGCACATCTTATTCGCAATCTTGTCAAAATACGCATAAAGCTTTAGATATTTTTTACGTAAATTTGAACTACCAAGAAGAGTAGCTTGGGCTTGTTGGCACTTAACGTGACGGAAACAGCACACACTTTGACGGCGACGGATTAGGTAAGGCGACACACGAATGTCGTGCTGCCTTTTCTGCGTCTGCCTATGTGTGCGCTATCCCACTCACACCAAAATGCCGAACGATGTGAATATGTGGTAGGAATATCTCACCAGCACTGACACGTATGTTAAGTTGGCACTACTGGGTCACATTAGGCATGCGGTATAAACCATGAAGCCTTGGACTAGAGGCCCTGCCTGTCGAACTTGTAATGTTTAACATTATTTACGAAACATCTATTTTAACAAGGTTATGCTTTTGCTCACAAAACGAAGAGCTCTCTGGTCTCCCAAACATCAAGAAAAGTATAATCAGGGCAAAATCCCTGACTGTTTAGAAAAAGTTTATTTACACTGTGTGCAAAAGCAAGAAAATTATGACATTCCAGTAATAACGAACACACACGCACACGTTGTACATTACTGTGTTGAAGTAACGCATAATTACTCTACTATACATGGCAAACGTGGCATGTATTTACAAATGAACTTTGTTGACAGTGTTTAGAAAGAGTTGGAAGCAATTAAGAGTACTAGCCAGTTTACTATGGGAGAGTATAAAGCCGTCCCGTGGGCCTCCTACTTGATGAGGCCCTGTCCGACGACGCATGAAAACAGATGCTCATTGTCAGTGCTCTGGAGTCCGTTATGAAAGAAATGGAGCAACCACCTTGTCTTCGCGAAAGTAAACCTTACTGTACGCCCTATAGAGCGTACAGAAATGCTTCACTGTTATACGTAAAATAGGAACTGAGTTTTTCATCAATATTTATCCAATTTAGACGTTAAGTGGTTTCTTTTATTTCTTTATTCTTAATGATAAGCAGAACGGGGCGTTGTTTCTCTAGCTTTGTATTTACAAGCGTGATTCATGGTTACGTTCATTGAGAAACTACCTGACGAATTACTAATTAAAGGCGTATTTTTAACCGCCCCTTTTGTTCGAGAGGACCACACCTATTTCTTGTAAGTATAGTCAGCGATGCCCTGCAAAATGCTCCAACAAACCTAGTTTTATGCGAAGGACCTAGGGGACGCACATTGACAATCTTTGACCTGGACTACATTTATTGTAGCATGAAAGTGCTCGGCTGCAGCTACTTTAAAGAAGTATAGATGGCTTCATTTTGTTCTTGTTCGACAAGCGATGCGAATGTGGGCAGGTTGTGCCTAGCTGTACATCACTGTAACTTGTGCTTTTCTACCACAGCATCAATCGGAGCAACATAAGAACGCATTTTCTCCCTATACCCGCCTTGATACCCGCAGGAACCCCTTGTGAGGACGCGCCAGCTCATTGGAGATGGTGGAGTGACTTTCGCAAACGCGGTGAGTGACGATTTTGAGGGGTCTCATGAGCAACGGTTGGTGTTCGTTTACTAAAAAATTCCATAGAAAGCAACTGGAGGTTTCACAAGCAGTGTATGTTTGAATGCGAAAAATGTATATGTCTCGTCCTAAAACTTGCCGTATGATCTCTAGCGAAGTAGAGTTGAACATGCTGTGACATAAAAGATGAAACATACGAATATACTACATCAATACGTTTAAAAAAAGGCATGACCTTTGTGGAGTCTACTGAAGTTATTCGCATATTAGAAGTACTGGCTGAAGGCTTCTAGTTGCTATTGATTATCGGCTCATATGGTAATGTATTGATATTTCCATGACCCATCTAATTACAGTGGTATCAACACAGTATTGATGCAATCGGAAGATGTGCACTGTTACGCCATGAACTGGTTCGTTACATTGCGTGTTTTCCATACTACAATTTATGGCAGCATGCAGACATCCATGGCGTTGCGGAGAAAGATTACTGACGAATACAAGAGGTTTTTTAACCAATAACTTACTCTTGAATTGTTCGTTTGAAAGAATTCAAGCCAATCAGGCTATCAGGCATACCGCGGACTGCTGACCGCCGGCTACAGACACTTGCAAGTTGAAGACTTTTTGAACTAAGACACAGCGTCTGTTTCTGGTATTGGACGCAGTACGTGACGACGCCCCTGTGCTGCCCTAGCCGTTCTAGCATCCTGACGGGTCGGTACGTGCACAACGTTGGAGTCTTCAACAACTCGCTGTCCGGAGGATGCAGCTCGCAGCACTGGCAGCGCGGACCAGAGCGGGGCGCGTTCGCTGTGGACTTACAGAAGGCCGGATACGAGACCTTCTATGCGGGGAAATATCTCAACCGGGTGAGGCTAGCGAATTCGAATGAACTCAAGTTCAGGCAAGGGTGTGGCGGAGGGGTGGCTTTTGATCAAAGCGGCTCAATTTTTTATATAGTGGCAAAAAAACCATTTTGCAAAGACATAACTTTACCGCCGTCAATCAAGCATTCATTGTTAAATTTTTACGGAATCGTGAATGTCTTGGCGAATAGTTTGACTCTTGATTTATTGTCGCTGTGTCAACTGGCAGCACATTATGTTTCAGAAGATAAACAAAAACTGAGAATGTTGCTTCTGCGGTTTTTCATTAGCTCGCTCTATTGTCGCCTCAAAAGCTTAAATGCCATTTCTGTTTTTCACTGCATTTGAAGTTTATAGAGCAACCAGTATGAACTATTAGTCCGACTTTTTGTCAAAAAACAATGAACCTGGGAAAAGCGACTTACTTGAGACGTGTGCACTAACGATCTTATGCAAGTTGTTAATATATATATCGCATTGGTTCACACTATATTTTTCAACAAATTCGAAATTAATAACAACCAATAATCAAGTCAAGGAAAGCACAGGGGCCGTTGTTAGTAATTATGACAAAAATGTGAATAAATTAAAGTGGACCAATAAATGACTTGCCCCTGGTAGGGGCTTAACTAGCAACCTTTTTATAACGCGTCCGATGCTCTACCAATTCAGCTATGAAAGTGGTCATTATCCCGTGCATTTTATTTGGTATTGTTGCGGATCTCTGTGCTGTTCATCAGTAGTCGCTTCAAATCCCAGCGCTGATCACCAGTTGTTGCAGACCGGGGTCTACCCGACGCTTCTCCGCTTACGTGGTTTGTCGGAACGTCAGAAATACGTCGGACCCGGCTTCTTGTGGTAGCGTGGCGTAACTTCGAGTAGAGGAAACGAACGCTGACAAGATGGGGATACGAAAAACAAACAGGTTTATGGCACTATTTACACTTATTTACAGAATAGAGAGGTTGAGAGTTTCACGAACTACGAGCGTGGTGGCTGAATCGTTACATAGTTCAGAGCAACGTCCAGCACTCTGCGGCGTCGTTATAAACCCTGTTGGTTTCTTTCTCCTTGATTGGAACAATCACACACACAAGACACCGCCCACAGGGCATCAGTCAGTAACACATGGTCCACCGAATAGTTATTGCACCTATTGACGCAACGCTCTGTAGAGAAGGAAAACGGGGTTCTTTCCCGGAACAATTTGGCGGTTGGGTTGCTTCTTCCACCTTTCCCAAGAAGGGCAGCCAAGGAGGGGATACTTCAATCGCGTAGACACGAGCTGTGCGGTCGGTCTGCTTTGCCGTCTCGCTAAACAAGCCAGCCCGGAGGAATTGCTTGTAGGGACATTGGCTCACGGACCATCTTCTAATCCTTCTGTTGCTCCCCACCGTTAGACGCTAGGTTTCGAGAGAACTGGGGTTCCAGGCGTGGGAGCGCAGCCTGGATCGTTTCTCAGCGGTAGCATGGCGGCTACTGACGTGGGTCACAACAGCCTCCCCCTCGCCAGATGAGTCATGGAGGGCAGCAGTCACCACTGCTGCTCGAAGGGACGACGAAAGGGTCCATAGTTGAATGCCAGGAACTCGCCTTCGCTTGTAGCATTGTCTGAGTAATTGCCAAAAACTTCGACAGCACCTCTGAACCTCGATCACATGCACAAGCAAGTACTCGGCCCCCTTCGAACAAACCAAGCCAAAAGAGGAATGGCAAACTAATTTTCATTACTAGCTTTAACCAAAAACTTACACTCAAAACTATCTGGACTCACTTGCACTGAGAAACCACACGTGCTACCTTACACATTTCACATATTAGGTTGCACGAAAAAAAATCAAATTTGATACACCAAGAGCACCCTTAGATAGCTTAGAAACAGCGGCTGAGCGCGTCAGCGTTTCCATTTAATTCGCCCTTCTTATACTTAATGTCAAAATGATATTTTTGAAGAATCAAGCTCCACCTCACAAGGCGACTGTTCTTCAATGTCACAGTTTGAAGCCACGTAAGGGGACAAAGGTCTGTCTCTACTTTAAATTTAGCTCTCCTGAGATAACACTGCCACTGATGAATGCCCTACACAAGGCAAGCGCACTCTTTTCCTGAAGCGCAGTACGTCATGTCTCGAAAACCCAATTTCTGGCTCAAGTAGAGCGCATCATGCTCGTTGTCACTGTCGTCCTGGCAGTACGACACCTAGGCCTCGATATCTCACATTGCACCGGACCGTGCATTCTCGATCGTAAACAGAAGCTCTCAAAACCGGAGGACGATAAGTATTGCCTCTCCTGCCGCCTCCTTTTCATCACTGACTACTTTCATGAGTTGTGTCCCGGAGAAAGCATCAGTCAAGTACGCGAACGCCGAATAAATTTGGATTGAGCGAGCGCTACAATTGTCCTAACGTCTGTCTTTCTCTACAGCTGCAAATAACTGTCTTCTACTGAGACATTAAGCTATCCAGCTTTCCTGAAACTTTGACCTATGCTGTGGCCAAAATATTATTCGTTTGCTGAACATTAGAAAAAAAGTTACTGTTTCGCTCATATGATCGCATAATCAATCGCTCTTCAAGTAAAGCAACACAGCATTAGGGAACAAACACTGCCTTCTAGTGAGTTCAGGAGGTTAAACTTACCTGCCTATGCCAACGCTTTTGATTAAAAAAAACCACTGAGCTCTCCTGAGCGTTCTCACTTACTATCCTTCCTACAGCGCTGCAAAACGCACGGCGCTACCAACCAAGAGCTTAAGCTTTCACAGTTCGTTTAACATTCTTACATTACGTTGTAACACCCCATGTACAACACAACAATAATCCTAGGAAAAATCGGCGACTCTCGCCGAAACTCGGGCTTGTCCTATCAAAGTATATGTGCTTTGCAAGCCTCTTCGAGTCCACCTTCGCCTGTTGACTCGACACAGGCAACATCCCCTATCAGCGCTTCCTGCCAGCCACTGAGACTGCAGTTATTCAATAGCTTATATCGTGGTTCGAGAACATCATACCTCCAAGACTCTCTCCCCCACGTGTTCCTGAGACACCTCCGTGGCTCCTGCCTAGACCACTTGTCATACTTCAGATACCTGGGATTATGAAAAAGTCCCCTGCATCATCGATCGGTCTAAAGCAACTTACACTGCTGCACATTTATACTACGTACGACGACGTGGCGCACGTATATACTGACGGATCTACCACGTCGCGTACCTCCGCCGCAGCCTTTGTCATCCCGCAGATGAAGATAGCTGGACCCTTCAAGATAGATCACAAGACCACATCAACAGCCGCGGAACTTGTTGCTATTAGGGAGGCAATACGTTTCATGTCGACAGAACCCGCTCGTAAATGAACGATACTGTGCGATGCCAAAGCTGATCTTGAAACCATCAACGGCTTTATGACACAAGCTTCATATACTTTATTGATTGAAATTGCAGAGATTCTTGGCATTGCTACAAAAAATGGACATCATGTAACATTTCAATGGATACCTGCTCACTGTCGCATGCATAATGGGCTATGAAGAGGTGGACGCTGAAGCTAAGAGAGCTTTAAATAGTGCCCCGGAAGGGTGCATCGCACTTTCCCGACAAGATACTAACATCCTACTTCGACGCGTAATGAGCAACTCCATCTTAGAGCACTGGCAAAAACCAAAACACCAGCACAAGCGGCTGCACAATTGGGACTCGGAAATGAAGTTCCGTATGCCTCACAAGTTAAAGCCAAGCATCTCATGTATTACCCACCACATTCGCCTCGGTGTGGCTTACACGAGACGTTACACCCACTTGATTGGCTGTAATGACACAGGTCCCAATTGTGGTCACTGTCGGTTGCCAGAAACGCTCGAGCATATATTTTGCGACTGTCCAGCATATGCAAGCGAACCTCAGCAACTGATATCTTCGATTGGCCGATTATTAGTCGACCATTAACCGATGAGGTTGTGTTAGGTCCTTGGCCTGACGCCAGCAGCACACATGTGGTTATACGAGCCGTCATCGCTTTCTTAGAAGCCACTGCACGTCTGTAGGGTTACCCAGCCTAATAAGAACATATAATCTCTCTACCTTACCATCGTCATTCATCACCCTTTCACTCCCCAGTCACCCTTACCCAATGTAGAGTACTAGGCCAGAGCAAACTATAACTCAGGATGACCTCTCTACTTTTCTGTAGATAAAATCTCCCCCTCTCCCAAGGAAAAATCACCTCAAAACACCTCACAACAATCGCACAGGTTTGATGCTAAAACCATGCACTAGATGTCTTTCAAGTCTCATAGCGCGTAACGACAACTCCATGGTGTCATGGCAAGCTTAATCATATTAGGAAATCATTTGGTCTATGTTAACATATTCCTCCTTAAAATACTCATTCACGCCAAATCCACTTGACAGTGAAGGCATACGACTTTACACTAAACCTATATAACACTAGAAAAATAACACATTTTTTTCCAGCTTTTACCTTCTGCACAATTTTGCACTAATGATTAAATCACTTCGATGCTAATTTACAGCTTTTGGTTTGTCAGTCTTCCTTCTGAAAAATTCAATCCGCATCACGTAACTTACAAACCTAAAGGAATCAAATATGCAACTCCGGTGCAACACTGAGTAACCATATTTAACACGCCTGTGCAAAAGTTACTCAAACTGACCGTTTCCCCTTTCTCAACTAGGTTCTTTTGAATCGTACCCGATGGGATCGTGGTCGCCGCAGTTTTCGAGCACGCCAGAAGCTACAAAGTACACACACTCTAAGCAGTGCACTGCCACCACACCTAATTTTACACTTTGGCCTGTTCCCCACGGGAATTTGAAAGGGACGCCAGAAACAGGGGGAAAATTGGGGCCATTGTCCATTTGTGTTCGCGCTGATGCGGTTTTTTAGCTATTGTGATCTTTCAACGTTAACCCTTCGGACAAGGTCGCCTTCCTGAAGTTGCCGAACTGAATCGCGCCTTTCGTCGTGATGACACACCTCCTTTTCCCCCTCGAAACCTGGTTCACCACTTGTGCCTTTCTAAACGCCAACATTGCGTTTCCTGAAACGATTTAATGGCTCATACTCTTTCGCCTTTCTTGCGACGGAGTGGAACCTGTCCTAGGCTTACCCAGTGCCGAATACTTCCGCTGATTTCTTTTTCTTCGATGATTGCAAACCACCTCGATGGTAAGGCTGCACTGCTGAAGCGTGGTGTTCTTGCTCTCATCGGACTCTGCGCTTATCATGCCAACATTTGACGATGTCGAAACGTCTTCTTGAGACACGAAGAAGGTTTCCAGCTCCTTACTGGGCCCATTAAGGCTGCTGGCACCTTCCTCGTCTACGCAACAATCGTCTTTCGACATCCTCCCTACTTTCAGACCAGCCAAGGCCTCGTCCTCAACATACTCCACCTTGATGGATTCTAGAATACGCGGGCCCTTCACAGACGCGATCTGCTCTGCTCGCGTTTTATGATGCACCTCAACTTCCGGCGCTTTGCAACGCGCCTCGCTTTCAGACTCCGGTCTGAGTGTTTCTTTTTGCTAACAGAATTTCCGAATCTTCTGACTAGCTCTGCTTTAACAACTTCGTAGTTTTTTGCGTGCTGCTCACTGAGTCGCGCAAGAACATCCGCTGCCTCGCAGGTCAGAACCGTCAGTAGCTTCTGACACCAAGTGCCTCGTTCACTCTACAGTTGCCTACACTTTCGTTCAAAGAGTCTAATACAAGCCCATATCCCATGATACCTCATATGGCTGCATGTAATTAGACATCTCGAACTCTGCCCCATTGTCGACAAGAAGTACTTCTTGCTGGGGTCCCAACCACTTACTCAACACATTATTTTATTCGAAAAACTTTATCTGTTGTTCTAGTCCTTCGTCTTCTTCCTTTCCTTCCATCTGAGCTGCTCTTAGCTTTCTTTCAATGATGAGGTCCCATTCTTCGCTTAGTTCCTCATCATCAGCCCCCAAATCATTATTTGCTTGTAGGATTATGGGTTGTCGTGCAAAACCCTTTGTATCAATGCCAATTCCTCACACAACACCTGCAAGTTTGACTTCTGCAGCTCCCTCCCGTAATTCCATGATCGTACTGAGTACTCGGTACTTTCAAAGATAACTTCCCGAAACGGCTAAACTGAGTCTTTCGGCAAAGTTAACTACCAGTTCTAAAATTTACCCTCTTTTAAAGCCTGGTTCACTCAAAGAAAAAGCCAAGCACTCGCCCATACGTGACCCATGACTCGAGCCAGCTGCTTCCCGTGGGCCGACTCTTACTGTCACTTGCTTGTAGCTTCGTATCTCACCGCCGATCACCACTTGTTGCGGATGTCTGCACTGGTCACCAGTTATCGCTTCGAATCCCAGCGCTGATCACCAGTTGTTGCAGACCGGGGTCTACCCAACGCTTTCCCGCTGACGTGGGCTGCCGGAACGTCAGGGATACGTCGGACCCGGCCTCTTGTGGTAGCGTGGCGTAACTTCGAGTGGAGGAAACGAATGGTGACAAGATGGGGATACGAAAAACAAACAGGTTTACATTAATTTACAGCATAGAAAGGTTGAGAGTTTCGCAAACCACGAGCGGGGTGGTTGAATCGTTACATGGTTCAGAGCAACGTCCAGCACTCTGCAGCGTTGTTACAAACACTGTCGGGCTCCTCCTCCTTGATTGAAAGACCAATCACACACACAAGACTCTGCGCACATGGCATCAGTCAGGAACACACGGTCCGCCGAATAGTTATTGCACCTTTTGACGCGATATCCTGTAGAGAAGGGAAATTGTTCCGTGTGTTCCCAGAACAATTTCGTGGTTGGGTTGTTTCTTCCACCTTTCCCAGGAAGGGTAGCCAAGGAGTGGATACTTCAATCGTGTATACACGACCTGTGCGGTCACTCTACTTCGCTGTCTCACTAAACAAGCCGGCCAAGAGGAATTGCTTGAAGGGACATTGGCTCACGGACTGTCTTCTAGTCCTTTTGTTGCTCCCCGCCGCTGGACGCTGGTTCCGAGAAAAGTGGGGTTCTGGGCGTGGGAGCGCAGCCCGGCTACGTTTCTCAGTCACAACATGGCGCCTATTGACCAGGGTCACAACAGTATTTATGCGCATGCAAAACCTGGGAGTATTCGTTAGCGCTTCTCGTAACCATAAAGCCAAGTGTAGAACACTTGTTTCAGGGGCGAAGCTCTTTAGGGTGTGGCCGTTCTCTCCTCTGTAGCAGTAGTAGTAGTATGTAGCCACCTATAATTTATGAATTGCTGAATAAAGGACCTTGTGAGTATGTGTCCTTACAACATATCACTAGATCGCGTTAATGGTTTTCGTATACGTGACGATTTCATATATTTGACAGACAGACAGACAGACAGACAAACAGACAGACAGACAGACAGACAGACAGACAAACGCAGCCAATGGATGATTCACGGTTTGCCGATAAAACCCTTTGAAGCTTTGACCAACTCATCATCAATCACTATGTGGATACGCAGCAATTCTTTCATAAACTTCGTGGTCTAACCTCTCCTTCTGTAAAATTGATTCAGCAAGCAGACCTTACAATAGGGTGAACTATAAAAATGGACATGGAGTGAAAGCTTCTGATTACTTTGCTTAACGATCTTGTGTAAAAACTAAAGTAATTTCAGTTGATTTTTTATTTTCTTTACCTTTTAAAATGTGAAGAGAGTGCTTGGTGAGAATTAACTCGGATAAATTGAGAAAGAACGACGGCAGAGAAAGACAAGGTTTAGGTAACTATTGTTTTTTCTCGGGGTCCAGGTGCTAAAATTGTGAGGGTCCGTAGTTCACCAGTTGTGTAATCACCACCCTCGGGACGGCTTTATGCTCTCCCGTAGTAGAGTAACAAGTACTCTTATTCGTAAACCACTTTTGATAAACACACACGATAGAAGAGGTTGGCGCTAACCACGGGATTGCTTTCAGCTCTCCCATAGTAGAGTATTTAGTACTCTAAATCGTTACGCACTTTTTCTAAAGACAGTTCATTGACGGGGCAGCTTGATACTGTCTCAAAGTAAAGTACAATGTACTCTAAATTGCCGAACATTTAATTGCGATGACAGTTAGAGGGACTTTCTAAGGTGGATTTCGCCGCCAACATTGATGTCGTGCACCGAATATGTATACGTATTTCTATATATAATAAAACGTAAGAAAGAAAAAAAATACCAGAAAAAGACTCCGGCTCGCCGAATCGAACGTGAGACCTCCGCGTAGTGAATGCGAGGCGTTGACCACTATACCACCAAGAGGTACCTCCTTCAACGTTCAAACGGCAAGCTATACATATCTACCACTTACCACTGTTGGTGGGCATCACGGGGGGAACTGTCGTGTTTTCAGCATTATCAGCAAGATGGCGCATTAAGCGCACGGCGGCTGTCATCTCTCACGCGTACTTTGGCCCGCGTAGAGAATAAGGGGGTGACGTTCGATCACGTGCCCTTATTTTGCATTGGGGAGAATTGTACGTCTTGGCTAGCCTTTGAGTTTCGTCTGAGCGATTCGTTTGGAGTTACCGGGAGCACAATAAAAGGTCACTGCGATCGTTGCACAGCCTCCATTTGCGAAAATGGCGCGCTTTTAACACACAGCGAAGTAACGACGAACAGTACAGCGAAGTACGTTTCGTGCGTCCTTTGTGCGTGAGAAACGCGGGGCACGTTCTGAGCTGCTTGCCATTCTGCGCGTGACCTTTGAATTTGTTGCTATCGCGTTCATTGCTTCGCCTTTGCGGCAAATCTGTGACATTTAGGGGCGAAGCTTACTATAGCGGCACCTATTCGTCCCTCGTAGCTGTTGTAGTATGTAACAAGTATAACATTTTGACCTTTAATGCGGTGCCGGTGAGAGATTTCTTCTGTGCGTTGTTGAACAATAAAAATAGTGCTCAATGTACATGTCAATGGCTGCTAATGGGGAATGAGAGACAGGAGCGTTCGGCTTTATTTAACGCGCACGCTGCAATTCCCATTAGCAGCCATTGACATGTACATTGAGCACTATCTGACAAGAAAGGGTTGCTACGTTATACTCGCTGGGCGTAACCTTCATGGTTTTAGAAAGGTTTAGCGAGCATTGGGTCGCATTGCCATGAATACAGTGAACTAGTATATGCCATGAACTCGAGGTGGTTCAAAGGTGGGAAGTAGACACGAAGCGCAAGCCGTAAGAAAGTGTGCGTGGGCCACCTCTCGTTTAGTCCTTTGATTGTCCGCTGTATGGCGGTGCTTCTATATAGGGAATATATGATGACAAGATGCGAGATGGTGATACTTGGAGTGTTGAATAGATAGACGAACGGACACACAGACAGATGCATGGATAGATGCATGAACGGGTGCAGGGGCGGATGCATGGACGAACGCAGGGACGGCCGCACGAACACACGCACGCACGGACGGGCGGATGGACGCATGGATGGTCACACAGACGGACGCATGGACGGACGGAAACAAGAACATGGACGGACAAATGCTACGCCCCACTCTCCATCATTCACTCCGTTGATATGCTGCCAATTTTTTTTTCGAACGCTTCTGACTCGTCAGGCGTAATTTTTGTCGATGCGGCCTCATCAAATGTGATGCCCAAGGGACGGCTTTCCGCTCTCCTATAGTAGAGTACCGAGTACTCTAAATCGTCAGCCACTTGTAGGGGCGAAGCTCCTCTCAGTCTACCCTTGTTATGCGTCAGGCATTACCGGCCAGATGGACAGATGGAGAGAGAGACGTACAGGACAGACAGACAGACAGACAGACAGACAGACAGACAGACAGCCAGACAGACAGACAGACAGGACAGACAGACAGACAGACAGACAGACAGACAGACAGACAGACAGACAGACAGACAGACAGACAGACAGACAGACAGACAGACAGACAGACAGAGAGACGTTTCGGCCAAGTCATCATCATTCACTCCGTGGATATGCTGTGATTTTTTGCCTGCTTGAGTCCCGAATGAAGGTACAGAATGGTTTTATATTTATTTTCAGCACATATTCACAATACTTAACTCCATGCTTATATTTCTCTTTTTTTTGCCTGAGGACGCACAGTTTACAAGTTGGAAATTGCAGATTTATTTCTTCACGCATCTCTGATTGGGAAAACCTTTTTAATACTTTCAACTGGAAAATGCGATATGGCTTTGCAAGATGCTTTTTTGAGCCAGTTTGTTCATGAACTTTTGAAGAAAAGTTGTAGCGCAATGCAACACAAGGACAGATAGGGAATCGTCTCGCCAGTCTTAATTTTATTACCTATCACTGCATTGTTTTGCTTCAAGACAATAAATGAGAACTCTATCCGTTAGGTTCACTCTAAGTTGCGTTCTCAATCAATTGCAGCAAATCAAATCTCATCAAAAGGTCTCCACTGGTAGCGTTGCGTATGTGTGTATCCGTTATATATATATATATATATATATATATATATATATATATATATATATATATATATATATAACATGTGTGTGTGTGTGTGTGTGTGTGTGTGTGTGTGTGTGTGCGTATGGGATATAACAGAACGGGAGCGTTGTCAACAAAGATAAATATATTTATCTTCCTTGTTGACAACGCTCCCGTTGTGTTATATCCCAAATCTTCACGAAAACGAACTGGCATATTGATATATTACTCTCGGTATTAATATATATATATATATATATATATATATATATATATATATATATATATAGAAATCAGAGCCAATGCGAGCGTTTTCGTCTTTGGTACTTTATGTATGTTCTTCGAGTACTCAATTGCCTGATAAAGGCGACTAGTTGAGGTAGAGGTGATACGTTTCTGTTGCAGTACGGTCACAAGAAGGCAGGTGGTGTGCAACATGTGCCGCCTGGATGGACCAACTGGAATGGACTGGTAAGCATCAACAGTGTGCACGGTTCGCACGACACTTAGGTGCTCTTCAATCCAGTTTCAATAGTAAATTATTTACCGATTACTTAATGAGTCCTTACTATGGAATATTAGGCAAGGCCAATTTTCAAAAGTTAACTTGAGCGATAAAGGGTTCGAATACTAGGAGATGCAGTTGACACATATACCTATAACAATTAATAGACAAATACCTCATTATCTGGCCTCTTTCAATGTCGTTTACCTATAACCGCGAATTTCTTGGATTTGTGGGGTTTAAAATCCCAAAACCACCATATGATTATGAGAGACGCACCGCGAATTTCTTAGCTCCCTCACCAAAAAAAACACCATTGTCTTCACCTGAAAAATGAATAGTTCAAAGTACTTTTTCGCGTCGACAATAATATTGAACTGCAAAAAACGCCCCGCAGAAATAATCAATCATGAAAAATAACTTGTGTATCTTCTTTGCCATAAACCAGGACTATGAGACACACCATTGGTGTAGACTCCACGCCAATGTATAACTGTATACCTGTGTTTAACTGGCACTACGTATAACTGGGACTTTTTATTATGCACTAAAAAATGGCAGATCCCAGGTACAGGGGAGTCAAAGATATGCGAAGCACGAATTAGAAATGTTGATGGGTCACTTTAAAATCGGCACAACGTTACGAGGTGGAGGTAATTGATGCCGTACATGACTTCCGTGTCATGATTATCATGTTTGGATGTGTCGTTTACATTCGTCATCTATTCACGTCACGTGATATCAAATTTAGTATATGTGGTGCTAGCGAAACGGCCGTGAGCACGTTATGAGCGCGGTATGTTGTCATGTTTTTACGTGACACGCATGTCATGATTATCATGTTTGCACCAGTCATATATTTCGTGATCCAATGACATCACGTAACGCCAAAATTGGTATATGTGGAGCTAGCGAAACGACCACAAGAGCATCATGAAGGGCCCAATATACTCTAATGTAGCGTTGACGCGCGCGCACGCTGGGCACAGCGACGCTACGTTAGCAAAACGCGAGCAGTCTAGAGTCTGACGCCAGGCATGACAGGCGCGACCAGTGTCCGTCGGCGTGGCCCGACTGCAACCAGCGTGAAATTCGCGCCGATGCGTTACCCAGACAACACTGCGTCTCCCTCTTTTCATGATGGAGGAACGCCAGACGCGCTGAAACGCGCTTGCCTCAAAGCAACGCAGCGTGGCGCACGCCTGCGATTATATGGCAAAACCCGCACCTGGCAGGGCAAAGCCGGGGTGACGCGACGAAATGAACGCCGGTGAGCACGCGCACCGCGTCACTTCGAAGTGTATTGGCACCTTGAGTGTGGAATGTAGTCATGTTCTCACACGACATGCATCTCATGATTATCATGTTTGCACCAGTCACATACCTTCGTCATCCATTGACGTGACGTAATAAAAAATTTGGCATATGTGAAGCTAGCGAAACACCAGCGAGCTCATCATGAGTGTGGCATGTAGTCAAGTTGTTACATGACACGCATGTTGTGATTATCATGTTTGGATGTGTCATTTACCTATGTCATTCATTCACGTCCCGTAACACCAAATTTAGTATTAGTGAAGCTAGCGAAACGGTCGCCAGTGCATCATGAGCGTGGAATGTAGTCATGTTGTTACATGACACTCATCTCATGGTTATCATGTTTGCACCAGTCAGATACCTTTATCGTCCATTCACGTACTGTAATACCTAATTTGGTATATGTGACGCTAGCAAAACGGCCGCGACCACATCATGAGCGTGGCACGTAGACATGTCTTTGCATGACACGCATGCAATTATTTTCATGTTAGGGCCTGTCGCTTGTGTTTGCCATGCAATCATGTCATACCATACTAGTTTTGCAACATGTTATGGAAACGAAACCACGGCAAGAGCTGCAGGACTATGAAACGTAAATCACGACATTCATGACATACTTGTTAAGATTTTCGTGTTATGACTAGTCAAATATGTTCTTCATACAGTCGTGTTCTTCATACAGCCATTTATTAGGAACGATCAACCACCAGTAGGGCACGAAATCGAAATTTGCTCAGGGATTTGGACAGCAACGTATGAGAGGGAGGAGTACCTTAAGTCCTGACGTTTAATCACTTTTGTACATTACTCAGTTTATGCGCAGTTAGTCGGCATGTCGTACATCTAGTCACACAGAAGATAGTGTTGATTTTTAACACGGGTTCTAGGTTCTCATTTGGTCCCTAACTTTTACCAGTTACGCCACAGCCGACGCGTTACAAGGTTATTTGCCGACAATTGTGACATCATTGATAGATAGACCATTAGTCTTCCCCAAGAAGCACTGTATTCTAAATGTATCAGCAAACCATTCATCTGATTACTAGAAAAATAAGTAGCTCTTTACTCTGATGTAAAGATATATAAAGAACATGTTTTATAATCTTAAGAAAAAGATTCTCATCATGTACATTTTCGCGTTTTTGGCGTTTTATTGGCAGCGTTAGCTGGTGTGCACGTCAGAGGGGGATTCTGTGGTTGTGTAGAGATGCTCCTGTTCGACTACGAGTAAATTAGGTCATGTAGTTTGTGCCCATCTTGTCTACAGTGCTCTTTGTCTCCGTCTTCGCGCCTAAGTTTTTACATATTTTAGTGCGACCAACCAGCTAGAACTGGTTTTGATGCTGCCTTGCAGGTGGGGAACTCCGTGTACTACAACTACACGCTGTCCATTAACGGCAGTGCCGAGAAGCATGGTGACAACCCGAACAAGGACTATCTTACCGATGTATTGGTAAGCTGACATTGCTACTGCAACATGGCGCCACAGTGCATTTGTTCCCTTTTTACATGTGAGGCTTGCTTAACACTTACTTGGCTGGTTATTGCAATTCGCTTTGACTTTAAGCCTTTGCTAACGTCTTTGTTAGGTCTTTTTCTACTTTAGAGGAAATCAGTAGAAGACGAACAACGGTCAAAAACTAGTCAGACTCCTGGAAGCAGCCGGGACGCTTTCGTCTACGTACAGAACCATCTTTTTGCGCACTGGGTGCGCCAAGATGAAGCACATGCGTAGAACAATAAATTACAACACCAGAGCTCAACTCTAACTTCTGATGCATTGCTTCAGGCAGTACTGCCAGTTGCAGTTAGTGAAATTACCGCTTGGAACTGAAAAGTTGATGCCGGATTATTTTAGTAGATACGGCTTAATGTGTAGTAGGTTGCATTCCTGGGACAGGTTCAGTCCCATGCAAACAACCTTCCATGCTCTCAATGAATATGACCCGGATCATGTTCTGTCATGATGGTGAGGCCTTGGCATTATACAGAATCATGCAGGCGTTGCGGTGTCACAGATTTAAAAAAATCACGTGGATATTTTTTCCGTGGCGAAATATTTTTCATTTGCCATTTTACTTGGCAGATCCCACGTAACAAGTGGATAATTGTAACACGCATACATGGTTCGCCCGCAGGGTAAGGCAAAAGGAGGATCCAAACCTCCTGACCAGGTCCTACCGCACTGGGGTAGCAGAAGCAGCAGATTTGAAAATAAGTCAACTTAAGAAATTCTGAATCAACAAGGACATAATCATTATTATAGTAAGCTTATAATCACCAAATATAATAATAATGTTGTGACAGTAATGGACATAAAGTAATAATGGAATCACAGGAACAACATAAGCACTAATGCAATAAAAGCAACAAACATCAATAATGTGGTAATTAGCCACAGTAATAACAATAACTTTTAATAACGTTACAATGCAATAGCCGATTATCATTATTATTTCTGTCGTGAAAGTTAAATTTAAATTGAGCAACACATCCGCATCTGACTTAAGAAACATGTCCATTATTAAAGGATTAAGTTGTTGAATCGTTTTACAATTTCTGGCTACTTGAACAACAGTTGCATACATATTGCATAAATACATAGTCTCATACTCGATGGTTTGCATGCCTTAGTTTGTCCTGGGTTGCTTAGTTACCATTGATGCGCAGCGTAAACTGTATCCTGTTTCTCGACTGAGGTACTAGTTTGAAAAGCCTCAAAGTTTGTAGAGACTTCCTTAAACAGTCGAATGCAGATCTTTACTCTGTAAGAGTTTGTAATGTTAATAATACTGTAACACGCCATTGATTTGGAAGATTCATGCTTCCAATTGAAAAGTTTAGCAAACGAGCAGCTCGACGTTGTAGTACTGCCAGTTTTTCAATGTGTTTTGTTTCCGTTCCCCCATACTGATAAGCCATAGCTAAGATGAGAATGTACAAGAGAATAGTATAGCTGTCTCACGAGCTTAAGTGGCACATAGCATCGAATTCGTTGTAACAGGCCAACTGATCATGCAACCTTAGCTCGAACTTTATTTATGTGCTCAGTCCAGCTTAGGTTTTTATGAAATGTAACACCTAAAAAAGAATGGCTTGTCACATCCTCTAGTTGCATTTATTGGCAATCCCGTGCAGATTGAAACTCCTCTAAAGCAGAGAAGCATCTTGGCCGGGTAATATATACATATCAAAAAGCATAGTGTTGGCTACTTCATATCTGTTTCAATAAATTCGAGGCCAGGATTTATGGCGCGTGATGCTTTGCTAATATATTGGGTACATAATCCTTGATTTCAGACAAGTGTGGCGCCACATGCTGTGTCGCAAAATTTGACATATCTACTGAGCGTCAAGGCTCAGTCTCACATCCTCTTCCTCCTGGCTGAGTCCATGGCAGTGGATTACTGGTCCCCTTCCCCTCCCCGCCCCCGATTTTTTTTATTTTGCTTAAGTACAGACTGTTTCAAATTTCTATGTACGCCTGGCATCGCGATGCGATTGGCGCTGCAATCGAGCACCGGCAGCAGCTCACGCGTGCACGGACGCTTCAATGGTGTAGAGTTGAACCGCGTTGTCTGCTGCAGTAGACCAAGTGCTAACAACGGTACTAGAATTGTTGGCATGCCGCATTACGGGCCAGCGCACGGATACCATTGTTCATGTGGGAACTGGGCCGGTACTCTGCATTTATAATTTTCAGAAGATTCTGCGCCACAGATAGGATACGAATAAACAAGGAAAGACGAAATCGCGCATCCTTTCTTTCTTTGTGTCCCGTCTTGCTGTGCAGTTTTTCGACTGTTCTCGTACCAACTTGACCAACTTTAAACGACGGTCTGCACTAAACGTTGTGCAGTGCCAAGCTCTAAACCTTTATTCGTGATAATGGGGCACTAAATACAGTATTTGACAGCATAACTTGTTCGCTCTATCGAAACGTCGTGGCAACATGTGTGTTCAGAAATGATTCTTGATTTCGTGTGCGCCGCAGTAAGCTTGGATATCAAAGACACGATAATGAACATGCAGTGTACGTTGTCTCTATTTGACTTTTTATTTATTTATTTATTGGTACTGCGATCTTTTACAAGATCATAGCAGGGGTGGTACAAAACATAAACATAAACATCAGTGGAAACAGGCAAACAAACTATCAAAAAAACAAATGTAATACAAACTTATGTAACTGATAGCTACAGTGATTCTTCGAGATAAGTGAATCAACAAAAAGCAAGGTACAAACATAGATAACAATCATTTCTGCAGTGACTCTTCAAATGCAGACAATGTGTTTAGGGTAACAACATCGTTATGTAGATTCTTCCAATCCATGATAGTCCTCGGAAAAAAAGAATATTTGAAACAATTTGTTCGTTGCATCAATGGAGAGATAGTAAGATTCGCTCTGTCTTGTTCCGTAACCCAATGAAAAGTGAACGATATGTGATGTGTCAACTGCATAGTGGCCTTTTATTAACTGGAAAAGAAATTTTAAGCGCAATATTCAATTTTGGTCCAGAATGTTTGGAAATTTGCTTTTCAAGAGAATTTTTGTAATCGAAGTAGGACCGTACGAGTTATAAATGAACCTAACAACCTTTTTTAGCACCCTTTCAAGTTTTTGGATATCAGTCTGGGTGAACGGGTCCCATATGACCACAGCATACTCCAGTATAGGATGGATAATGGCATTGTAAGCGAGGAAACGAATACTTGGTGTGGTTGATCTTAAAGAACACCTTAGAAAAAAAGTTTACGGAGAGATTTAGCTACTACAAAATCTATGTGCTTTGACCAGGATAGACTTTTTGTAATCCAGAGACCAAGGTACTTGTATTGAGTTACTTCTGACAGAATTGTATTGTTGGTGGAGTACTGGAAGAAAAGAGGGTCTTTTTTAAGGAAAATTCTCATAAAAACTGTTTTAGCAAAATTAACAGGCATCTGCCATTTGTCACACCACGAAATTGCTTTTAGAAAGTTCCGATTTAGTTTAATTTGATCGTCAACTGAGGTGATATTTTCATATAAGACACAGTCGTCGGCGTACAACCTAACGTGAACAGAAAGGTCAGTGACGATATCATTTATATATAACAGAAAAAAAAGAGGCCCAAGGACGGATCCTTGAGAAACGCCTGAGTTTACAGGAGCTTGTTTAGAAGATGTATTTTTTACCGTAACAAATTGACGCCTGTTTGTTAGGTATGCTGTTATCCAGTCAAGGATCTTTTTTTTTGTAGAATACAAGTTAATTTGTGAAGTAATTTAGTATGCGAAACTTTATCGAAGGCTTTTTGAAAATCCATAAATATGGCATCCGTCTGCTTCCCTTCGTTAATTGCTTGAGCAAAGTCATGCGTAATTTCCACTAATTGAGTATTCGTTGAAAAGCCCTGCCTGAACCCATGTTGAACATTTGTTAATACTTTATGAGAATTAAGGAAGGTAATTATATGTTTATGAATAATGTGTTCTGGAATTTTACATGATGTTGATATAAGGGAAATCGGTCGGTAATTCGAAATAGATGACTTGTCTCCCGCTTTGTGTAAAGGTTTAATTTTGGCGATCTTCCAGTCATCTGGCAGTTGGCCCTCATTCAACGAATGGGTATACAAATTAAACAAATAGCGAGAACACCATTCTGCGTAGCGCTTCAAGAAGACATTTGGAATGCCATCTGGCCCGGTTGATTTTTTAACATCCAGATTCAGCAGTAAGTTTAAAATGCCATTCTCGGAAATGACTAAGTCTGGAATAGGTGGGAGCGATATTGAAAAATCAGGAAGGATGCCGTTATCACAAGGAAAAACAGACTTGAAGTGGTTGTTGAAGGCGGAACAAACTATTTCTTCATTGCATGTTCTTTGGCCGCTTATCGTGAATGAGTCAATCGAGCGAGATGTTGGCGTGATCAGCCTCCAAAATTTCTCGGGTGATGTTTTGATAAAAGTTGGAAGCGATGTTTCGTGGTATCTTTTCTTGTCGCGCGCAATTTGCAGTTTTAGTTCGCCCGACAGGTTAGCTATCAGCGGTGTATAAGCAGCTTTATCATGAGATTTTGCTCTTTTGCTTTTTATTCGTTTAAGTTTTCGCTGTAAATGTAGCGTTTCTCTTGTATTCCAGGGTTCCGGCATTCAGTTTTTTTAACGATTTTCGGTATGAAACGCTCCACGCATTCAAAGACAATATCTTTAAAAGTAAGCCACAGATCATTCACACTGCTACCCGCGTCTTTAAAATCATCGTAATTAAAATCAAGGATATCCAGAATGGGTTCATCGTCAGCTCGGGAAAAATTCGGAAAGGAAATTTTTGTACAGCAGCGATCAACACACATATCTAAAAAGTTAGCAAAACTGCCCTGTGATCCGAAATACCGCTGATGACTTCACATATTGCCGTGTTTTGGATTGAGCCACTCAAAGAGAATAAGTCCAAGATAGATTTTGAACCATTTAGTTCTCTAGTGTATTCTTTAACAACCTGCAGTAAATCGAACGAAAAAACAATATCTAGCATTTCGTGATTAGCATTGCTAGTAGAATGAGAAGAAAAATTTTCCCAGTCAATATTAGGCAAGTTAAAATCTCTTGATAAGATGAGTTTGTCATGTGGCTTTATATTTTGCCGCAAGTAGGTTCTAAGCTTATCCAGAACACTATCAGAAGAGTTCGGGGGACGATAAACTGCACCTATAACATAACGAACTTTGCCTATATAGACTTTGCAAAATATGCCCTCAACTTCTAATACATCAGGTAATTGCTGCGGATGTAATGAGTTCTTGAAAAGTATCGCAACTCCTCCTCCTCTTCGGTCGCGGTCCTTGCGGAACACGTTATAGCCTTTTGGGACAAATTTGGTATCAAAAATTTCACTGCTTAACAAAGAGAGGGACGCTGGCGGCGGCGAGTCAAGACGTGCTCGCGTCGGCTCCCGGATTTTGCCAACTTTTCTAGCATTTTGTCGTCGAGTGTCCATGTTTATTTGTGCAAATCTTTTCCGCGAAGTTCTAAGGACCACGCGGACACCCTCTTTTGCCACAGTGAGTGATTTTTCACCATTTTACGGACATTTATGTGCCTCCGTCGGCGGCGTCTCACCTAACGAGCACTTCGGAGACCAGGCCTAGGCCTAGCTCATCTAGGCCACCCAGCCGGCCTCAGGGGTGGCTCGGCGCCACTTATCCGTTACCATGATGGAATATCGAGTAGAGGGAGAAAACATTTCCCCGGAGGAAGTCACTCAAGACCAGGGATGGCAAACTGCGGGCGCCAGAAGAGTTAACGCCAAATCGCGGGGAGGTGGCCCTAACGCCGCGGCAACGCTTTCGGCGTCCCGTGGCGACAAGCAAAGCGGCGCAGCGCTGAAGTCCAAGATTATTAGGGCAGGCCGAATGCCGGTTCTTCCCAAAGAAGACACCAAAATCGTCATTCGACCAAGAGGTGGACTGAATATCTCCAAAATTGGAGCGGCTGCAGTGGCTGACGCTATACTTGCAGCCGCCGGCATCAGACCCGATGAGCTCTCACACGACACTCTGTGCCCGAACTTACAGCAAAACATTATGGTGGCCAGCACTCCTAGACGGGAAAATGCCGATCGATACTCCCGCCTCAAGCAAATCCGCATCTCGGGCAACATCCACGAACTCTGCGCGTACGAGACTGCCCCACACTCCACGGGCAAGGGGGTCATACGTGGCATACCGCTGCAAGACGACCCTGCGACGCTGGATGGCAAGATCGTTAACCAGAAAAACCCGCTCGCACTGGCAGCTAAGAGAATTGCTCAGACGGAGACTGTGATCATCGCCTTTGACGGGCACCGGGTACCGAATTTTGTCAGGTACGGAACGCTCCTGTTGAAATGTTCCCTATATAGAAAGCAAGTGGACGTATGCCACGCCTGCGGAAGACTCGGGCATCGCGCCGATGTCTGTCCAACACCTAGCGACGTCGTCTGTCGGGTATGCGGCCTTCCAAACCCTGATGAGCAGCACCAATGCACCCCAATATGCAAGTTCTGTGGCGGTCCACACCTTACTGCCAGTAAAGAATGTGCGCATAGATTCAAGACTCCGTACATTGTTCGCCGACGACGCTTCGAGCGCGCCACACAGCAAGAGGAGCTCCCCCCGCAGTCGATCCTTCGATTCTCCTATTCTCAAGCCTCATGTAGCCCTAGCCCTAGGGGAAAACGACGCTCGCGCTCGCGAGGTCGCTCCATGAGCCGACGGGGCTCCAAAAGCCGCTCTGCCCCAAGATCACGACCATCATCGCCTGCTCCAGCGCGCTCCGGCTCCAGAGGCCGCTCCACGTCCCGCACCCGGAGCGGCTCGTCCAACAGGCCAAGATCCAACACCCCTTCCGGTGGTAAAGGCAAGTCCTATCTAACGTGGGCCGATAGGGCCCGTGGCAACCAAGCGCAGGCGTCCAACTCCCAAGACTAGCACGACCCGCGTCTCACGAACGAGCTCAAAGAGCTTAGGCGTGCCAATGATAGTCTTAGGAAAGAAAACGCCCAGTTCAAGCAGGAAATCAGTCGGCTAGCCACCGAGATAGCCGAAATACGAAAATTGGCGCTCAAACCACCGGCTCCTCCGGCCGCCACGAGTTCGTCGGCCATGGACACGGCGGAGGCTCCCCCCAAGGCGGGTGCAGTGAAGCGTCGCGCCCTGGATAGCTCAAGGGAAGACGAGACTCTGGAGCTCCTTTCGGAGCTCAAGAAGGCCATCTCCAACATACAGTCAGGCCTCTCTCAAGTACAAGAAATGATCGCGCACCCCCAGCTGGGTCTGGTCGCCCTCAGCGAGAGAATACTTAGACTGGAGGGGACCCACCACGGATTTTTGCCAAGCACATCGACAACACCAGTCCCAAACTTGAACAGTGTCAATACCCCGCCGACAGAGGGTGCCATCCTGCAGGCGGCCCTCTCGAAACCCATACCCAAGCCCAAACATGGATAACGAAACTAACGTCATAACAATGTGGCAGTGGAATTGCGCAGGGTTCGTCAGCAAACGGGCGACCCTGCGACAATACCTAAAAGGCATAAAGGATAAACCCCAAGTTATCACCTTGCAAGAAACGATCACATCATCACACATCAGGCTCCCTGGTTTCGTCACTGTGGCTTCCACTGAAGGGGGAAGGGGGGTGGCCACTCTGGTCAGTAAAAGGTTCACGTGCATTCAGCGAGACCTCGGTCCAGCGGACAATGGGGTCGAGTACGTCATGACGGAACTCCTAGTCGACCCCCCTAAGCGGTGCTTACGAAGGAACGGTATTTTCATATTAAATGTCTACTGCAGGCCCAGCGTACACAGAGCCAGGGCTGGTGGTCTTCTGAAGAAGGCCGTGCATTTTACCGGCTGTCAACCTCTTGTCGTTATGGGGGACTTCAATGCCCAGCATCAGGCGTGGGGTTACCTCACCAATACGAAGGAGGGTAGAGACATATGGCTCACGGCAACGGAGGAAGATCTGACACTGGTAACCAATAAGGACTTCCCGACCAGGAGAGGGAACTCGGTGTGCCGAGATACAACCCCGGATCTCACCTTTGTCAAGAGTCTGGAAAACGTCAAATGGACCAACACAGCTATCGACCTCGGTAGCGATCATTGCATCATCGAAGTGCTCATAGAGGTTGCCCGCAACAAGACGAGGACCTTTAAGTTCATCGACTGGGACTTGTTCCGAGCCAACCGCTCCGAGCGCCCCCTTTCCCCGGATGCGGACCTAGACTCTTGGTGCGACGGGTTAAAAGAAGATGTGGCCAGCGCCACCAAAGAGGTGACAACCGATCTGGAGGTGGACAGGATGGACAGTAGGCTCGCGCATCTGTTGGAAGCCAAGCAGCACTGCTCGCGAGATGGAAGACTCAGCGCCATAACAATACTGCGCAAGAAAATGTCCGAAATCAACAAAACGGTAGAAGATCATTGCAAGGTCTTATGCAAGCAGCAATGGGATGAGCTCTGTAATTATATGGAGGGCCAACGCAAGACCGGTAAAAGCTGGAGACTCCTCAAACACCTACTGCACGACGGCAACACCAAGTCCAATCAGAAGAGAGCTTTGGCGAAAGCTGTCCATTTGGCCACCGACTCAACTCCAGATGAGGCGATCATGGAGCAGCTCATAGACAAGTACCTGGCGGCCACGGACGATCCGGTACCTCCCCAGTTTCCCGACTACGAGGGGCGCGACGCACCATCGATGGACGAGGACTTCACCGTGGCTGAGGTCAAGCGGGTTCTCGCATCCCTCAATAGCAGATCCGCCCCTGGGCCAGATGGGGTAACCAACAAAATGCTCAAGCACCTCGACGACGACTCGATCGAGTTTCTTACAGACAAGATCAACGAAATCTGGCGCAGCGGTCTCATTCCCAAGAGCTGGAAAGCGGCCTGCACAGTACTGATACCCAAGCCGGGTAAGGTACCGAGCATTGAGAATCTTAGGCCAATCTCGTTGACGTCGTGCGTCGGGAAGGTGGCCGAGCACGCCATGCTCAACCGCCTCACTGACCACCTCGAGTCTAACGAATGCTATACCCACAACATGATTGGCTTTCGGTCGGGGCTCTCGACTCAGGACGCCATGAAGCTGATCAAGCACCAGGTCATTGACTCCGGCTCCGCCGACACCAAGGCGATTTTTGGATTGGATTTGGAAAAGGCTTTTGACAACATATCGCACGCCTTTATTCTCAAGAGCTTGTCTGAGTTTCACGTCGGCAACAGGGCGTACAATTTTGTGCGCTCCTTCCTTTCGTCGCGGTCCACAAGACTGAAGATTGACGATTCTTTGACCCACGAAATTACCCTTGGGCCAAAAGGGACACCTCAGGGGGTGGTGATCTCCCCGACGCTGTTCAATATCTGCATGATCAACCTGTCGAGGGCCTTGAACGAAATCCCGAACATTAACCACACGATCTACGCAGACGACATCACCATCTGGTGCCTCAGCGGATGTGAGGGTCAGGTCGAGAGTGCTTTGCAAGAGGCCATCGATGTGACGGAGCGCTATCTCATCCCCACCGGGCTAAGGTGCTCGCCCGCTAAGTCCGAGCTCTTACTGTATAAGAAGAGGCGCAGAGGTGGTTCTCACCGGTCCTGGAAGCCAGCAATGGAGAGCCACATTACGTTATTCACCGGTAACGGCTCCCCAGTTCCGTGGGTGGACACTATCAGGGTCCTTGGAATGTTTATCGAGTCTAACGGAGCCAATAGAGCCGCCGTCAAACGCATTTGTTCCAAGACCGAAAGCGCCCTTGGACTGATTCGAAAAATCGCTAACAGGCACCGCGGAATCAGGGAGGACAATCTGATCCGGATTATCCACGCATTCGTGCTATGCCACCTCGCTTATTCGGCGGCTATGCACCACTGGCTCGTGTCGGAGCGCAACAAAATCAATGCCCTAATCAGAAGAGTCTTCAAGCTGGCCCTTGGCATTCCCGTTCGAACGCACACGGAAGACCTCCTGAAGTTGGGAATCCACAACACTTTCGAAGAAATTGTCGAAGCCCAAGAGTTTGCACAGTTTGTCAGACTGTCTGGCACCCCAGCGGGTAGAGCCATACTCGGCATGCTGGGACGAAACCCCACGGTGGTCGGTCCTGACGCTGTGAAGCTGCCCAGTGACTTAAGATCCAAGATCCAGATTGCGCAGATGCCGCGCAATATGCATCCAACCTACAACGAAGCACGAAGACGAGCCAGGGGTAAATCTCTGCTCGCCAGTGCCCGCTTGGACAAGGATCAAGCCTGCTTCGTCGATGCTGCTTCGTACATTCAAGAAGAAGCCTTCTCCTCAGTGGTCGTCGACTGTGATTGCAGAGTCATCAGCTGCGCTACCATCCGCACTTCTAGTTCCAGCGTTGCAGAGCAGGTTGCCATTGCTCTTGCATTGACAGACGGTGTACATGACACAATTTATTCAGACTCCAAGGCCGCTATCAAGGCCTTCCAGATGGGCATGGTGACTCCCCAGGTCCTACAGATTATTCAAAAAGTCAAAGACCTCAAAAATCACTCATTGGTCTGGTTTCCTGCGCACCTTGGAACCATTGAGGGTGCCTCGCTCAATCCCAACGAGGAGGCGCACTCGGCTGCACGAGGTTTGACTGACCGTGTGCCGGGTAACGCGTCATCTCCTGGGCGACCTGAGCCTCTCTGCTCGTACAACGAGATATGCAAGCACCACTATCTGTCAAGAAGACTGCTGCCTCTACCACACTCCTCGCTATGCAGGGCCCAAGCTGTTACTCTCCGACTGCTACAAACAAACACTGACCCGAGCCCTGCGGCACTGCACACAATGTACCCTGAACGGTTTCCAAGCCCGGACTGCCCCCTGTGTGGTGGTTATGCGGACTTCGAGCATGTACTGTGGGGCTGCGCCTCTGCCGGTCCCCCTTTCACCCAAGAGGAAATGAAGCGACTCATTAAGGCCCAGGACCAGACCTCTCAAATCCTGGCCGTCCAGAGGGCCCGCGCGAGGGCCGTCAGGTTTAACCTGATGGTCCCCGAGTGGGCCTAGCCAGGTGACGCTGAGTTTACTCGCGTCTATTGTGGACCGAATAAAGTTGTTTCACTCACTGCTTAACCACGTTTCAGTAAGTACGGCTACATCGGCATCGTGCGACAGTATGAGACCCTCAAGCTGGACTGATTTGTTGACAATGCTGCGGCAATTTACGTTTAAGATAATGAAAGGCGATTTCGTTTTGTTATGAAGTCATTCGGAATTTCCGGAAACCTTGTAACGCTTGCCTTTTTTTTTTCATCCCATCTGTATATTTTCTTGTCAATGCTTAGCTTATCAAAAATAATTTTAACCTTACTACCAGCTTCTCTTTCTTCTGCAGAACTCTGCCAGAGCTTTTTCCAAATTTCCCGCACTTTCTTAGAAAAATCTTCCAAGACCGAAAACGGTGTTCCTTTTAATTTTGGACACGACTTCAAGATCTCTACCTTGTCACGATAATCTAGGAGCTTAATTATAACCGGGCGAGCTTTCTCGTTCTTTTTGCCAAGTCTGTGGCACCTTTAGATACTGCTCACCGAGATTTTAAGCTTCTCTTCGAAAACATTCGTTGTTATCTTCTCGACGCCCCGCCGCGGTGGTCTAGTGGCTAAGGTACTCGGATGCTGACCCGCAGGGCGCGGGTTCGTATGCCGGCTGCGGCGGCTGCATTTTCGATGGAGGCGGAAATGTTGTAGGCCCGTGTGCTCAGATTTGGGTGCACGTTAAAGAACCCCAGGTGGTCTAAATTTCCGGAGCCCTCCACTACGGCGTCTCTCATAATCATATAGTGGTTTTGGGACATTAAACCCTACATATCAATCAATGTTATCTTCTCGACAAGGTTTTCGGGTGTTTCAGACGGGTCTTCATCGATACCGTACAGAATCAAGTTATTTTTTCTACTCCTATTTTCTAAATCTTCAACCTTTCCCAAAAGATACGACACGTTTTTTTTCTAGTCTCACTACAGTATCCTTTAGTGCACACATATCTGTTTTCAAAGCATTTATTGCAGACAGCTGAACTTCAAGACCATTTAAACGCTCTGTAACTGACGTGATATCTGTCTCAAGTTTCGTTTGCTTACTCAGAATTTCATTGATAGATGCTGTCATAGCAGTTTGACCAGAAAGAAGTTTAGCCAACATTTCCTTCTCGCCGGGGCCAGGGTTTGATTCAACGTCTCCGCAAATCAAGAAGTTCTTAGCAAAAGTGCACACATCTAAATGTAAATTGAGAACACACAGTGTACACGGCAGCAGAAACAAAAAGCGGTCATCGCTACGGTAACATTTGCCATAAGAATAGGGACTAACCTGCAGCGTACAAAGAAATGGATTGTTGAGCATCTTGCCCGTCGTGCTGCTGCCGATCCCACTGGAGGGGATGGCTGACGTGAGGCAATTTATACGGGCTGGTAGGACCACGTGGTAGTCCGTTCCTGAGGCAGGCGCTGGCGCAGAAGATACCGCAACCGGCACGATGAATTCCTCCGCTTCACACCGGTCGCAGACCACTTGATAAGCCTCCGTTGACGCTCTGCAGTCGACAACGCTGGACGAAGGAAGCGGTAAAGGATCCAAAGCACAGCCATGCTCCGAAGATTGCGACACAAAAAGTGAGGCAAGAACCTGCAGCGTACAAAGAAATGGATTGTTGAGCATCTTGCCCGTCGTGCTGCTGCCGAGCCCACTCTAATGAAACAAACCACTCAGTTGGGACTGCAGAGCAGCTGAGCGAGTTTGACTCAACGAAAATTCTAAAGAACGCTGGAATGACTTAGGATAGAACAACCAACTGAACGTACGTATCCTCGACAATATCTAATCACAACACGAAGAATTCGCTCACCCATGCCAAAATGCACTCGTGACGCTTCAACGTAAATGAACCCAGCGGTAGCGATGACAGCGCTCATTCAAAACAGCAGGGAATGCTTCGTGTCAGAAATGTGTCCCGCCGCTGCATGTTCCATTCGTTTACAATACGGGCGGGCCATCACAAGATCCAGATTTAGCTGAATAAAACAGGGGCTCGTCTGCCGTGCATTTTTAGGGGTGAAGTTTTGTAAAGTGGCACCCGTTCGTCCCTCGTAGTAGTGCGTAACATGTCTTACGCTTGGACCTGCAAGGTGGTGCCGGTGAGAGATTTCTCCTGTGCGTTGTTGAACAATAAAAATTTGCAGCGTGAGCGTCAACTAAAAGCCAAATTCTCCGGTCCCTCAATCCCCATTAGCAGCCATTGGCATGTACATTGAGCACTATCTGACAAGATGGGTTTGCTACGTTACACTCGCTGGGTGTAACCTCCTTAGTTTTAAAAAGGTTTAGCGAGCGTTGAGCCGCAGTGCCATGAATACGGTGAACTAGTATATACCATGAGCTCGAGGTGTTTGAAAGTGGGAAGAAGACACGAAGTGCAAGCCGTAAGTAAGTGTGACTGTGCTACCTCTTGTTTAGTCCTTGGAATGTCCGCTTAATAGCGGCGCTTCTATATGCGGAATATATTATGAAAAGATGTGACAAGATGGTACTTGGAGTGTTGACTAGATGGACGAACAGACACACAGACAGACGCATGGACAAACGCACGGATGGCTGCACGGATGGATTGACGCAGGGGTGGATGCATGGACGAACGCAGGGATGGACACACGGATGGACGTGCGGACGCACAAACACACGCACGGATGGGCGGATGGACGCATGGACGGTCACACAGACAAACGCATGGACGGACGGAAGCAAAAACGAATGGACGGACGGATGCTTCGCCCCAGTCTCCATCTTCACACCATTAATATGGTGCCATTTTTTTCATTTTTTCTTGTCTGCAAAAAGCAGCACTGTGTAAAATAAATAGTCAACTTCGCGCCAAATTCACAACCATGCCGAGGAAGAAAACACGTAGACTGGACGGGTGCTCGCTTACAACGGTTTGTTTCTTGAAGATCACCCCGCCGCGGTGGTCTAGTGGCTAAGGTACTCGGCTGCTGACCCGCAGGTCGCGAGATCGAATTCCGGCAGTGGCGGCTGCGTTTCCGATGGAGGCGGAAATGTTGTAGTCCCGCGTGCTCAGAGGTGGGTGCACGTTAAAGAACCCCAGGTGATCAAAATTTCCGGAGCCCTGCACTACGGCGTCTCTCATAATCATAGCGCGGTTTAAGGACGTTAAACCCGACAAATCCACCCATCCTTGAAGAACCAGGTCATTATAAACCCACTTATTGTCAACACATGCGCAACATGTTCGGACCATCGCTTACCTAATCACGCTGTCAGACACATGCTCTCTAGATAACGTGCTTCCGACTCATACCGGCTGAGTCACGTTTCGTTAGCAATTTATACCCCGTTTCTTGATGTTATAGGCTTCAAGAATGACCTTGCTTTTACTTTTCCCATGATACTAATCTGCAAGGAGCATGGTGTGTATCCACATAAAGCGACCTGCGGGCTCAAATGCGCACCGTCCTTATTCTTTACTGTGAGAGCGTGTTTTCCTCGCTCGGTCATTGACGCGGCGCCCTGTGTGGGCAACGTATAGGTAGCTCTTCCAGCACAACAGGGGTATTTCGTAAGTCACTCCGGTGTCGCACTTCTTGGCATTCCTGAAACACAATAATTTCCCTTTTTTCTGTGTGGTTGTGAATTTGGAGCGAAGTTGACTTTTTAATTCAGGCATGTATCAACTAGCTCAACATCGTGTTGTACTTGTAGTCCTCTGTTGTTTGTTTGGTTTATCATGTCCCGTGCACCATGAAAAGAGTGACTTCAGATTTTTGAACGCTGTTGTAAAAACTAGACTACATTTCGGAACCAGCAAGCGAGTCTTCCGGTAATGAAATGTCCTAAGAAGTCACGTTGAGGCTTCATCCTCACCTAAAACAATCCTGAATTCGTTCCCGCTTGTTTTATCGTGTTACGCCAGCGCAGCAGTACGACTCTTACGGTTGAGTGTTTTTTTGCTGTTGAAAGTCAAATCGAGAGAACGCACAATGCATGCTAATTTTTGTGTCTTCCACATCCAAGTGTACTGCGGTGTAAACACATTGAAGAAATGTCCATCAACGCACACAGCGCCACTGCATTTCGGCATAAATATAAATGTATGCGGTCAAACGATGCTTGAAGCACCCTGTCATTACAAATAAAGGTTGAGAGGTTGGCGTCACAGAACGTTTAGTGCATATTATCGGCCCAGTTCTTGCACTAACAATGATATCCGCGTGCTGGCCAGCAATGTGGTAGGCAAGAGCCGCCGTAGCAGACAACACTGTTTAAAACTACACGCCTGAATCATCTGCGCACGCCTTAGCTGCTGACAGCGCGTGCTTGCAGCGCCGGCCGCATCACAATGCCACGCGATTTGAGATTTCCCCAAAGTGAGAAACAGCCTGTACATGCGCACGCAGGCATACAAAAGTAACCACGAACTTAAAGGAAATGTAATTACACTCTACCCCCCCCCCCCTCTTTAAAGAAAGATTTTTCTCTATGCTGCTTATGGCCCATGGTCACGAATTCCCGCCTTGAACAGCAAAGGTACGCGTTCACAGTTAGCAGCTCCTCAGTTCTACATCTCCCTCCCTTTTTTCTTCGCAATTTTAGTGCTTGAAGAATTCAGTTGAATTACCAGCGTTTATGCAATCTAAACACAAAAGCGCGGACGACGCGAATGAAGTCTGCCTCGATACGCCCTAACCTTCTTGTCACTGCAGAGAGCCAAGGCCTTGTCATTTCTGGAGGGCCGAGCAGACAGGCGGCGTCCGTTCTTCATGATGTTGAGCACGCCTTCACCGCATGCACCGTTCACGCCCGCGATCCGCCACAGGAACGCATTCCCCAACGTGACGGCACCCAGGACGCCATCCTTCAACATCAGCGTCAACGGGGTAAGTTACATATTTACCACAACTTGACAGAACGCTATAAGAGTGGAAAATCAATAGTTCGTTCACTTTCCGGGTCATGCGCTGTTTGTTTCTTACAATATTTATTTCATTGCTTTATGCACATGTTCAAAGCACATAGAAAAGAACAGATATAAAGTATCTGAGCTGCCGAAAGGCATTACGGCACTATTTACATGACAAGAACGAATAGAAAGTGTCGATTGGGATGATAGTAAGTATTGTATTTTGTGTTGTTTCACCTTTCTCGAGACGTACCAGCATGGCAGCGTTGAAAAAAACGGATCATGATGTATGCGTTTTGTTGGCTTCATGTCTTATCTATTGTGATTTTTAGACGAAGCACTGGCTAGTGCGACAGGCCATCCACCCTATACCGGAAGATGTGGTTTCCTGGATTGACGAAGCCTACCGAAATAGGTAACGGCTGAATGTCAGTGCTTATTGTCAGTGCCCAATGTCAGTGCCCAAAGTCCATGAAAAGCCACAGCCGCTTTCACGTGTATGATTAGATTTGCTAAAACGAAGTGTTTCCCCACAGGCACAGTGCTCGTAGTGTAGATAGCGAGAGGAAATTACTTTAGTCAAGAAGGAACCCCAGTACGGCTGTACTAAACAAAGTGACAACTAAGTTATCAGATAGGCGTAGAAGTTTTAGGTGTTTGAGCAGTGCCTTCATGACGTATGGGGCACAGTCCACCGGCCACTTCTCCAGGGTCTATGGTCTCCGTTCATCAGAGGTGTGTGCCCGAGGCGCCTATTCAAGGCTGTATAGATGCTCGGACGATCCTACGAAGCGCGGTTGTCATCAAGGAATCTACCACACGAAGTATTGATGCACTGTTATCCTGATCGCAAATTTCTGAAATGCCTCAAAGATTCACATTCTTTTCTTTTGGCAAGCTTTTTATCTTGGCATGCCCCTGCAACACTGCTGCACCCCCTACCCCCAACCTTACCGAACCTTAGCCGGGAGGAGTCAGGGGCGACCCTGCTTGGCTGCTTTAACCTTAAGGCCCAAAAGGACTTAGTTCGACAAGCCCAGGTAGCAGCCGGCGCCAATAGGGTCCCGTACTAAAGATCCCCACCTACTAGTTGTGGGTGCGGCTATCTTATGAGGTGGTAGCTGCATACTTCCGTAGTTTGTTTTTTGTTAAATAATTGTATTTACCACCAACATCTTGATTTGATAATTGCTGCTAGTAGGCGCTCTCAGAGAGTTTTCTGAAGTTCACTAGAGGAAAATCTGGCGCTACACTGATTTCTGATGTATATTGTTCCCATCAGCGAATGATGGGAATAATATACACCAGAAAAGTCATGGGAGTTTTGCGCGGCACACAAATTCGCCTGTAGTGTTTAAGCTTGAGGGTTTCTAACGCACTTGGGGCTTTGTTCAATGTTTTGCTTTTTTGAATAAAATAAAATGCCAATGGGAACTGCGTGACCGGATTTGAATTGTGGAGCTTGAAAGGTTGAGGTGGTCAAGTGCTGAACATTTGCTGATTCTCGTCTCGCGACAAAGCAGCTCCGAGCCACGCAAAGCCAAACGGAGCCGAAAGTACGAAGAGTAGAGAAATTTGTCTATTACCTATCTTTTCCATGCTCGCTGAATCACCATGCCTTGCAGCTCCCACGGACACTAGCACCAGTGTTCTCTCTGGTGTATTTATAAGAAACTATGAGCGCTTATTACCCCATACCATCCTCATTAGGTTTCCCTTCTAGCAAGAAATAATTACCCGCTGCCAACTTCCAGGTCAAGGGGCTTTCTCTCCGATTTTACAGCGTTATGGCTTACGCTCACGACCGCTCTGATCACCTACTCGAAGTGAGAGAAATGGTACTGAAAAGGAAAGCGCCGAGAAACTGATGAGCATCATTCAGAAAATGATGACAATGGCATATCAAGAGTGATGATAGTTCAATTTCTTAAGTGCAGACCACTTTCGTATCAGCATTCGATCATATACACGATTATTTGCCATACCAAGGGCAACAGTTATGCCGTGGTAAGGAGACATCGCCACACTAAAGTTGATAGATGAATGTCACCATAACGTTGAAAAAATGTCCTTGCAAATAAATATATTTAAAGTTCTACGTCCCCAAACTACGATATTATTCTGATGGATGCCGTACTTGAAGGCTCGAGAAATTTCGACCATCAGGTGTTATTTACGGCACCCTGACATTGCCTCAATCAAAATGCGACCGCCACGGCAGGAACGAAAACGATGACTTTCGGGTCAGCAGCTGAGCACATTGATCGCTGCACCACCATGGAGGAGTGTCCTTGCAAAGAAAATAGAGATCAGTGAACACATCTACACAAGGTGCATACTTTGATCTCAATGTTGTCACACTCGCAGAGTTTCGAGTGTTGGCGTGGCTTATGATCCGGTCAGTAAGGCCAAGCGAGCAACACACTTACTCGTAATAGCAAAAAAATAAAAATAATAATAAATGCCTTGCCTAAAAAAGGATAAGTAAGCTCTTCTGCATTACATTTAAACTATACAGTGAAGCACAATTTGTGTATTGCGAGAAAGCATTTGCGTCAGGCAGTCACTTCGTATGGTGTTTCTCAATTACACGCGCACACATGCACAGTCCTTGGTCACAGTACGGGCATCAAGAGGTTTAACAAGTGTGCTGGCCCCTACGGTACTTAGCAAATGGTACATGAGCAAAGAGCTCGTGTTACTTCTTAAATGCGAAGCGTCACATGATCGAACTCAATCCGGTGTGAGGCGTGACCACCCTTACTGAAAATGTGCGTCCCTCCCCATCTATCTCTTCTCCTACGCTGCCCCATCTTTTTTCCTACACAGGCAGAGTCGGCTCACAAATGTGTTTGGAAAGAGTCTTCAACGATTCAGAGTACTTGATACTCAACAATGGGAAAACATTGAGCCATCCCAGTAAAGGAAAAAAAATTGTTGTTGGTACTGAATCATAGCTACATAAAATTGTGTTTACACAAAGTATATTTACACTAGGTACAGTGCATAAATTATGCGTGACGAATCAGTTCTCAGTAATACATTCATATTTTGCCAGAGTTATTGTTAAATTTGATGTTTAGGTGTGATGTATGCTGATCAGTATGTATCATGCTTTCGATGCAAATGCTATGTAAACACTTGGTGATCTGTGTCATGTATGTGCCATTGCCATGTAAGGGACCCTGGGCCTTCGTCAAGTTGCTGCGACAGCTTTTATATGCGAAGCACTTCTTAGCGAACTTCGGCGACATTGAGCGTATCTATCTATCTATCTATCTATCTATCTATCTATCTATCTATCTATCTATCTATCTATCTATCTATCTATCTATCTATCTATCTATCTATCTATCTATCTATCTATCTATCTATCTATCTATCTATCTATCTATCTATCTATCTATCTATCTATCTATCTATCTATCTATCTATCTATCTATCTATCTATCTGTCTATCTATCTATCTATCTATCTATCTATCTATCTATCTATCTGTCGTCTGTCTGTCTGTCTGTCTGTCTGTCTGTCTGTCTGTCTGTCTGTCTGTCTGTCTGTCTGTCTGTCTGTCTGTCTGTCTGTCTGTCTGTCTGTCTGTCTGTCTGTCTGTCTGTCCTGTCTGTCTGTCTGTCCGTCCGTCCGTCCGTCCGTCCGTCCGTCCGTCTATCTATCTATCTATCTATCTATCTATCTGTCTATCTATCTATCTATCTATCTATCTATCTATCTATCTATCTATCTATCTATCTATCTATCTATCTATCTATCTATCTATCTATCTATCTATCTATCTATCCGCTTACGTTTAGGTGCTCTCGTGGTCACCCTCTTGGCGTGAACCAAAATTAGCATGGGAGATTAAGGTGGTTTGACGAATATCACGCGCTGGTCAAGACGTGAATAATGTCACAATCCCGTCGCGTACATTGTCAACTACTTCCCACCAGACAGTGGCACATGCCTACGGGCGGGTATGTGCCACTGGTATGCGGGTATGTGCTTGACACTTGGTGTCTACCCAGGAACGACAGGAACACACGTTGGCAATATTAACGCGTGAGCGCTAAGAAATACCTGAACTCGGTAGCGTGTACCCGATGAATGCAAAAAATAAATGTCGGGGTCCCAGCTGGAATCGAACTCAAACATTCTGCGTAGCCATGAAGCATTTTACCAATGAGCTACACCAGGTCTCGGAACTACTTTTCAAATAGACGCTGATCTTCGTGAAAGGTCAATAGTGGGTGCAGTGCTGCCTACCCAATTTTATAATCATTGATTATGTACTCCTTTGATAGAACCGTCATGTCGGGTTAACTTCGATTGTTGTTAGTTTCCATGCATTGAAGTTGATTTATGTAGCAGTGTCGAGGGCCAGCATCCTAGCGAGTATCAGCGCTTCATATCAGCTTCTGGTGTTGCTAATACGCATGTTCCAGTTGGCATTGTTGCGCAAGTGCGAACAAGTGGTTATATAAACATCTGCAACTATTCAACATATGTCTGTGCGTGCAACATTTCTACAGGTATTTAGCGTCATTTCATGACGTGTCGCTCAATAAAAAAATTCCAACCCGGTCACCTTCCCTCCACAGTTTCGCATAACGTCGATTCCCAAGTTTGTGGGATCTGCCGAATTTTCACCCAGGTGTCCCTCCAGATTGTTTTTCTGATAAATTAATTGAAATTGTTTTGGAGTTAACTTTTCACAGCTGTACATCAAATCCCAACAACACAAGAAGATAAACACAACATAAAATTACGAGCTTCTGTGTTTAGAAAAAAATGTTTAACGATATCGAGTACTTGATACTACCCTATGGGAGAGCAGTAAGTCGGACTAAAAAAACCGAGTGTTCGCGGTGCAGAGCCACTCACTGCCACCCTCTAACATAGGCACAGGCACTGGATCTTGACCTCCGAAGTAGTGCCGGTGGGAAATTTCTCCTCTGCGTTCTTGAACAATTAGGACTAGCCGCGTGCGCGTTGACTAAAAGCGGACCGTGGGTCGCTGTGCCAATCTCAGTCTTCTTTCTCTCACTGCCCATTAGCAGCAATTGGCATGTTCCAGTAGGCAACACCGGATCATCACTACGTGCTTTGCGCCTCCCAAGGTTTCTCTACGGCATAATGCCACGATCAGCACCACCGTCAACGCCGCCGCCAGTGTTTGCGGTAACGCCCGCTGCATCGCACCTACGCACAATCCCCCTTTAGGCGGAAATGGCATATTTTTTTTTCAAATGCGAAGCATTTCTTAGCGAACTTCAGTGAGTTTGATCTATCTATCTATCTATCTATCTATCTATCTATCTATCTATCTATCTATCTATCTATCTATCTATCTATCTATCTATCTATCTATCTATCTATCTATCTATCTATCTATCTATCTATCTATCTATCTATCTATCTATCTATCTATCTATCTATCTATCTATCTATCTATCTATCTATCTATCTATCTATCTATCTATCTATCTATCTATCTATCTATCTATCTATCTATCTATCTATCTATCTATCTATCTATCTAGACACCTATAACTTTTAGCTCTCGAGGCCGTTTGGATAATGGGATTGATTGATCGATATCTGGAGTTTGGCATCAATTTTCTTTGGCATATTATGACTTTATGACGAGCTTGACTAGCATATAATGAAAATCATATGTATGTCATGAGTGTCATAATTTACATGGCATGGTCTTGCTGCTCTTGTGGTGGTGCCGTACACATGACCTCGCAAAACTGGTATAGTATGACATAACTACATGGCGAACATAAGTTACAGGCCCTCACATGGAAATCATGATATGCGTGCCATGTAAGAACATGACTATATGCCACGCTCATGATACACTCGTGGTCGGTTCGGTAGCTTCACATACACTAAACATGGTATCACGTGACGTGAATGATTGATTGATTGATACGAGGGGTTTCACGTCCCAAAACCACTTTATGAATATGAAAGACGCCATAGGGAAGGGCTCCGGATGTTTAAGCCGCCTGGGGTTCTCTAACGTGCACCCAAAAAAGAGCACACGAGCCCACAGCATTTTCGCCTCCATTGAAAATGCAGCCACTGCAGTCAGGATTTGATTCCGCAACCTGCGTGTGAGCAGTCAAGTACCTTAGCCACTAGACCACCGTGGCGGCGTGATGTGAATGGATGAGAAAGGTATATGACTGGTGCAAACATGTTCCTGCACGACTTGCGTGTCATGTAGGAACATGAATACATGCCACACTCAAGATGCACTCGTGGTCGTTTCGCTAGCTTCACATACACCAAATTTGGTACCACGTGACGTGAATGTATGATGAAGGTATACGACTGCTGCAAACATAATAATCATGACATGCATGTCATGCAAGAGCCTGACTACATGCCATGCTGATGACGTGTTTGTGGTCGTTTCGCTGGCTCACCATACACCAATTTTGTTGTAATGTGATGGGAATGGATGACGAAGATATAGGACTGATGCAAACATGAAAATCATGACATGCGTGTCAATGTAACAACGTGGCTACATGCCACGATCATGATGAGCTCGCGGTCATTTCGCTGGCTTCACATATACAAACTTTGGTATTACGTGACGACGCGAATGGACAATGAAGGTGAATGACACGTCCAAACATGATAATCATGATCTGTGGGTCATGTAAAATATGACTACATGCTACGCTGATTGCGCGCTCGTTGCCGTTTCGCTAGCTTCCCAAATACCAATTTTGGTGTTACGTGACCTGCATGAGCGATGAACGATAATGCCAGGCGCAAACATGGTAATTATGAGAAACAAGTCATGAACGGCATAATTTACGTCCGCCTCATAACTCTTTGCTGTTTTAAAGTCACATATCAACCTTCCTCATTCGTACTTCGCATATCATCGATTTCCGCGGTACGTGGGATCTGCCAATTTTTCTGAAGGAAACCACTGCTGCTTCTGTACATCTAACCGGAGTGTGCCACACCCGAAGAGACAGATAGTGAGCTAGTTTGCTAATTTCTTGATGTTTTTATATTTTTTGTAGATTACGCACTTTGCTATCCGTGGATGACATGGTCGCGGATGTGCTTGGCTACCTGATGTCAAAGCAGCTGTTGAACAACACCTACGTATTCTTCTCGTCTGACAACGGCTACCACCTGGGTGCGTGTTAGCGTTATCTTCTTTGCGTTATACTGCGCTTCATAAAACTGCAAGCAAGCATAGATAATCAAAAAAGTAAATGACAGGGGAGCAGATTAATCAAGTGCTGAGCTCTATACGAATATTGTGCATTGAGGAAGGAGCAAGACGAAGAAAAATATGAGAGGTGCCAACGTATTAGCAGTTCCATTCTCCTTGTGGCAGACGGAACATCAGTCAAGTAGGCAAAACCTTCAGGAAAACAGGGAGATGCTCCCGCAACTTCTAATTTTCAGTATGGTTGTACGGTTGGGCGCATCTGTCATTAAAATAATCAAAATCCTAACTAAACATGAGTGAAGGTTTGTCTGTGACATTACTGTGTAATTTGAGAGAAGGAGGCGTTATCTTTTAGCGGGATGGCTCAGTGCTCTCCCATAGTTGAGTACTAAGTACTCTAAATCGTTAACAACTTTTTCTAAACACACAAGCACTCTGAATTACTAACGACTTTTTAAGATCCAAGCTTCTTGAGGCGTGCGCTGAGCTTTCCGTTGTAATCGTATGTAGCCACCTCTCGTTAGTGCTTGAAACGGCTGTGGAGGGCGATACTTGTGCATATAACGAAATGCATATACGCTAAAAATGCAAATTCTACGATACTAGGGGACATTACTTGTAGTATGATAAATATCATGGAGTGAATAATGATGAGTGGGGCGAAGCGCCCGTCATTTCGTGCGAGCTTCTGACCATCCGTTTGTTCTTGCTTCTGTCCATCCGTCCATCCGTCCTCTCGTGCGTCTACCCTTGCGTCAATCTGTGCATCAGTTCGTCCATGCGCCCGTCCCTGCGTTGATCCATGTTTCCGTTCATCCATCCGTCCTCTCGTGCGTCCATCCGTGCGTCAATCTGAGCGCCCATCTCTGCGTCCGTGCCTTCGTGCGTCCCTCCATGCGTCCAACCCTCCGTCCGCTCACTTGTGCGTCTATCCATGTCTCTGTCCGTCCGTGCGTCCCTGCGTTCGTCCGTGCGTCCATCTGTGCGTCAAACAGACAGACAGACAGACAGACGACGGATGGACGCGGCCAGCGGATGATTCATGGTCTGCCGATAAAAAGTATGATACATGCAAGGCGGTGGCGGCTCGCGCTCAAAGAGAGAGAAAGAGAGAGAGAGAGAGAGAAGTAAACGTTTATTTTGAAACAGTGCCCCGAGCAATGCCCGGTGTCACCCTTAGGTGGGAGGGCTCCTTAGTCCAGGAACGCTCTGGCTTCTACTGCCCTCTTGGCCCTGGCGACGATTTGTTGATCTTTGAGGTTCTCGAGGGCGAGCTTCGCCTCCCACGTTTCGGTTAGGTCTTCGTTCGTCCGTCCTGCTCCATTATCAGTCATTTGTTGCAGATTACGTCTGGCAATACACTGGCATGCAAGAAGCAAGTGCGCCAGGGTGTCCGGTACATTGCAAAGCGGGCACATAGAGCTATATCTCGTTGGGTAGAGACAGTGCATTAGGGCCCCATGTGTGTATGTGTTGCTTTGCAGGCGTCTCCGTATCACGCTTTCCTCTTTTGTCAGTTTTGGGTGTGGTGGAGGTTATACTCGTTGCTCCAGCCTGTAATGCTGGAGTAACGACGAGTAGGTGTTTTGAACAACTTCCGTCTCTTCAACGACGGGTCGAATGTCCTGTGGGCAGGGGGCAGCCCGGCTGACGTGCTCGCGGGCAGCGGTGTGGGCCGCTTCATTTCTCTGCAGACCCTCGTGTCCTGGCACCCATAATACACAAGTGTATGGGAGTGGTGTGCTTCGCCGTTTCAAAATATTGATGGCATTGGCTGAGATACAGCCCTTAGCGAAATTCCTGCAGGCGGCTTGTGAGTCGGTGAAAATCACCGCGGCGTCTGTACATGTTGTGGTTGCTAGAGCGATTGCCGATTCTTCTGCGGCGTCTGAATTGAGTGCATTGATTGTGGCCGAGGCTGATTCTAGGCCTTGAGAATCGACGACGCTGACAGCGTACGCGCTTCTATGCGGATATTTGGCCGCATCAGTGTAGCGGGTGTCCGGGTCTTGCTTGAACTTTCGTCGAATAGCGTTAGCTCTAGCCTCGCGTCTACTTTTGTGGAAAGTAGGATGCATGTTGCCTGGAATAGGTGCGATGGACAGCGTCTCTCTACTGTACAGCGGAATGCGCTTTTTCCGGCCTGCATCGGCGATGAACGTGTCGCTGTAGTTGAGATACCGGAGCACCGACCTCCCCGTGGGCGTCAGCTTGAGCCTCTCCAGCTGACTGTTCCCATGCGTTTCGATGAGCTCTTGCCACGTGTTGTGGACGCCCATCTTTAGGAGACGTGTGGTAGAGGCCATTAGCGGAAGTCCCAGGGCTACTTTAGTGGCCTTTCTTATCATGATATTAAGTTTTTCAAATTCAGCGGTTTTCAATTTCAGGTACGGCGTGCCGTACGTAATGCGGCTGGTGAACAGAGCTTGCATTACACGTAGCGTGTCGTGCTCTTTGAGTCCGTTTCGTTGATTCGCGATCCTCTTGACGAGGTGCGTGAGTTGTGATAGTGTTCGTTGGTGTCTCGGTATGGTGACAGCTCCATATTCATCCTTGTATATGTTAACACCAAGCACTCGCAAGGTCTCGACTTTTGGAATTAAGGTCCCTTTCGGCGTTACGCTAGGGTCGGGCTCGTCGTATAGAGGGGGTCTGCCTCTTGTTCTTGCTTTGAGGACGAGGTGCTCTGATTTCTCGGGGGCACAACAGAGACCGCAGTTTCTGCGATACCGTTCGATGGCATTTACGGTGGTTTGTAGGCAGGTCTCTTGTCTCCCAGTGTTCGAAGCCCTGGTCCAGAGCGTGATGTCATCAGCGTAGATCGCGTGTCGTAAATCAGGTATTTTGTCGAGAATTTTTGGCAACTTGATCATAGCCACATTGAAAAATAACGGCGAGATGACCGAACCCTGCGGCGTTCCTCTGTTCGCTAGTTGGAAGCTTTTGCTGTGGATGTTGCATATGCTTACAGTTGCCGTACGGTCTGTCAGAAAGTTTCTGACATACGTGTAGGTTCTAATGCCACAGCCAACGCCTTCGAGGTTGTTGAGGATCGCGTCGTGGTTGACGTTATCGAAGGCCGCCTCGACGTCGACTCCGAGTATGGAGTACTTTCTTCGATGGGTGAGGTGATCAAGGAGGTCTTCTTTGAGTAGTAAGAGCACGTCTTGCGTCGAAAGATGCTTCCTGAAGCCAAACATGGTGTCCGGTAGGTGTCCACTATCTTCCAGGTACTGGGTTAAGTGGTCGTGCACTATGTGTTTGAACAGCTTTCCCACGCACGAGGTGAGAGAAATCGGGCGTAGGTTCTCGATGCCGACTGGTTTGTTAGGCTTAGGGATCATGGTGATTTCCGAGTGCTTGCATACCGCAGGTAGCTCTCCTTCATCCCAACAGTCGTTGTAATATCGGAGAAGAGCCGTGGTGGCCTGGTGCGGTAGGTTTCGTAAGTGCTTGTTGACAATCCTGTCTAATCCGGGGCTGGTATTTCTTGTCAACTTCGCTAGGGCTGTGTGCAGTTCAGCCATGCTGAAGGGCCGGTCGAGTTCAGTGTTTGGTGCGCCAGGGTATTCTTCTGTGTGAATTGAAGCACCAGTGGGTGCATCGCCACAGAGCTTCTTTTGTAATTCTTCTAGGAGGTGTTCTTCTGTACCGGCGTAGTTTCGAATAAGTCTCTGAAGGTGCTGCTTCTGTGCTGCTTTGGAGGGTTTTGTGGCTAGAAGTGTGCGTAGCAGATGCCAGGTCTTCTTGGTGCTCAGAGTGCCCTGCAGCTTGTCACAGAAAGCGTGCCAGTTGTGCCTGGCCCATTGGTTAGCTTAGTCTTGAGATTGCTCGGTGAGGAGCGAAATGCGTTTCCGTAACTTTCTGTTTAGTTTTTGCCGCTTCCACCTTTTTAGAAGTCCTCTTCTAGCCTCCCAATGGTGGAGGAGATGTGCGTCGACGGCAGATGTATCGACGTCAAGCTGTATGTTCTTTCGCGCTCAAAGGTGGAACCCCTATATGCGAGCGCGCGACAAAACTGGAGTCATATCCCACTAAGACGTTGGTGATCGGGTCTTCGTCAGCGGCGCCGTACGCTAGGGGGCGCAGTGTAGTAAAAGTTGGGGGACCCTTAAGCTTCACCTCTAAGAGTTGAGCGCGATAGCGAATTCTGGCCCTTAGTGCGCCCTTCAACCGCTCAGTGCATACTTAATAATATGTTTTGTTACACACACCCACGCACACGCACGAACACGCACACACAAACAAGCAGTAGAATGTACCAGCGCGTGCGCGAGAATGGTACATACAAGTTTTTGATATAAAGCAGGAGTCGCAAGGCCTTCAAGATACACGCCGCGCGCTCGCCATCTTTGAAGTCCTAAAGAATTCCACAATGCCTCACAGATGGCAGCACATTATCTAGCGTTTGCTGTTTGCTTTATTAACGCCTCTGGAAAGGCATGATATGTTTTCTGCTAGATAGACATATTTGTTTATTTTTGGAGCTGTTTGAAAGTTCCTGCGTGTTTTTAGCGGCGATGGCTGCACTATCCCGGACTTTTCCGAAAGCTTGATGGCCTCCCAAATGCGCCTACAAATCGCTGAATGGGCTTGTTCTTGTAGTGGCAGCTGTCAAACAAAATGGGCTGAGGAGACTACTTCCTCTACCTGGAATTTATATAGTGTTTTTTCCCGAAGCAGCGGCAAGCAACATCGTGGATTTGTGATCATTAAAGAAAGAAAAAAACATCGTCGCTTTGTGGTAGGACACCTGCTTGCCACGCGAACGGCCCGGGACCGAACATTTCATTCTTTATTTTATTTGATTGTTTCTCAATATTTCGCTCTCTGACAATTTTTCGCTCACAACCAACGGTGGTGACGCTGACGGCGGAATTTCCGCGACACGAGCTCTCTAACGCCATCGCGTTAAAATTAAAGCCGTTCTGGCGCGTGTGCGCGTTTAGAAGGTCGGCGGATGGACAAGGCTGCAGAGCGGTGCACACTCTAGGCGGCAGGGGCTCACGCTGGAAGACGGAACCACGATGTGCGAGCGCGCGAGGCGGCAGCGTGCTGTGAAGCTGTGCGACGGCGCCGGCAAGATACCGGCGAGTGAGTACGGTAGGCTGAAGCGGTGCGGTAGTGGTGTGTGGACTCAACTTCGCTCCACTCTCCATCATTCACCCCGTGAATAGGCTGTCATTTTTTCTAAACACAAAAGTGTATGCGAATACTTCGAAAAGTGAAGTGTGGGTCACCAATTTTTCACTAAGGAAAAGAGAGCTATATGAAATTCCAGAGCAGCGGGGATCTCACGGTATAGAAATTGCGCTTCTTTACTGCGGTAATTAAGGTTCGTTTGCGCTGTGTACTCTTTTCACACTTTTGGGTGGTTCAATGCCACCAACCTATATTGTTGACAGGTGTGTACGAACAGCCTAAACAAGATCAGGCTTTTTGTTAGTCTTGTTCTGCAGGAGCACCATAGAATGATCTGCTAATAGCGACCACAGAGACAATGCGTTATCTTCTTTTATCCTATTGTCTGCGCTGTCCAGTTTGTATGTCGTACATGAATTGTCTAAATACGTCATTACTAACACACGTTTCACTCATTCTCACAGGCCAGTTCTCAATGCCGAAGGACAAGCGGCACATCTACGAAACGGACATTCACGTGCCCCTACTCGTCAGAGGACCCGGCATCACCGCCGGGAGAGTGGAGCAGGTGAGCGCAGATGGCGAATGTCGACGCGAAGTTAAATTTGCAGCTTTCCATGATGAGCCACAGAGTTTCGCTCGACTACATCAACGTGGCACGACAATGCTACCTTTTTTTTATGGGTGCAGCTGAAGTTTACAGCAGAACCACGCCTGACAAACGTGCACATTTCATATAAGACATGCTGGCTTTGTAGTTCAAAGACGGAGGCTTAAAGCCATAAAATATGCCACTGAACAGGACATGTCTCTGGAGACAACGTTTCCACACTGGACCACCAAATGCGCAAATAATAATAATAGATTTTAGAAAAGCATGTGCTCATTATTTGGCAGGAAGAAGGTTCTTTATTCGACAACCAAGCAATAAAATACCGTTCCACTGATCCCAACCAAAAACGCATATTTTCGCCTCTTGTCATTGGTGTTTACGAGGTAATGTGGCCGCTGAGGCGGCCAGCTGAGTGCTTACCCACTGAGACTCTCAACCCAGCTCTTAAGACTCGGAGAGCACCACAGGTGTGGTTCGGAGAAATTATTACGTATTACCTCTACGCTCACCACCTTTTCCCAACTTATGCAAATGGCTAGGTAAGGCGGAGGAATGACCGATACCGTACTCTGCCTTGCAACTACTAAGCGTTTCGATACGAACGTGGATATGTGGTGCCCACAATACCGGGAGGCCTGCGTTATTTTTCACATGGTGTCAGCATTTACTAAAATTATCACCTGCCCCCTTTTTCAACGCCTTCCTGAGATGCATGGGCAGTTCCCTCTTCGACTGCTCCTCACCATGGAGTCTCAAAGAACTCTAGCAAGACGGGCCAAAGTTCGTAGATCTTTATGCAATGTCCTGGGCTGTAAGGAAACTGTGCATGTAGTGGGGTCAGACTTTGGCCTCCTAACCCTCTCTCTCATTTTGATAAGTCTTTAGTGCCTAACTTCAATAACAATAACTTCAGTAGCTAATATAAGTGAAGAATCAGCACACGGCTCTGCATGAATAACTCTTTTATTGTTCAGGAACGGGAACAATAAACTATCAACTCACGGACCTTATTTCTGGATAACCTTTATGTATATGGTTCCAGATATGCGCACTAATCGGGGGCGCAGCACAAGTAGCTGTCACCTATAACACAGCGCTATCAAGCGATAGGCCTTCACTTGTGTACAAAGAGCTATAACGCTATCCTGCTATAACGTATTCCAGCTTCTTCTTATCGCATATTAAGCTCAGCAGGGGTGGTGGTTATTCCCGTGAAGTACATCACAAGTAAAAACATGACATCGCATTTGACGTCGCCGACAGCTGCAGCACTCGCCGCCATACGTGCAGCTCTGAAATTTATTGTTCTAAAACTTGGTCTATCTTCTCGGACTCGAAGGCAACTTTTCAATGTCTCACGTCACCCTTGCGCCATGATCCTAATGAAGAGTTAGTAGCTGAAATAAGGCTTCTTCATCAGCAAGCAATCAAGAAACAACACAGCATTGTGTATCAGTGGATAACACGTCATTGTGGTATATATGGCAACGACCGCGCAGACGAGGCCACTAGATCTGCACATGATGGTACTCAACACAAAGCCATCTCCTTCTCAAGATCCGACGCAGCTATAAGACTTCGTTCGCTTGCACGCGACCTCACGCTGGTAGAGTGGAACTCGCAATTCACAAACGCGCGCCTGCATAACTTGGATCCCGATCTCCAGCTTCGTCTTCCCTCAGAAATATCTCGAGCTGAGGAGACTCTTCTATGCCGCATGTGGCTTGGAATGGCCTTCATGAACGCATACTCCTATCTCATTGGAATGGCCAGCTCTTTTGCGTGCCCTTATTGCAGTTTCGAAGACACATTCACCCACCTTCTATGTGAGTATACACATTACAATGCTCCAAAACAAGAAATAACTGAAACTCTGGATAATCCAGACTAGATGATCGGCCTTTGTCGGAACAAAGAAGTATTGGTCATTGGCCGAGTCCATCCTCAGCCCAGAAGGCTCTGAATGTTTTGTTACGCTTTTCGCGGGCAAATGGCCTCAGAGACAGACTTTAGTATCTTATTCTATTTGAATTTGCTTTTCCTCTTTCACGATTTTAACTGCAAAGCATTTCTTTGTGAACTTCAGCGACTTGAGCGTATCTATCTATCTATCTATCTATGCATCGACCCAGCTAGCATCTATTATCGATCGAGGAGAGACGAGCGAGCGAGCGAGCAGAGGCGACGATCGAGCGAGAGAGAGTAGCGAGCGAGAGAGCGAGCGAGCGAGCGAGCGAGCTAGGAAGCGAGAGAGCAGCGATCGAGCGAGCGAGCGAGCGAGGCGAGGAGCGAAGCGAGCGAGCGAGCGAGCGAGCGAGCACGAGCGAGCGAGCGAGAGAGCTGAGCGAGCGAGCGAGCGAGCGAGCGAGGAGCGTATCCTAGCTATCTATCTATCTATCCTATCTATCTATCTATGCTATCTATCTATCTATCTATCTATCTATCTATCCTACTATCTATCTACCTATCTATCTCCTACGAACTTTAGCTCTCCTTGCTGTATGGATAATAATATCGATACCAACTTTGTATGGCATATCATGACTGTATGACGAGCATATTTGACTAGTCATAACATGGAAATCATGACGTGTGTTTCATAAGTGTCATAATTTACATGTTATGATATTGCTGCTCTTACGGTGGTTTCATTCACATGATATGTTGCAAAACTGGTATGGTATGGCATGAATGCATGGCCAACACAAGCGACAGACCCTAACCTGAAAATCATGACATGCGTGCCATGTACCAACATGACTACACGCCACGTTCAAGATGTCCTCACGGCCGTTTCGCTAGCTTCACTCATACCAAATTTCATTGGTATTACGAGACGTGAGTGGATGGCGAAGGTATGATGCTGGTGCAAACATCTTAAACGTGAGATGCGTGTCATGTAGCAACATGTCAACATGTGACGCTGATGATGCGCTCGCGGCCGTTCCCCTTGCTTCAAATGTACCAAACTCGCTATTTCTTGACGCGAACAGACGACATAGAAAAATGACACATCCAGACATGATAATCACGACATGCGTGTCATGTAACAACATGACTACGTGCGACACTGATGATGCGCTTGCGGCCGTTTCACTAGTTTCACATATGACAAATTTAGTATTAGGTGACGCCAATGGATTACTAAGGTATGGTGCAAACATGATAATCATGAGATGAGTGTCAGGTGAGAACATGACTACATGCCAGAGTCAAGGTGCCAATACATTTCGACGTGACACGGTGCGCGCTCTCGCCGGCGTTTGTTTGATCGCATCACGCCGGCGTTGCCCCGCCAGGCGCTGGTCATATATACACTGGCAGGCGCACGCCGCGCTGCGCTGCTTTGACGCAGGCACGTTTCAGCGCATCCGGCGTCCTTCCACCATGAAAAGAGGGAGACGCAGTGTTTTCTGGGTAACGCATCGGCGCGAAATGCAGCATGTCCCTTTTCACGCCGGTTGCCGTCGGGCCGCGCCGACGGACGCTGGTCGCGCCTGCCATGGCGTCAGACTATAGATTGCTCGCGTTTTGCCAGCGTAGCGTCGTTGTGTCCAGCGTGCGCGCGCGGCAACGCTGCATAGGAGTATATTGGGCCCTTCATGATGCGATCTCAGGCCGTTTTGCTAGCTGCACTTATAGTAAGTTTGGTGTTAGGGGACGTCAATTGAGGACGAAATATAGGGCTTGTGCAAGGATAATAATCCTGACACACGTGTCATGTAGGAACTTGACAACATACCCCGCTCGTGGCATGCTCGCGGCCGTTTCGCAAGCTCCACATATACTAAATTGGGTATCACGTGACGTAAATAGATGACGAAGGTAAACGAAACATCCAAACATGATAATCATGACACAGAAGTCATGTATGGCATAATTTACCTGCACCTCGTAACATTGTGCTGATTTTAAAGCAACATGTCAACATTTCTCACTCGTGCTTCGCATATCGTCGATTCCCACAGTATGTGGGATCTGCCAGGTTTTTGTTTAGAGAAATTTATTCTCACAGACAGTGAACATCAATTACGATCCAACAGAACATTGCGACAGAACACTACATCCACAGACACACCAAAAGTTGTTACAAAAAGATAAGTGTACATATGTAAACGAAACACAACATACACAACTTACCCAACTAAACAGAAATTGTTACAAAAACAATGTCTACATATGCACAATACATGGTAAACGAAGAACACACAAATGAAATGTAGGAATCAATATGTCAGATATTTACATAGTATTTACAAGGTATTTGTATGAGTACTAAACAAAGATTAACCTACCAATACCAGACAGGCCAGAAAACAAGCCTTACACGTCTCTCACAGATGAACACAAAACGGCAGGACCAGTGTCGAAGGAATTCCTCCTGATCCAGAAAGAAGAGTTCCTCTGACAACACAGATAGTATTTCTTTGTACAGTCGCTCGAAAATCGGGAAGAGAGCACGGCGGCGACGGCCTGCTGCAACAGCTTCACAACGGTTACGCCAAAGACAGTAGGCATCAGCAACAATAAGAAGGCAGGCAAATCGGCCTCGAGAACAACGTCCAGAAGAAACAAAGTGGTTTACTCCGAGGCCACGAAATCCTGCATGCACAGCCCTCCAGAAAACACGAGAACGACACAATGCCTTAACACATGCTGATTGGTTTCCCGTAGGGAGCAGTTCAGACATGTTGATGACTGGACCATTCTCCACCTTTCTAGGTGGTCAAGGGTAAGAAGAACGCCCCACCCAAGCCGCCACATGAAGTCCCGGAGGTGGCCAGGTAGAAATGATGCCGTCAGTGTGCTCCAAGACACACGACTAGAGCGAATGCGGCGTGCTGGAGGAACTAACGGGAGCAACAACGCGGCTGTTGTGTCAACGATAGAATTGTCTAACACATTTAAATCAGGGCAAGTCGCCTGGATATGACGAAAAAGCGCGACAGCTGTTGCATAAAACGAAGGAAGTGCTAATTATTGTTGGCCCTGATTAAGGCGCACATTAGGCAATAAATACCGAAGGTGAGTGCCTAGAAAATAATATGCCAGAGTTCGCGCGGGGGATTCCTCTCCTTGTACGAGGCGCAACAGGAAGCGCAGGGCCAATAGCCGGCAGCGTGTTGATACCGAAGGGAAAGAAAAACCTCTCTGGGAACGCTGCTGTCCTAACGCCGCACGAGATACCAACTCAGTGCCGCCAGACCAATAGAAGGAACACAACGCAGACTGCAATGACCTCACGATGCGTAAAGGCGGCTGCTCCACGTGAGAAAGGTACCAAATGCGACCGCAGAACACAGTCTGCGCAAGGTACGTCCGCTCAAGAAGCGGGAAGTCGAATTCGCGGGCGTTCTCAATTTCTTGTTTTACTTCATCGAGGGCGTTTGAGCAAACGGAGTTACAAATGCCGTAGTGGTTGTATCATCATCATCATCATCATCATCATCATCATCATCATCATCATCAGCAGCAGCAGCAGCAGCAGCAGCAGCAGCAGCAGCAGCAGCAGCCTGACTACGTCCACTGCAGGATAAAGGCCTCTCCCGTGTTCCGCCAGTTAACCTGGTCCTGTGCTTGCTGCTGCCAATTTATACCCGCAAACTTCTTAATCTCGTCTGCCCACCTAACCTTCTGTCTCCCCCTAATCCGCTTCCCTTCTCTGGGAATCCAGTTTGTTACCCTTAATGACCAGCGGTTATCCTGTCTACGCGCTACATGCCCGGCCCATGTCTATTTCCTCTTCTTTATTTCAACTATGATAGCCTAAACCCCCGTTTGTCCCCCAATCCACTCTGCTCTCTTCTTGTATCTTAAAGTTACACCTACCATTTTTCTTTCCATTGCTCGCTGCGTCGTCCTCAATTTAAGCTGAACCCTCTTTGTAAGTCTCCAGGTTTCTGCTCCATAGCTAAGTACCGACAAGATACAGCTGTTATATATCTTCCTCTTGAGGGATAGTGGCAATCTACCTGTCATAATTTGAGAGTGCTTGCCGAATGTGCTCCACCCCGTTCTTATTCTTCTAGGTACTTCGATCGCGTGGTTCGGCTCTGCGGTTATTACCTGCCCTAAGTAGACAGTCTGTTACAACTTCAAGTGCACTATTACCTATCTCGAAGCGCTGCTCCTTGCTGAGGTTGTTGTACATTACTTTCGTTTTCTGCAGATTAATTTTAAAACCCACCTTTCTGCTCTCCTTGTCTAACTCCGTAATCATGAGTTGCAATTCGTCCCCCGAGTTACCTAGCAATGCAATGTCATCGGCGAAGCGCAGAATACTAAGGTATTCTCCATTAACTCTTATCCCTAACTGTTCCCATTCTAGCTTTCTGAAAACCTCCTGTAAGCACGCGGTAAATAGCATTAGGGAGATTGTGTCCCCCTGTCTTACACCCTTCTTGATTGGTATTCTGTTGCTTTTTTTATGAAGCACTATGGTAGCAGTTGGTCTCCTGTAGATTTCTTTCAGAAATCTACAGGGTATCAACTGTAGTGGTTGTATAGAATTCCTAAAATGCGAAGAGACGCAGCCGGCTGAAGAAGAGATGTGGACCTAAGTGTGGAGTTGGGATAGCCGATGAACAAATACCGGAATTTAGAGAGGTTTAGCGCGGCACCTGAAATGTCCCCATACTGGGAGAATAAACGCAGGCTATGAGAAAGACTATCTTCCTCTGAAAGGTACATGGTTATGTCGTCAGTAAAAGCGGTGACTTTTACGGTACTGCTGCCGGGAAGCGCAAGACCTCGGACATGCGAATCTGCTTCTAGAGCACACAAAAATGGCTCAAGGCAGAGGACAAATAGAACAGGAGACAAGGGGCATCCTTGACGGACCCCACGTGTAATAGAAAACGCAGCACTTTCCCAACCATCCAGAACTAGTGTGCTTTTTATACCAGAGTAGATATGTCTAATCAATTCAACAAAAGTACCGGGAAAACCAAGGGCTGTGAGCAATATAAAGATATACGTGTGCTCTAGTCGGTCAAATGCTTTCTCTTGGTCTAAAGACACAAGGAGACCACGCGCAGATCGCGACAGAGTATAGGCTATGATATCCCTGGTGGTAAAGGACAAACTGTGTATTTCCCGTCCAGGCATAGATGAAGCCTGGTGATGACCCACCAGGGTGTTCAACAGAGCCTTGAAACGTTGAACGATCACCGTAACGAATATCTTATAGTCAACGTTAAGAAGCGTGATAGGTCTCCAATCTTCAGGATTAACAGAAGAAGCATCACCTTTTGGAATAAGCCCAATGCGTCCATCTCGAAAACTTGATTGAAAGACACCATCCTCGAAACATCGCCGGATAACCGCGGTTAATGCAGTACCAAGCTCATTCCAAAATGATAAGTAAAATTCGACTGGAAAACCGTCAGGCCCAGGGGCTGTCCCCCGTTTCATAGATTGTAGTGCTGCCTTTACCTCTTCAACTGATGGAGGGACGTGCAGAGAATCAGCAGCTTGTCGAGGAACGCGAGGCAAACCTCTAAGCATAGGCGGTATTATATCACAGTTTGTCCGCATGGCCGAACATGACATCTCTTCAAAATGCGCCAGAAAGAGAGATCGATCACGCTTAGGAAGCGGCTGTGTAGGTCGTGTCTGCATGGTCGTAAAAACAGGTGATTGTGACTGCCCAAAACACGACTGCCTCGCATAGCGTAACACCTCGGGGTGGGCACAAGGGTTGTGCCTACAACGCCATGCAGCCGCCGCCAGAGACGAGGTGGCAATCAAACGCTGGAAGCATTCACGTAATTCATGTTGCCAAGCTCGCATCAAGGGAGACGGCGTTTCAGCACGCAATGCGATGCGTAACTTCGCTGCAGTATCGGCCAGCTCCTCAGAAACGCGACGACGAAGGGAACGCCCTTCAACGGAGCAGTGCAGGCGCCACTGCGTTTTAAGCGCATCCTAATCAAATAAATCAGACACAGCAAGTGACACGCGTATTGCACGGGACAAATTTGAGCGAGAGCGCGCGTCCTGGAGGACGTGAACATCAAGACGCCATGGTTTCTCCGAAAAAGAAAATGGAATTTTTAGTTCTAATAGAATTGAACGATGGTCAGAGATGTACACAGGCGAAGGTGGGATGGGCGGAACACGTGAGTCGGAGACAAACGTCTCTAAAGCATGTGGAATATAAGCCCGGTCGAGTCTGCTGGAGGAGTGTCCGCGGCGCCGTGTCCAAACAAAAGTATTCCCGTGTATGACATTATGCGCATCCAGCAATGAAAAATGAAAAATGCTGCACAAGGCGTCGCAGCTCACGTGAATTCCAAGCAGACCGACCACAGCCAGGATTGTACATCGCATCGCGTATTTAGCACACAGTTAAAGTCTCCAATTAGAATTACATGACGACCGTCTAGGAAAAAAACATCCAAATTTCGAAAAAAGTCATGAGACTGTCCGGTTTGTGCAGGCGCATACACACATAGTATCGTCATTCGAAAAGAAAAGTAGGTACAATCTAGAGCAATAATTCTACCAACGCCGTCATAAACAACGCGATGACCTCTCAATAAAGCCCGATTAAATATAATAATGGCTTCTCCCGTAAAATGAGTTATAGCGAAAGAAAAATAGCAATCTAAGTTAAACTTTTGTTTAGAAGCCCTAACGTTGGATAGTGAACAGAAATTAGTTTCCTGCAGGCACAAAACAACACAATTTGCAGCACGGGCGACACTAATCACCTCGGCCTGCTTTACCGGACTGCGAAAACATTTTACATTGAAGGAAATAATATTCAATCTGGTAGCGATCGTAAACAATAAAGACAAATTTGGATACTAGACCCACAGTTCTGACAGACGCGGGAGCGGGTGCCCCGCAAGCAGCTCGATCACTTCTTACGACCAGGCGACCCACCGGAAGCGCGGGGCTTCCGGGGCCGCATCGAAGTCCGCAGGGGACTTCTGTCTCTGCTGGGGGCCTTCGAGTCGCTGCTGGACATTCGGTGGCGCTTGGTGCCGAGGCTCTTGAAAGAAGATGGCACAAATTCGTCAAAACTGCCCCGACTGATCTCGCTTGGAGTGCTGTCGGTGTCTATCTGCAGGGCCGTGTCGCTCCTAGTACTGCTCGTGTCCTCGTTGATGGAAACCTCGTCGCCTTGGGACAAAGTCTCTTCAATGATAGGAGGACTAACAGATGACTGGGCAGCCATGGGGTGAGCAACAGATATCACGTCAGCATCTGCGACGCGCTCGCCGAGTGGCACCTCCTCTAAAAGGGCTCGACCTGTGGTTCTGTAGGAACCACCACTGGTCGCGGGCCGCTAGATGAATCATCTGCACCTTGAGTGGCTGCCTGGTCGGGGCTGGCTGGAGACGCTGTGGGCGTTTGGTGTGGTGTCTGGTGTTGAAGTTGAAGTTGAAATTTATTTCGCCACAACGATACACCGTGATTTACACAAACAAGAAACAATTGTGGCATGAAAAGTAGGAAAACAGCTGCGCTATAGCAGCTTGACTAGCCCCACCTCCCATTTGTACAAGGCAACAGAAACAATGGCACACCAAACTCCATACGGTGCTCACGTATGATTGAAAGAAAAAAGAAAGAAAATAACATTCTAGTGGTTGTTTATGAAGTACAGAATAGATGCACACACGGGTGTTTACAAACAAACAATTATTGGGAAAAAGGCAACCAAAATAAGACGCTATACCAGAAAAGGGTACACTTAAAATTTCATGCATTTACAAGTACTGGGTGCAATTTTTCTGGGTTTATAGCTCCTTATACAAACAGGTTTAATATATCACTACTTGAAAGGAGACGCAATTGCTGTTCTGTGAGCTTGAACTTATTTAGTATATGGGGAACAGAGTGCCTTAGCATTTGGAGTCTGTAATTTGTTCGCGGTCGGGGGATGTGCCAGTGTTCAGAACTCCGCATCGGACGCAACAAAATTTTCGGCTGTAAATGTGCTAAGCCTCTCAGGTTTGTGCAATTCTTTCGAATTTCAGACCTCAAAGACAACAACAAGTTATGTTCATATGCAACACAAAATTTTAAAACTTTAAACTTGACAAATAAATGGGATGTGTGTTCTCTGTAACCTCTATCTGCAACAGCCCGTAAAGCGCTTTTTTGAAGTGTATACAACTTTTGTTTTGATGTTTCAGTTCCAGAAGCCCATACCAACTGACAATAGCGTAGATGAGAACAAAAAAGCGTATTGAAGATAAGAAGTTTCTGGGGGAGCGGTAGAAACGACTGACACCTTCTCAGCGCGCCAAGGGCTTTTCTTAGCTTAATACACAATTGTTCAGTATGAGAATTCCAGAACATATGTTGATGAAAGATGACGCCCAAAGTTTTGACAGTCTCTGAAAGTTCGATATTGAAATTATTTAGCATCAGTTTTTGTACATGTACGTACATGTCATTCCTTTCGCACGGAAAAGAACGGCCTTGGTTTTAGAGCTGTTGATCTGTAACGAATTTTGGCAGGACCATTTCGAAAAATTGTCTAACGTTTTATTAGCTGCTTTTATCAAATCGTCTATATTTGTTCCCGTAAAGAATAAGCTTGTATCATCTGCATAAATAATGTAAGTTATTGAGTGATCCACATTTACAATATCATTGATATAAAGGTTAAATAGAAGAGGTCCTAATATGCTTCCCTGTGGTACACCGCGTTTGATTTTTTTGGGCATAGATGTTTGCCTATTTATAGACACTGGTACCGATCACTAAGGTAGCTTTCTATTAAATCGAGCGCGATGCCTCTAATCCCGTAATAAAACAATTTTTCTAACAAGGTTTGGTGATCAATTCTGTCGAACACCTTCGAAAAGTCTATGAATACGCCTAATGTTAGCTTTCTTGCTTCAATGTTGCCCAGTATGAACTCTTTTTGATGCTACAGCGCTGTCTCCGTCGATACGCCAGACCTGAACCCATATTGTGCTGTTGTAATCAGAGAATGCGAGTCCAAAAATTTATACATTCTAGTGAAAATGATTTTTTCTAGAGCCTTTGAAAATATAGGTAATACCGATATTGGCCGGTAATTACTCATTTCATTTTTGTCACCACCTTTTTAAATCACTGCAACTTTGGCATTTTTCATCCGCTTAGGGAACATGCCTGTGCTTAAAACAATATTATATATATGCGTCAGGCAGGGTGATAATAAATCAATAACAAAGATAACCAGTTCCATTTTTATGCCGTCAATGTCCTCACTTTTGCTTTTTTTAAGTTTCATGAAAACGTTGTTTACCTCAGTTTGCTCCGTAGGGTCAATAAATTTTGAGGGGGCTATAGGTGTTGGCATGTAACTTAATGCATTTCTGTAGTGAAGTACTTTCTGACAAAGAAGTAAAGTACCCATTGAAGTTATTGGCTAATGCTTTTCCTTTAAATATATGATTATCAATTGTAACTTCGTCGACACCAGGCGTCCTATTACTTGAAAATATAATTGTGTTTAGTTTTTTCCACATTTGCTTGACATCTACAATACCGTTAAAAATAGTATGGTAATAGTCGCGTTTGGCTTGCCTTAAAGTTTTTGAAAGACTGTTTCTGTAGGCCCTAAACGCTTTCAGTGGCATTGTAATGCACCCAACTTCGTCCTGGCGAACATCCGGGCCTAGCGTCAATGATCAATGATACGACGTCCTTATTCTTGCCTGAATGAAGTGGCGTGTAATTCTTGGAAGCCGCCTTGGAATACGACGGCCTGATGGTGCAGGTGACGGTGGCATGCGGGTCACCACAACGGCGACACGGCAGTGAGCAGCCCTTCCCGTCGTGGCCGTAAACGCCGCACCTTCCACAAAACGGAGCTGTGCAGTTCATGCGGAAGTGCCCGCTGTCACCACATCGACGGCACACTCGCTGGATGTTTTTATAGTCACAGGTCACTCGATGCCCAGCGACCTTGAGGTAGTTGGGCACCGGCGACGATGTCTTCATTTCCATCCGGACGAATCGCGTCCCAGTGGTCACGGTTGGGCGCCATCCCATGAGTCCTCTGCTGATGTGCAGCACTTTCCCATAGGGAGACAATGCTTGCGCGAGGACCTCACTGGGAACACGGCATGGCAGGAACATAACGGTGACTTGATTGACTTGGGGTCCCGAGGGTACGACAGCAACGCGCTCTCCTCTGATGATGAGGTGGGACGCGTCGACGATTTGAGCCAGAGCAGCCTCACTGTTAATGGTGACTTGGTAATTCCGGCCTCCAAAGTGCTGTACACAGTAGACCTCTTCGATTCCTACTATTGAAGACGTCGCGTCAACGACGTCTTCGGGACTAGTCCCCTCGGGGACGACTACGTCGAAGGCTAGCGCCTTCTTCGGGGACTGGCTTGCCATTACGGGCGTCCGCCAGCCCAGGGATGCCCTGAGACACTAACGACTAAAACGAGGGGAACACAAGCAAAGGGCGAAGCTCCTTATAGCGGCACGCGTTCGTCCCTCGTAGCTGTTATAGTATGTAACAAGTATAACATTTTGACATCCAAGGTGGTGCCAGTGAGAGATTTCTGCTGTGCGTTGTTGAACAATATAAAATAGTGCTCAATGTATATGCAAATTGCTGCCAATGGGAAATAAGAGACAGGAGCATTCGGCTTTTAGTTAACGCGCACGCTGCGATCACCATTAGCAGCCATTGGCATGTACATTGAGCACTATCCGACTAGAAAGGGTTGCTACGTTATAATCGCTGGGTGTAACCTCCTTAGTTTTAGAAAGAATTAGCGAGCGCTGAACCGCAGGGCCATGAACACAATGAACTTGTATATACAATGAACTCGAGGTGGTTAAAGGTGGGAAGTAGACCCGAAGTGCAAGCCGTAAGAAAGTGTGCGTGTGCCACCTCTCGTTTAGTCCTTGGAATATCCGATGGATGGCGGTGCTTCTATGGGGAATATATAATGAAAAGTTGCGAGATGGTGGTACTTGGAGTGTTGATTTGATGGACGAACGGGCACACCGACAGATGCATGGATTGACGCATGAACGGACGCAGGGGCGGATGCATGGACAAACCTAGGGACGGACGCATGAACAGACGCATGGACGGACGGGCGGATGGACGCATAGACAGTCACACAGGTGGACGCATTAACGGACGGAAGCAAGAAAGAATGGACGGACAAATGCTTCGCCCGACTCTACATCATTCACTATGCTGCTGTTTTTTGCTGCTGTTTTTTTCTCTCTCTTTCTTTGCAACATTTCTCTTCTTTCATATTTTATTCCTTTCACTCTTTTTTCGCAGCACAGGGTAGCCAGCCTGTCTAAGAACTGGCTAACTTTCCTAAATTTCCGCTTAATCTTTTCTCCTCCTTCTATCGTATGAGTTTGTCCGAACATCTGTGCGCAGCCACACGAAGTGCAACAGAACGGCAAGTGTGAAACCCCACCATTCTTAAAGGATAACATGTGCTCATTTCCGCGATCATAATACAGTGGCCTCCTCGGCCTGTCTACGACTGGCCACATGTCAACGAAATTTCAAAACCATCACCCACTATGCAACGCAGAACTGGCCGGGCGTACTAATCTTCGCATGGCAGGTTGGCTTCTTTCGAAGAAAAGCGGGTACAAAGCGCCAGAAGCTTGTCGAGTGGCGAAAAAGATAATACAGAAAGCGCTGACCTTCAACAACAAACAGGTTGTTGCAAGGCAGTGTTGTGTTTCTTAGCATACAGTATAATAAATGACAGTACTGCGCCCTTATTTCTGCACAGGGCGTGGCTCTGAACGTGGACCTGGCGCCCACTTTCCTGGATCTGGCTGGCCTACCACCGCATGAAGACATGGATGGCGTCTCACTGAAATCTCTGCTGCTGAGCGGCGCGTCCAACGACAGCCAGCCAAGGGAAAGCTTCCTGGTCGAATACAGAGGCGAGGGTGTCGAGAAACCGTTCCACGAGGAGTGCTCCGTACTACAAGGCTTATCGGTGGGTCCGCGCGACGAGCTCTATGAGAGCGTGCAGACCCATCACGTTGAAAAATAATATTTGAAGTTTTACGTTCTAAGACGATTATGTGATTGCGAGGGAAGCCCACTTGAGAAATTTGTCACTTTAAGCAAGGTCATGTGTTCGAACCCCGGCAGCGACACTGCCGTGAGAAAGGAATGCTGTAAAATTTTGCCAAATTTCTCTCAGGATGACTGTTGTGTATGTGAAGACCAGCTTGTGGGATTCACCGGCAACATGGAGCTTAGCAACAAACGCTTAGCAACAATAAGCCAGTATTAACCAACGGTTATCTAACAGTTTAGACAAGATTGGTCAATTCTATGGAATATTTTTCGGTTGTGATGGTTGCCTCTAGTAACCCCCGACTCCACAGTTGGTCGTCAAGCCTTTTTATTTGAGTTTGCTTTCATAATAATTGATTCATTAAGTACATATTTTTTATTATTCAAATACTCTAAATGTCTGAGTAGGTAATGCGCAGGAGAGAAACAAGAAAATTACTTGGTTACGGGTACAGGGCACATATTTAAACAGGTAAAACTACAACAAACAAAAAATAATACATGTACTGATACTGGTAGCTCAATAACGAAGCATGCACGGTCATTCAAAACAATAAATAATACAATTAGCACAAATATGTATGCGTGATTCAGCATATGCTCTTTGCCTTGTAGCAGACATCTTGAGTCGGCTGTAAACTTTATTTACAGTGGCAGTTCTTAAACGAAAATAGGTAACATTTTTGTTTCATAGCGGGAACAGGCGCACGGGTCAGTAGAGAAAATGAAGGTCCTTTCCAGTTTAAAATTTCTAAAAAAACATGTAGACTTTCTGCAGAGAGATTAAAATACAAAATTCAACTGGTGAAGCCAAAACCGTAGCGCGGAAGAGCGCAACTATCGAGCCTCTTCAACATCAATGAATGAGTTTCGTACTACGCGAAGCCTATGAACAAATACAGTGGTATGGTCCAACAAAACTCGGTGCGCTTGGTTGGACCATAGCGCGCAGCTGGTGAGGCCTCTAAACCAAGCGATTCAACATTGCACGCGTTCTTGGTACACATGAAGAAGGGCTCTCTTACAAGGCGGTCAGCGCAAAAGAGTAAGCTTCAGCTTCCTCTTCCAGGGGTGCGACCCAGAGGTGGAATGCGAATGTCAAGACTCCGTAAACAACACGTACCTCTGCACAAGGCACATATCTGCGAATGCCAGCACCAAGTTCTGCATTTTCGACGATGATGAGGTAAGCACCGTATTGTGTCAATGCATACGCCTTGCCGAAAGGGGTCAATACTTCGCTATTCTTTCTTGACGTGCGCGTTCGTGTACGTCCATTGCTTGTGCCAGTTTTTTCCACTTCAGGTTAGAAAAACATTTAGAGTCGATTTAGCAAAATAGAGGAGGCGCCAAATGCTTTAGGTAACGATGGGGAGATAAATGGCGAACGGCTATGCTGTAGACACCTCGCAAGCATTTCAAGATGATGCATATTAGCCACAAGCATGCGCAAGGTGCCCTTTCAAGGGTGGGGAGGGGTGCTGTGGTTCATCGCAGCACCCCCCTATGAGAGAGAGAGAAATAAATAGAGAGGAAAAGCAGGGAGGTTAACCAAGCTTGGCTCACCCCCTTATGAAGTTGATGTACTTGTAAGGGGCAGACTTCGTGCCCTCTCTCTTATATCATAAGGAAGGATGGCCGACCCCTAGTCCTCTCACACTCCTGTGCGTACGCCCATGATAGTATACGATGTAACCCCAGCTGTAACACTTCATGTGATTCTGAATGATGTCTGCGTTCGTGTCTTTTGGCTCTGCAGGGTTTCGTGGAAAGCTACAACTTGACGGCAGATCCTTACGAGCTTGAAAACACGTTCTTGTCTAGCGGCAGCGCACTCCGTGGCTACGACGGTCGAACGTGCCTCAGCGAGCTTCGATCATGTCGTCGGGAATCGTGCTACGTGGACTGCTGGAAGCCCGTGCGATAAAGTAACACGTTTGCCGCCTCCATCCGATCAATGGGAACGGGCCCACCCAGCAGATAGTGCGCTATTGCTACAAGGTACTGCGCATGCGCTCAAGCGCACATATTGTCAATAACAGGCATTTTTTTTTCACGTGGATCATAATATCTGTTTCTATCCATACCTGAGGATGGCCGATATGTGCATAATGATGTCTCGGGTTGTGCGCGTTTCGAACCCAGGAACTCTGTAAAACCAGAAAAAATTATCCGTGCGGCCACGCTCCAGTGTGCCCGCAAGGTGGCGTTGAGGCAGGACCTCGAGGTTGCACCGTAAGGGACCGGATACCGAACCTCTGAATCCTGCAGGACTTCTCAATAAAATCATTTGCATCCATGGGGTTTTACTTGCCGAAACTAGAATATAAAACGAGGGACGCCTTAGAGGAAGGCTCCAAAAATTTTGACCACCTGGTATTTTTTGAAGCCGAGGTCAGCAACATGTGGGCCACGAACCGCATGCGGGGGTGTGAGGCTCTCTTCTATTCTACGGCCCCAGAAGCCTCGTCAGAAGCGTCTACATTCCCATGTGCCTCCATACTTGAAGGCTCGCATAGCCGATAAGACCCCAGAAATATTGTTTCTAGTTAAAATTTGCAACCTACGTTTGAAGCAACCTTAGGGCATGCGTACTGCAAGTGAACGTGATTTATACAGGGTGTCCCACGTAGCTTGTGCCAGAGATTAAAAAGATGCCATAACACGTAATTACGACGCGACCGCATGTATGCTACTCGCCGCTGCCTGGAGTTAGTCACACTATTTTTTGTGTTCTCAAGAATTGTTTAATTAGATATGTTTAACTCACTTTTCAAAAAAAACGAAGTAGAGAAAGAAATGGCAGCATATCCACGGAGTAAATGATGGATAGTGGGGCGAAGCATCCGTCCGTCCATTCGCTCTTGCTTCCGTCCACCCATGCGTGCGTCTGTGTGGCCGCCCGTGCGTCCATCTGCCCGTCCGTGTGTGCGTCAGTTCGTGGGTCCGCACGTTCATCTGTGCGTCCGTCCCTGCTTTCGTCCATGCACCCGCTCCTGCGTCCGTTCATGCGTCCATCCGTCCGTGCAGCCATCCGTGCGTCCGTCCATGCATCTGTCTGTGTGTCCGTTCATCCACCTATTCAACACTCCAAGTGCCACCATCACGCATCTTTTCATCATATATTCCTCATATAGAAGCACCGCCATCCAGCGGACATTCCAAAGACTGAACAAGAGGAGGCACACGCACACTTTCTTACGGCTTGCGCTTCGTGTCTACTTCCCACCTTGAAACACCTCGAGTTCATGGTATATACTAGTTCACTGTATTCATGGCACTGCGACCGAACGCTCGCTAAACCTTCCTAAAACCTAGGAGGTTACGCCCAGCGAGTATAACGTAGCAATTATTTTTTGCCTTCTGTGCGTTGTTGAACAATGAAAAATTCGCAGAGTGCGTGTTAACTTAAAGCCAAGTTCTCATGTCTCTCATTCCCCCTTAGCAGCCATTGCCATGTACATTGAGCACAATCTTTTATTGTTCAACAACGCACAGAAGAAATCTCTCACCGGCACCACCCTTGGTAGGCAAAATGTTGTACTTGTTACACACTACTACAACGGCATCGAGGGACGTACAAGTGTCGCCATAAAAAGCTTCACCCCTAAAAATTCTAATGGGAAAGTTGTAGATCTGTTTGCAAAACGTCTGATTAGACAGTTTTCATCTTTATATCTGTTAGTTATTAGCGTTTTTCTGCTAATTACAAATGACCGGGAAATAAAAAAATACCACGTCACGAACCCGCTCGTGAGCTAGTGCGCGCAATTGTTCTAGTGCTCTCTAACGTTCCGCGTACGAACGACACAGCGCTTGTGTCATGAGTTGAATCTTTCTCCGTCCCGTTTTTTTTGCGCTGTTCCACTCAGTATCATGTACCAACTGGCCCTTCAAGGAACCCTTTTGCGGTTTTTTTACATGCCGTTTCTGATTAGGCCAGTACTGGAGCAAATCATTGGCACCATAATTCAATCGAAACAGCCCTCATTTGACTTATTGTTATGGGCGGTTTGACATCCTAAAACTACCATTTGATTATGAGGAACGCCGTAGTAGAAGACTACAGAAATTTAAAACACTCGGGGTTCTTTAACCTGCACCCAAATCAAACACCTCTTATTATTAGAGCGATGAGTAATAAATAGGTAGCTTCCTCCTCCGCTCCACGTTTCGCCCTCAACTGCCTCAACTCTCCTGAGCGCTTGGGGCTAAGGCCTACCTTCACTGGACATCTGCCACGTGTTGCACAGCCAATCATATCAGCAATCACGGTGACGTCAAGTAGGCAGAGCATTTCGTTCTATGAATGGACGGTAGAAAACGCGTTTGGCCGACTCACAGCGATCTCCAGCGATTTGCAGCTTTAAAGCGTTGTAATAAAATACACAGTTGACGGCCGAGGGCTCTAATTTGTTCGTAAATTAAAATGATGATGATGATGATGGTTGTGGTGGTAGTGGTGGTGGTGACGATGGTGATTATGAGGATGTTTTGTGTTTTGGGGCGCAAGGTTCATTTGATGGCCAAAGAGCACCAGGTGACGTGACAAGAGATATGAACACTGATTATGATAGGTGGCTGTGCAAGGGCCTTAAAATTCCTCGCGCTAACGCGGGTAAAAACATGGAAGTAATAAAATCATGAGAGTGATGTGAAATTTGTGTAGCGGGAATGAATGATGAAAGCTCGTAATAACAAAACCATGGTGGATATATATGGCATTAGCACATGTGCCTCGTCAACACCCTTGCGTCCAAGCGCTACGAGGCGGGTGCTTTTTTTAATGTAACAACCACAGCAGCAACCTCTCTCGAGAGATCGTGCTACGGAATGCCTGGGTATATGACATGAACCGCATTCGCTTCTCTTAAAAAAGTCAACAGTGATTTATGAGTAGAAGGTGGTTTTCTACCAACGAAAATTCCAGGGTGAAGTGATATCACTGGTCGGTCGGGTAATAGAAAATGTTGATTGTTATGTAGGGTTTAACGTCCCAAATCCACCATATGATTGTGAGAGACGCCGTAGTAGTAGACTCCGGAAATTTCGACCACCTGGGGTTCTCTAACGTGCACCCAAATCTGAGCACATGGACCTACGGCATTTCCGCCTCCATGGAAATTGCAGCCGCCGCCGCCCGGGATTCGATCCCGCGACCTGCGCGGCAGCAGCCGAATACCTTAGCCACTAGACCACCGCGGCTTCTCAGTGTGTCTAGTTGATTGCACTGAATTAAAGTGTGAAGCACGGTCCGTGCTTCTCCGGATCTGTCACACAAGGGTGGATCGCCACTATGCAAAATGTATCAGCGTGTACTGCGCGTGTGTCCTGTTTTTTGCCTTGAAAGTGTAACTTCTGTGCGACAAGGTTTGGATACTGGCGGTCATAAACAAAGTTGAGGCTTAACAGTGTGCAGTTTATTCTCTGTGTGCTTATCCCACGTGTTCTGCCAAGAAGCCCCGAGCTTTTGTTTCAGGGGAGGTTTCAGGTTGTATCGGTTATAGCTATCGATGCATTAGGAATGCTTCCGTTGACGGACGCGGCTAGCTAGTCGGCCAACACGTTTCCTTGTATCTCGCGGTGTCCAGGTACACAGCACACACCGACATGCTGTTTGAGTGAGTACACTGTGCTTAGGAGGGAGTAGAGAGATACAAGGGCAGTTTTTTTGTATTTTCAAGGGGTTTAAGGGCTTTCACCACGCCTATGAACCAGTGTATACTACTGCACTTTATAGTTTTAATGGTTTACTGTGTTTGACGGCTGCAAAACATCGCGTGAGCCTCTGTTGTGATTATACTTGTGTTGGGGTGAAGAGAAACGGACACCAAAGAAGATGAACCCTACTGCAGCGTAGGAAACAGAAGTGTTAGACTTGGAGGCATCGGTGAAAAATTTTGGGCAATTTTATTGTCCTGGAGCTCCAAGAAGTACGTTCGGATATGTGGAATAGGTGCGCGTTCTGTCACTTCTGTGAAAGACACATCGCAGTCTATAACCTGCCACTGCCACGGCGGGAGACATATGAGCTACCAAATGGTGTTCAAAACGTGGCCCACCCGTGTCCTCAATGAAGCCCCTCACACGAAGTGAGTTAGGCTGTCTCAGCGAGGGACGGTTCTCAATTACGGACAGAACAGGAAAGATCGTATATTATGGAGTGTCAGGTGTGTTCCTTAGGTGCATTAAGTTTGAGATAGTGCACAAAGGACATGTAGCAAAGGACGCGTAGCAACGCTTTCCTTTTGTGCTATTCGATGGCCGCAGACTAGTGCGAAGAGCTGGAGACCTCTTTGAAGTAGGCACCTGAGGAGTTCGTTATCACCTGTCATGCTTACTAGAGGGAGTGAATATGCAAGTCTTCCTGCTACCTTACTAACCGTGTTTCATACTTTGCCCTCATGCGTATTAGCATTCAAGCCTGATTGAATTTTTTGCCAACTGTCTCTTCTTGCTTGGCGGCGCGTTCTCCTGATTTGTAACTTCATGTTTGTAAAATTTGTGAGGTTTTCCGCTGTCAGAGAGTCTCGAAGCGATTACCATGCTTTGTTTTGGTTCCTGCGCGCATTTCGACTTGCAATGTTTCACCACGGGACACGTTGTTTGTCAGGCAGTTGATATATTTCTAGAATGTATTTATTGCAGCTTGAATAAAAAAAAGCACAGCATATCTACGGAGCAAATATTGATTTGTAGGGCGAAGAGTTCATTTGTCTGTCCGTGCTTTCTTCCGCCCATTCGTTCTTGCTTCCGTCCATCCCAGGCGTCCGTCTGTGTGTCCGTACGTGTGTCCGTCCATACGTGCGACCATCGGTGCGTCCATCCGTCCATGCGTCTGTTCGTGCGGCATCCCTCTGTCTGTCTGTCCATCCGTCTGTCCATCCGTTCATCTGCCCTTTTGTCTGTGCATCCATCAGTCCATCTGTCTATCTGTATGTTCATCCGTCTATCCGCCTATCTAGTGAACACTCCTAAGTACAGCCATCTCACATCTTTTCATCCTGTATTTATAATATACAAGTGCTGCCATCCAGCGGACATTCTAAGGACCGCGCTTTCGGGTATGCGCCACTGGTGGCTACATACACCAATGGAGGATGGACAGACCCACACCCTAAGAAGCTCCCCTCTTCAAAAATCTGTAAAGTACTGTACAGCTGCATGTATGCTTAAACCAGAAAAGATGGTTCATTTAGGTCGAGTAAGCTTATAAAATTATTCCCAATCAGTTTTTTTTTTCTGTAAGCCATTTGGGAACCTGTGGAAAATGTGTGCTTGTAACCACAGGGAAGTGGTCGCTTCTGTAAGGATTATTGCAGACTTTCCACTGGAGCAGGGGTAATAGCGATGGGGATACAATGCTGTGGTCTATGGATGAAAACGTATTATTAGCGAGGCTATAACAAGTTGGCTCCTTTAAATTTAGTAGACAAGCACCAGAAAAGAAAAGAAAGTGTTCAATTAGACGACCTCGTGCGTCACAGCAAGAGCCATCCCACAGTGTACTGTGCAATATAGTCCCGTGGGGACAAGACAGGGCTCGGAAAGTTTGTCTATCAAGGAGTGGAATTCATGTTTATGGAGTTGGTCGTGTGGGAAAACGTATAAAGAGAGAATGGTGACGAGTTTATTAAAAAGTACCGCCCGAACAGCCACTGCCCCAATGGGCGCTCGAAGCGGTAGTTGTGTGCATGATGTCTCTTGATCACTATAATAGCTACACTTCCAGATGATGTCATTGTATTATCAAGGTCCTTCCAGAAATTGTTGTAGTTATGAAGAAAGATGGTTACTTGGATTTTAAATGCATTTCTTGTACATACAGCACTTTTGCTGAATATTTGTATAAAAGTTCTTGGACATCGTGAAGGTTTCTGAGAAAGCCTTTGACGTTCCATTGTATCATTTTTGTGTTCGTCATGAAAGTAAAGAAATGAAGTGTGTACGAGAAATGGGACTCTGTTGTTCAGACGGGAAGTCTGACTTCAAGTAACAGAGCCGTCATCGGACCCTGTTACCAGTTCTTTTTCTTTTCCTGGTGCCGTTCAAGTACCTACGCATCAGCTACAAAAAGATTGAAATGTCACATCAGTGAAATTTTGTTCTTTCCACTCTTCTAAATATCTTCTTTGGTCAGTTGAAGGAGGTCTGCTTTTAAGACAAGTACACGTGATGTGTTCATAAATCGATGAGGTGAAACTGATATTGCAATGTTACCGAACATTCCTCGATTACCAAGTTTTTCAAACTATTGTTTCTGAGCTAGTTCAAGGACTCTCCTTGAACTACCTCTCCATCTTAATTATTTTGTAGCCTGGTCTGAGAACTTAGGTAAACGACTTTGACACAACAATTGGTGAAATCAATCTGGCTTGGTTATATGGGGCTTGGCTGTGAATGACATGGAACTTTGGAAACAATAAGCCGGGGTGGTGTTAGTATGCGAGTTCATCGGTGCGCTCAATTGTTTGAGGAAGGCGATCGAGTAGATAGAAAAACGAGGGTTTTCCCATGGCATTTTTGTGTGTGTGTGTTTTGGCAGCAATGGCGGCCACCCGCCATGCAGTCCAACTAGGGGACGCTGAAGCACTTGTTTGAGGCTGCAGACATCAGCCGTACATTCCCCTTCTAACACAATATAATTACCATATTAAGGGTTAGTAACCACACATAGTTATCCCTTGCTGCCAGGAAGACTAGAAATAAGCGATAAGAGTAGGAGACAGGACATATTGAACGTGAGCGAGAAAGATGAAGATGATGGGCGACATAGATAGGAAAAGGCGACTGCCGGTTTCCCCTGGGTGGGTCAGCCCAGGGGTGCCGTCTACATGAAGCCGTGACAAAAGGGGTGTGTTGCGTCTGCCAGATAAGACTGGGGGGGGGGGGGGGCTTAAAGGTCCAAACATGTGGCGTCGGCTCAAACCCCAGGATCCTCTTTTCCCTGGACAAGGCTAAGCCAGGCATGGCTAAGCGTAGAAGGGGTTCGAAATTCCTCATTAGGTCGGGTCCGTGGTGTTGCTACACATCAAACGCCTGCTTACGAAGAAGCCCATGTGGGGTGATTCGGAAATGACCCTTGAGACTTGGTCTATGGGCCTAATGTGTTAGTACGAAACCATTTCAGAATCTTTGAAGTGCATTGATAACATAAAAATTCACGGGCCTCTAGCATATCTTCTTCAGCGACCATTGTGCGTACTATCTACCAAGAATCACATAATTGAATGAACCACACTGTTTCCAATCATTATTTTCATACTGCGACTGTCAGGGCTCTAAGCAGTGAAACTGGCAGGTTCAAATGACACACTATATCAAATAACAGTTGTTCTCTCTAATACATAGGTAAATGAACCTAATGTCATACTTCCTGGGACCACATCTGAGCGATGCAAGAGATTTTCGATGACGTCTGCCTCAATATTTGAACAAGTGAACCACAGTGTTCAGTCAAAAGTTCTGAAGCGGCTACAGAGGTTACTAACAAAAGGATTAAAAGGAAAACCGAACACTTGTAGGCACATGGTGACTATTCTACACCAGTATTAAGAAATTGTACTAGTTTTTTATTATGAATGCACACTTGGATAATAAAAAAAAACTCCTACAGTTTAAAAGAATCGCACAATCCCAGGCGTCCGTTCAGTGAACGCGTCAGAAAGAAGGCCAGTACGCACCACTTTTCATTATTTTGTCACCGAAAACTATCTTTTTAGAACAAAATAGGTTTCGCAGTGACGCTGACTTGCTGGGCTTTGTTACACTTTTATTGACTTTTGGGCATATGTGTAAAACTCCTAACAGGACCACCACCGAATGAGTAAGCTGCAAAGATAGACGGTATGCTATAACTGTCACCATCGTGTTTCAAGCTGTGCCATTGCTGTAAGTGTGTAGCTTCTGTATGCGTTCGTGTGAGTGTGATACGCACCTGTTTCCGGTACGAATTGGCTATGTCCATCCGTCCGTTCGTCCCGCCCGGTATCACGTGACGGATTTGGTATCACGTGACGCCAATGAATGCCAAAGATATGCGACTGGTGCAAACATGATAATCATGAAGTGCGTGTCATGTGAGAACATGACTACATGCCGCAATCAAGGTGCTAATGAATTTCGACGTGACGCGGTGCGCGTGCTCGCTGGCGTTCATTTCATCACGTCACGCCGTCGTTGCCACGCCAGGCGCCGGTCCTGCCATATACTCACAGGCCCGCGCCGTGCTGCGTTTCTTTGACGTATGCGCCTTTCAGCGTGTCCGGCATCTCTCCGTCACGAAACGATGGAGACGCAGTGTTGTCTGGGTAACGCACCGGCACGAAATGCAGCATGTCGCATTTCACACCGGTTGCCGTTGGGCTGCGCCGACAGACGCTGGCCGCACCTGGCGTCAGACTACACATTGCTCACGTTTCGCTGACGTAGCGTCGCTGTGCCCAGCGTTCGCACGCGTCAACAGTACATTGGAGTAAATTGGGCCCTTCATGATGCGCTAGCGGCCGTTTTCCTAACTCCACATATACCAAATTCGGTGTTACGTCACGTCAATAGATGAGAGAATATATGACTGGTGCAAACATGATAATCCTGACACGTGTGTAAAGTAAGAACATGACAACATGCCACGCTCATAGCGTGCTCGTGGCCGTTTTGCTAGCTCCACGTATACTAAATTTGGTATCATGTGACGTGAATAGATGACGAAGGTAAACGATACTTACAAACATGATAATAATGACACGAAAGTCACGTACGGCATTATTCACATCCACCTCGTAACTATGGGCTTATTTTAAAATGACATATCAACATTTCTTTTTCATGCTTCGCATATCATCGATTCTCACTGTGCGTGGGATCTGCCTTTTTTCCCCTTTCTAGTTCTGATGTGGTGGAGATAATAGAGGCCGGCGTGGGAGCACTAAGTGTTTTTGGTCGTTCCGTTTCATTTTCTTGTAGTTTTATTGCCTTAGCTTTGGGTATGAGAACTAGAATGGTTGGAAAACACCGCACTGAACAGGGAAATCATGCAGTGCTGCTAGAAAGAATGCGCGGAGTGGAAGTGTCTGTAGTGATTACTGTTGTTGAGTGATTTTAGAAGGAGGAAGAAGGCACCTAATTTCTGTCTGCCTCTTCGGCGGCACGGCACAGTGTCTGGGCGCCCATTCTATCTTCTGATAATTCTTTCGGCACGCACTCGCCCCGCCTTGGTGGACTAAGGCTTCTGTCTCGCAGGTCACGGGATCGAATCTCGGCTGCGACGGCTGCATTTCCGGTGGGAGACGAAAATTCTGTAGGCCCTTCTGCTCAGATTTAAATGCACGTTAAAGAACCTCAGGTGGTCAAAATGTCTGGAGCCCCCCACTACGGCGTCTCTCATAATCTTGTGGGGGCTTTGAGACGTCGAACCTCAGATATCCATTAATTAAGCTTACGGCACGCACTCGGCTATGTGTCTTTCGTTGGACGGCAATGGCTCGGTTGAACGAACGAGCAGCGGAAGTGAAATACTTCGGACACAATCGCGTGTCTGCAGCAAAGCACGCCATGCAGTGATCCCAAGTGTGGCATATTCCCGCTGCATCATTTTCCATGCATGAATTTCGGCAGATGTGGGTGGCTTCACTAAATCTAAAGAAAAAAAGTTTTCTAGCATCGCGTTTGTCTCACCCCTGTTCTCGGCATTGAGTTGACGTCAACAAACAGATGAGAACAGCATTTCCCTACTGCATTCTGAATTCTAAAGAAAAGTACAGAAGCCATTGATCACTCACCTCGTAACTGAGGCCAATGCTGCACATTTGTACTTTACATCCTTCATAACACAGCGCTGGCGTGACCGTAAACTCTGTCTTTTCCAGCTTCGTGTGTGTGCCCTGTACGCCTTACTTCACCGCAGGTCTTACGAATATCCACGTGTGATTTGGCGTACTGTTCCCGGCATGCGACAATGTCACTTCCTCCGTCACCAGCACGATTTCATCGCTTCCTTAGTTCGCAAGCAAATGACCTACACAACCTGACAGCACGTAGCTGTGTGATTGCAAAGCCCCATACTTGCACACCTGGCAAAGAGGCCGCGTATTCGACTTCGATAAAGATAATTTTCGATTTCCATGCATCTCACAACTCCCCCGTGTCCACCACAGATACTTAATTGGGCTGAATGCAGGTGCAGGATCGAACGATGCCAACTGCTGGCACTCTAACCCGCTAACAGCGAGTAGTATACCTGATACGTCAACAAAGCAAAGTAGTGGACAGCTGCAATAGCACTTGACTTATCGGTCAATAACACTTCATGCCTTGATCGACCTACGCTGCATGACGCTGGTGTACATGGCAAAACACCGTTGTTGACATACGTGAAGCTCGTGCCTTTTTTTTTCATCACAAATGTCAATGCGTGCCGTTTAACGGTTTGTATTTATCTCTCTTCCCTCTCTCCACTCTATCTTTCATCTCCCGCATCCCCCTCCCATGCGCAGGGTAGCAAACCGGCTGCCTATAAGCTGGTTAACCTCCCTGCCGTTCTTTTCCTTCTATTTTCCTTGGCGGTTTAGGAAGCGACACAGACAGCGTACAAGTTCGGCACACCAACGCTAGATATTTAACCAAACTTCACCGTTAGACGGTACACGTTCTATTATGGCGCATGCCCATCAGAAACGCCGCCGAGAGCTCGAATCACCTCACCGTAAAAAAAATGGAGGACGCTTGTGAAGCGGCAGGGGTTAATACCCTCTTCCCCCCGCAGATCGCGACAGCGCAATCGGGCCTCGTGCGCACCACCTTCTCAATTACTAGCCTAGTCTCGGTGCATATTCCAACCATGCCGAAAGGAAACGAACGACTGTGCGCATAACATTGCATGTTTTGAAGTATCATTGAATTCCTGCTGAAAGCACAGTTAAGCCCACTACGCCATAGTTATTCCTTTTGCGAATCAACGAAAGGCTCACTGCACATGCGTTGGGCTACACGGGAACCCAGGACGCCTTACACTTTGTCAATGGCCCTGCTGTTGATAATGAATAAAAATGCCAGTAATATAAAATGTAAACTCGTAGTTGGTGAGTCTTTAGCAAAGACCCTCTCTTTTCTCAATCCATATTTTGATATCTGGTGCGACAGTACGCTTCTCTAGCGAAATATATGATGAAGGAGACGTACTTCAATACATGACGGTCATACAGTTTTTATTTTCTCCGAATCAGTTAATAACATGGCTCTGTGATAGAACAGCTGCTCATCTCGCAAATAGCCTGGGTGCGATCCTCGCATAGAATTGAAACTCTCTTTCCATTATTTTGTTTGCATCTTGGTTATTCGGTAGTGAAGAAGGATGTGATTTTTAGCTCAGAAAAAGTTAAGCGACGACGCCGATGATAGAATTTGTGCGAAACAGACACATTAACGTTATCACGTTAAAGAGCGCACCAGAAAATAGAGATGGTGTTGCTTCACAAGTCTTTCCCGTAACTGCCGCTCGCTTTAAGTCCTATCCCCATTAGTGGGTGATTGGCATAAAAAGAAACTGATTATCATCAACAACTAATCACGCGCTCACGTGCGCATGCCGGAAGACGTAGCCGCGCGAGAAGTCTAGCGAACCATTTCGGCGACGAAATCAAAGCCAGGTAACGTTCACAATTCACGACTCTCAACCATGATATCGACTACCAAGATTCGCAGACCACCATCCGTCATTCCTAACGAGAGGCGAAAGCTCCGCCGAGTCTCTTTTCTTGAGTCCAGCACAGCGGACGTAACCGAGGGCGCAATCGGGGATGTTTCGGAGTCGATCATCTGGAAGGCCCGAGATGAACCGCAGCCGACGCGTTTAAACGACGCCAAGTACGACTTCCAGTTCAGCAGTGACAAGTCCAAGTCCAGAATCAGACCTTCAGCAGCGTCGGCGTCGCATCTATTCCAAGGCTCACAGCAACCTTCGCACGTGACATTGGCTCCAGGACGGAGCCCAGTGATGACAGCTAGCCTCCTGGGGTCACCACCGTTACCACCGCCGCCGTCAAGAAACGATCAGGTCTATGTCTTCGACCCCGTGTCCAAGGCGTGCCAGACGCGACGCGAGGACGGGGATGAGCGAGACGGCTCGGAGCAACCTTGCCTGCAGAACTTCGGCATAGGGGTGCTCGTGGCCGCGCTGGTTGCCGCTGTGCTCACCCTGGCACTGACTGCTGACAGGCCGACGGCGCAGGTGAATCGGAAAGAGGTTTCGCCCCTACCGCGCGAGCTGGAAGAGTTTGCCGCAGCGGGTGGCAAAGATATTGGCCAATCGATTGAGGCGAGAAGAGCTGCTGCCAGGATTGGAACTAAGGTGATGACCATGCGTCGTAAAGTCCTCCTCGCAACGGCTTCGACTTCACTGAAAACCAAGACGAAGACGCAGCCTGCTTCTCGGCTGCACACCGAGAACCAAACGGTAAGCATTAGGAACCTTTCGTTGGATATCAGGCTTTCACTTCTGTTGCAGGATTAGCAACGCTATGTTAATGCGCCAGACGTATTCAGCAAAAAAATAGCCATAGGGTCAACATTCGCGTTTGTAGAGTTACCTCACACCTTTAGCCCCAATACGAGTGTCTCACGCAACGGCTCATTGGAAGCTTTTATCTCGGGAAAATTTCCTGAGTGGTATCCTTGGTTTATATCCACCTTAAGAAACGCAAACGACTAGAAGATAAGGATGTCGTTCTCAAACCATTTCGCTACAAGAAGCCTAATTTTGACATATCTCGGGCTGCACTGGCAGTTTCGAGGCGAAGTGCCCATTAGAGAACGCTGAGTCGCTGCAGGTAACATAAAACAGAAGGGAGAAAAAAAACACCAGATGGTAATGAAGACCGGAAATTAAAAAAATATTGCATTAAATAAAAATAAAATATTTCCAATTATGAAACGTAGTTTACTTCAAGGCGATCTCCATCGAAGACTTGTTCAATATTATTTCCGAGTCTTCGGAGTTTTTTTTCCGAAGTTCCTTATATTGAATGTCGTTGAGGTGGACATTGCGAAATCGTCTTAACCGACCGCACAGTGAGCAAATTTCGGGATTTCTTGGAATTTAAGTTAAATTTGTCGCTGAGCATTGGAATCACCAGTGACGACTGGCTGTAATCAAACCGTGATATGACAGTATAGTAGTTTCTCGCTCTTTCATTCACTTCACGAGTACGTAGTTGAGCCACACAGCGCACTAGTCGGTTGAGCTATGGTGGACGGTAATCAATGCCGCTGACGGAACTGAACCATGGTGTAACCCCTGTAATGATTTGTTTCCACGTCGTATTTCCACGCAGAGACATGCAGATCGTAGGTGTGGTCGCCGTTTCTACACGTACTGCGAGCAGGAGAGACGCGAGGCCTACTACGACGACCGGTCTCAGTCGTGCGCCTGGAGCGAGCGCGACCGTGTGCGAGTCTGCAACCAGGGAGCCAACAGGTTCCCCAACCTGGGAACTTGTCTGGACAGCTGCGTCAGGGACCCGCCACGTGAACGATGCTTCGAGAGCGTCCTCCTTACCGACTGCTCACGGTAAGCTGTCAAGTTTACCCTTCAGACGAGTTTACATAAGACAACTCGAAGACAAGCGTCTGCATCGTCTTTTTTTTCTCCTTGTTGCTTCCTTTTTTTTCATCTCCTCCTCTGTCTTTTTCTCAATCCATGTATTAATCCCCATGCATAAGTTTCTTGCATCGTTGTCCACGTGAAAAATCATCTTAATGACCAGTAGCTATTGATTAGTGACCACGAAAACCAGCGAAAGCACAAATAAAAGTTGGTCAACGCAGCCCGAAGGTAATAAAAAAACGTGAAAAAAGAAAAAAAAAGGGCGCGTGGTCTTGTTGATTTCTTCTCCATACAATTTTTATCGCGTATTTTTGAGACTTGAAAGGTTTATACGAAAAACTTCTATCGAACGAAGTACCTGGTTCGGCTTATTGGTTAACTCTATCGGAGCATTGTTCAATAACTTCATTGAAAAGCGTACATTCCGAAATTTATCTTGCATGGCTGAGTCGATAGACTGTCGCTTTCCGGTCGTTCCTTCTACGTGCATACGACAAGTAGTCACGCTGATACACATTGCTTCATATATGAGCCGTACAAGGCGGTATAACGGTAACAATAAAGTAGTATAAAACGCTGCTTCTCATTCGACGTTCGCCATGTCATAAGCAATGAATAACTAGCCTAGCATAAATATCTTGAATTCATTTTATGCATTAGTTCACCTTTAGCAGGTGTATAACAATTTGATCAATACACGTGTCATTGCAAATAAACAACACTCTGGACTTGCAACTTGCGAACAAAATCAGCGGCTGATCTGTGGCGCACACTACTGTAACTTCCGGCTGATAGGTCACATACTCTTAACGCATCACTGATACATTCTAACCGTTGCGCTCTAACCTACGCGAATATACCATAATAAACAACTAAAACTCAGCTAAACAAACACGAAGAATGATTCGAAAGGACGATCAAGACATACAACACATCAGTAAGGTGATTCATCATGAGCAAATGATCTTCATGTAGGCCACAGCCACATGGATTGTGACGTAGTCAGAAATCTTGTTTGGGAGTATTGGGAGAGGTGATAAATGATACGTCGTGTATGTTCGACCATGCGTTTGCATGTACGCGTGCATCTATACAGCTGCAAAATTGAAAAGTTTCAGAAAAAGACTTGGTTAAAACTAAAGACCTTAGGTTAAAACGCCCCTTCCCCCCCAGCCCTGTCTTCGCCACTGGCACCTAGTATTCTGGCGCATGTAAAATCATGCTGCGCTTTGTCTGTGGCTAGAACTCTTGAGCTGCCAGCAAAGAACAATATATGCGAAGAGCCCTTGTAAGCAATATACATATATGGCTGGTACCATAAATGTATAGTGAAAAAGTAGCTATCTGTAAACGCAGTTTTCTGAAGTGGTTTCGTGTGTTCGTGGTTGAAGCGCACGTGGAGACCCATGTCCCTGCTCATAGAAAAAAAAATTGAAAGCTACTGCTGCAGCAGCGAAACACATGCCTCGGGAGACAGAAGGGCAGAAGTCGTATGATTCAGCGAAGTAACATCTGCGGCGTGACGACAGCGGTGAACTTACAAAAGATGTGGTCCGAGTTCGACCTGGTGGTCGAAACTGCCGTTTGATTCCAGAGATTAAAGGCGCGAAACTTCACAGTAAGTTGTAATGGGCGTAGCAAGTAGAAAAAAGTTTCAAATTAGCTTTAATAAGTAAAGTATGCTAAAGTGACTCAATATTTCAATTCAACGCGATATGTCTTTGTTCTTGGAAATTATTTTGTGGAGTACCCAAGCATTTCCTTTCATTTGCATTGAGCCCCCATTGTGGTACATGTCGGCGGATGAGCAGGTTGGTTTGAACAATGCAATGCAAATATCTATTGAACGAGGTAGTGGTGTGCTCGCTGCCAAAGAAGGAGAGAAGGCAAGAATAGGAAAGGCAGGAAGGTCAACCAGACAGGTATCTGGTTTGCTATACTGAAACGAAAAAAAGTTCAAGTATGAGGGGTACAATGAGTCGTTGGGGCTAAATATTCTCTGACATACCCGACTTCAGCACTCATTTGCACACATACCAGCACACATACCCGACTTCAGCACAGGAGAGTCACGGCCTTTCAGATGACCCTGGGCAGGCCGTGGTAGTTACAAAATCGCTAAAAATACTGGATTTACAACCTCCAGCAGTTCCGGGACTATTCGGGTTGTCAGAGTGTTTAGGTTGTTCAAAGCATGAGAATGGTGTTCGGAAGAGCTAGAAGCATCGCAGCGTGGTCCTTGTCTTTCTCGATCAAATTTTGGGCAACCAGCACTCTCGTCGACTTAATCAATCTTTGCTGCAAGCATTTGGAGTCGCTGCGCATTCTACTGTGGCTGTGGCTGCAGTGGTGTAAGACCGGTAATGCGTCAGTGTTCACGTGCGCTGGCGCCTTCTTGTCCTCAAAAACCGACTCGGATGTGTCAGATCTAGAAAAAGTCTTCTTTTGTACACTCTGGCTTTGAATTTAGCACTGATCATGTGCTAATAATCTGAATGAATGAAACTCATGCAACGTAAAATATTATATAATCAGACATATACGCTGCTCTTCTTCATATCTATGACTTTTGTGAGAACAATAGCCATGCACGTAAGACGAACGAAGTGCACAGGAAAAGGGCTAATTTCTATTGAAATTTAATGGAAATTAAAACTAAATATACATATGAAGCCACCAGAATAGAAAAATAAAAAAAAACTTGACAATGCAAAAAACAATCGAAGAAACGAACATATCATCACTATTCAGAGTTTATTCATGCTAACATGTGTCTGGAGCATATTCGCAGGCAACAGTCTAAGTGAAGACCTTATTAAACATCACGATGACAGCGTCGGCAAAGAAAGTGGTACGCCGCACACTATCAGTGACGGGCCGATTTCAGTGCCTTCTTTTCATGCATGACTAAGCGGCACTCTTTTCGCTTTCTGCATACAGGCGGGACGTGGTTGAAAAGTGGTGGTTCTTCGACGGGGCTCGCTGCGTCCATTGGGACTTCCCGATGGGCGACTGTCCATCGTCCCGAAGTGGCCGAACATTCAGGTCACTCAGGAAGTGCACCATGACGTGTCGGCACCACCGGCACTTTGCTCGACGACAGCGACTCGATGGTGCCCCGGTGTCCCAGCGGAGTCGCTGTCACACCCCAATCGCTGTCACGTGTGATTCGCGAGACATCCGGTTCCCGTACTTCGCGGATATGAATGCCAGGGGCAGCGCTCGGTGCGTCAAAACGTCGACGCCCACACTGCTGAGTCGGCTTTGCCTAGTCGGCTCGAATCGATTCGACTCGCTCTCCACCTGCAAGGAGGTCTGCGGGAGTTCACCACCTGAGGTTCCGTTAATTTTGGGGCATATTTTATCAGAACAATCGACGTTAGCCGGGACCTTGCAAATAAACGAATCTTAATGTTGATCTTGTCTGTGTTTTTTTTACTCTGAAATGCGAATGTGTCATAAGGAGGATACCTCATTAGGCCAAGTTGAATAGGTTCGGGTTCATGTTTTTCTTTCTTCTCACTGCTTTCTTTTTTGGCCTGTTTTTACCACCATTTCTGTTTATCCATTTGCTGTTTCTTTCTTCCTCCTGCTTGCTTCTCTCTTTCTTTCGTTCTTTCTTTCCCGTTCTGCTCTACATCACTAGTCCCCGCTTGCTTTCTCTGTCTGTATATTCTTTTCTCTTCATTAACAGTGAAAGCTGTTTGGAGATAACAACTCGGGTCTCACACAGTTGTCTGCCACCACCAACACCGGTGTCCGTAACCATATCACGTGAAATTAGGAAAATAAGCCTAGCACCAATGACACAGTGGGGCTCGAACCCGAGTCCGTCAGGTGCCAGCCCCGTATTCTACCACTGAGCGACACCGGTGCTTAGGACTTGTTGGCAAACTTGCCTTAGGCAGGCTTGATGTCGGGAAAGCAATCGCGTTAATACGACTTATTAGGCATTTTAAAACAGTGAAAAAACAAGCAGTCGTCACACAATGCGAATAGCGTAACCAGTGGGTAGTCCAATGATGCAAACCCATTACAAAAGCTTGTTTTTGTTCACAAATTAACTGTGGCACATACCCACTACAGGCAAATTCCTCATCGTCATCAGCCACTGCATGAACAATTGACACAGAATTCCTCGCAATAGTTTAGTAGATTCCACGCTTCTCAGAAGAATGACGATAAGTAGGATTCCGAATGCCGGCCTTTTACACTAAAATTTTTATTATTAAGACCGTAGTGGGCATCAAGCATGTGTGCTTGCCGCAGTTACGTAATGAGTGTTTAGAAAAGGCTCTGAAAGGCTGGTGTTCTAGCTTTCGCTGTGACCGTGCTGCGCCTTTTCCGCAGGCGTGGTGATTTTTTGAAAGGATTCTGTCTGTCTGTCTGTCTGTCTGTCTGTCTGTCTGTCTGTCTGTCTGTCTGTCTGTCTGTCGTCTGTCTGTCTGTCTGTCTGTCTGTCTGTCTGTCTGTCTGTCTGTCTGTCTGTCTGTCTGTCTGTCTGTCTGTCTGTCTGTCTGTCTGTCTGTCTGTCTGTCTGTCTGTCTGTCTGTCTGTCTGTCTGTCTGTCTGTCTGTCTGTCTGTCTGTCTGTCTGTCTGTCTGTCTGTTCTGTCTGTCTGTCTGTCCTGTCTGTCTGTCTGTCTGTCTGTCTGTCTGTCTGTCTGTCTGTCTGTCTGTCTGTCTGTCTGTCTGTCTGTCTGTCTGTCTGTCTGTCTGTCTGTCTGTCTGTCTGTCTGTCTGTCTGTCTGTCTGTCTGTCTGTCTGTCTGTCTGTCTGCTTGTCCACCGTTACCGCGAACCGGGTACTCTAAACAGCACCAGCCGATGCCCCGGACGGCCGACCCCATCCGCAGCACCCACTAATGTTGTTCAAAGATCAGCGTTTTTACGTGTGCGATTTTCAATTAAAAAACCATTCTTGCGCATATCTCAGGCACCATAACACCACGTATATATTCTGCACGTTCGTCTTTTACTAGAAAATGCATATATAAGTAATTCTAAGGACTGTAGCGCTTATCCCGCTGCGCTTACCATGCGACGTTGCCCGAAGAAGCGAGTGTTTCCAACGCTTTGCTAAAACGACACAGTAGTGACACCTACCCATCGCCTTGCGTTCTACACCTTGTCACCTCTGAGACGGGTGCGCACGCCCGTCTCAGGGCCACGCGCTTTCTTTTTTCAAACAAAACTGCCAGATGGCGTTTATGTCTAACGTGTGACGTGACTTGACGCGCTCGTTCGCCTCCACTGCATGCTCGAGGCACACTAACGAGCGCCTCCGGAATAGCTTGCACTGATTTTCTTATGCAGAACATCAAATAAATGTTTTGTTCACTCTCTCCACACGCAAGACTATCGTCTTTCGGTGACATTTGCAGATTTCATGCAGATACGGGGCCAATTTTTTATCTCCCTTTAGGTCATTCTATTTCTTTCTCGTTCTTGCCATGCTACACTATGCAACACAAGGTTCTTCTATCCTCAACTAGCACGACTGCACAGCTGACTGATTAGGACACACGCCATCAGATCGCGGGCACGTGGGTTCCTATAGATCCTCGCAGAAATATTTCTCGCCAAGAATTTTCGTCGTTTCTCAATGTTGACATCTCTTTCTTTCGTTTTTTCATTTCTCTGGGATGTTTGCTAGACCATCAGAGTTTCCCACATCGGAAAAATTGGCACACATGTTCTGGGAGGTAAGTAGAAGATGAAAAGGATGAGGAGAGAGCACGTACCAGCTCATGGGGACGACAAGCTTTGTTCACTCATCTGGAACCAACACTAAAATTGACGCGGGATTGTGAAGCGAGAGAGAGAAATAAACTTTATTTTGTATCCGGCGTGTTAGTGGGCTGAGCTCCCGCCTAGGTGTCGGCTAGAAGGTATTGCTTCCTAGGGGCTCCCTCGGCCCGCTGGATTGCCCATAGCTGATCGTCCAGGGCTGAACTGAGCAGCACGGCCAGCCAACGCGCGCGGAGGCTGTCAGTGCAGGCCGCGTTCTCATTACTGTGCTTTAATCCCTGGCATTCCCATAGTATATGTTCTAAGGAAGCTCGTGCCTGAAAATTTTTGTATTGAGTGGTCACGTAGATCTCTGGATACATAGCATGTAGTAGCGCTGGATTCCTTCTGGTTTGTAATTGTCGCCATTGGACAGACTGTGCCCTGTTGAGTTTGTGATGAGAAGGGGGGTAAATACGCCTCTGTAATTTATAATGTTCCGTAATTTCATTGAACTTTGTCCTTTGGTCCTCCACCTCCCACACATTTAGAAATTCTGATGAGGGATCAGCGTTAGTCATAGCCCGGAAAGTGAGTCCTCGAGCTACGTTGTGTGCGACCTCGTTAGGGTTGTTATCTTCCGTGGTGTCGGGTATGTAAGCTGGGAGCCAGAGAATGCAAACGCGTCTGTCGTCTTGGTTGGTTTTGCCTGTTCTAAGAATACGCAGTGCTTCAGGAGAGATTCTGCCATTTGCAAAGTTGCGTACAGCTGCTTGTGAATCGCTAATTATATAACACGCGTCAGTTTGTGATATGGCCAAAGCTATAGCTATCTTTTCCGCCGTTTCAACGCGTCTCGTGTGTATTGTCAGACTAGTGCTGCATTGATAGCAGGAGGGGCCTGGCAGGAGCAGTTGCTCATCGCGTCGGCTCCGTGTTTTCTGGATGCTTCTCGGCGAAAATCACTATATCCAGTGGATTTCTCGTTACGCATCGACGCCACAAGTCATCACGACCATCCTGACAAAAATCAGGTGGGAGGATTTGCATTTGACCATTTTATTCCCGTTGTTGTGTTCGCTGCGCCGGCAGAAGAGCCACCTGCATAGCGTTCGCCGTAGCCACCGCCACCGCCGCTACGACGCAGCTAGGCATCGCGAGGAACCACGAGCAACGCGGTGCCCTGCACGCTTGGCGTTTCCGTTTTTAGATACGGAGCATCTAATACTCGAGGCTTGTAGTGCGGCGCCGTTCCGCAAGCTTCCTCCTCCTTCTTCCACCATCTCTGCATCCCTTCCTCCTCTACACACCGCGCGCGCTTCACTCCTCCACCATCTGTGCACCCTTCCTCCTCTACACACCGCGTGCGCTTCTCCTCTTCACGAACATTCGCTAGCTGTATAATGTAGCGCGCATGCGCCGTCACGCTTCGAGAACATCGGCAGCTGACGCGCGCGCATGCGCCGTCGCGCTTCGAGAACATCGGCAGCTGACGCGCGCGCATGCGACGTTGCGCTTCTCCCCCTTCTCGAACATTCGACAGCCGACGCGCGCATGCACCGTCACCCACCATCTGTGCCGCGCGCGCTTCTCCCCTTCGAGAACATTCTACAATTCTCCTGATTCTCCAGCGGACGCGCATGCGCCGTCGCGCTTCGAGAACATTCAACAGCTGACAGTACATGTGCCGTCACGCTGTATATATACTCAAGGTCGGCGCTCGCTCGCTCAGTTGCCGCTCGTCGGTTGGTTTGTACGGCGCGTCGACGTCCAAGGTCGCGGTGAAATGAATTCCAACGAATCCACAAACACAATGATCGACGTCCCTTTGACCAGCGCCGCCCTTTCGCATACGTGTGTACGTGTTCACTCATTTAACACCCCCTCCTACAACCACGTTAACCAATTTAGCCATCGACCCAAGTAAGTCGCAATTTAACACCCCATTTCACAACCACGTTAACCAATTTAGCCATCGACCCAAGTAAGTCGCACTTTAACACCCCGTTAACCAATTATATGCTCCGCATCCTCCTCAGTGTTCCCCCGAGGGAAGCTGCGGGCAATTTTTTCACCAAATGGGAGTGACCATGGAGGGAGAAAGCATTTCGAAAGAAGAATTTGAGAATAATACCGGATGGCGACTGGTGGGACCGCGAAAAATTACAGAGCAAATGTTAGACCAACCAAGCAAGCAGATCGATAGGGCAGAAGGACAAGAAACTGAGAGAACAACGGCTTCGCCTAATCACCAGAAGTAGCAGAATGCCGCAACTCTAAGGGAAGACTACAAGATAACAGTTCGACCTCGTGGGGGGCTTCGAGTCAGAGACCACGGTGCCGCCCGCACTGCCAACAGCGTCTACGAAGCAGTTAATATACCTTGGGAAGTCAGAGAGCAAGACACAATCAGCCTCAACTACCAACAAAACATTATTGTGGTCAGCACTCCTATCGAAGAACATGCCAAGAGATACCAGCGAATTGCCTGTATCAAAATAGGCACGCAAGCTTTTGAAGCCAGCGCTTATGAAGCAGCCCCAGAAAACACCTCCAAGGGAGTGATCCGGGGAATACCGCTAGAAGACACTGCCCGGGATATAACTGAATTGTGAAGCGAGTGTAAAAACATAACAGAGAAATACAGCCACACCACCGGCAGCGCTTAAGGTTCTTTCCATCGAAGCAGTATGTGCAGAAACCCAAGCCGAACTTACGTGCAATTTTGTTAATCAACACTTTGCCACTGGTGAGCCATCGGTACAAAACCAGTGCTAGTTTCTTTAACAGCCATTTTTTCTGGATCAAAATCTTCGTCAGACTGAGATCGTTCCGGAGAATCTACGGTAGTTGGTCTCTTCGAAGTGGTTGAGGAAGTTCTGTCACAAAATGTCGGTTTCACTGGTTGGTGAGGCATCTTCTCGCATGCGTTTTTTTAATAAGGTGTCATTCGAATCTTTCATACTTCGAAAGTTCTGCTTGTAGGCAACGTTCTTCACATGCCTCTTTAAGTAGCCATCGCGAAACGCTTGCTTTGAGTTCTACAACGTAGCCAAAAATGTAATAGGAGTGCTATACGCGCACGCTTGCTCAAGTTCGCCGACTCCAGCGCGCGAAATTGAACGTGGAACCTCCGCGTCGAGAATGCAAGGCGCTAACCATTGAGCCACCGATAGCACTGGTAGGTACCTCCTCCTACGTTCAAACGGCAAGCTATACATATTTAGCATTTACTGCTGTTGGCACGTATCTTAAGAGGAACTATCATGTTTTCCACATTATTAGCAAAATGGCGCAGTGAGCGCACGGCGGCTCTCATCTCTCACGCGTATAATTTGGCCCGTGTATAGAATAAGGAGGTGTATGCTCGATGGCGCGCCCTTATCTTGCAGTGGGGAAAATCGTACGTCTTGGTTAGCCTTTGAGTCCGTCGGAACAATTCTGTTGTTACCGGGCGCACAAAGGTCACTGCAATTGTTACATAGCCTCCGTTTGCGAAAATAGCGCGCTTTTCAGACACAGCGAAGTAAGAACTGAGACGCTTATTCGCGTTAATATGTACCTGTGAGTACGTTTCGTGTGTTTTTTGTGCGTGAGAAGCGCGGGGCACGTTTCAATCTGCTTTCCATTCCAATTTGTTGCTATGGCGTTCAGGGCTTCGCCTTTGCGGCAAAGCTGTGACTTTTTGTGTGTTTTTTTTTCTTTTTTAGGTAGCTGGCGAGAGAAGTTGAGTAGCAGGTGCACCGTCTGTGCCGTTACACACCTTCTGCGTTATCAGATTACTGCCATGCTACTGGAAGCGATGAACATCCAGCAGTGCAATCGCTACAGCCACACTCTTCCTGTGGTGTACGCAGGCTTGTATTCGCAAAAGATCTTGAAAGCGATTCTTGTGAAGATTGCGAGTCTGTGTTGCTGCATGCTCAGTGGCTGGAATCCACGTACAAGTTTAGTTGAAGTATGTATAAAACGTAGTTAAAATTTGCTCTTCGAAATCATCTGACCCTGTTTTTTCAATCCGTATTTTATTAAAGTTCACAAAATACATTCACGACCTAATAATATTGATAACGACAACTACTTCTTCCTGCTCGCTCGATGCTGTGGTTACTCAGTTCACGCCATTTTTACCATTTTTCGTGCTTTGAAACGCCGTTCTTAGAAAAATAATGCAACATGTTTTTACAGCTTAAGATAGAGATCGTTTTGGGTTTAACTCAGAAGAGATCGAAAAAAAATAATGAAGATGACTTAATAGTCTTCAAATTATTGCATTTTCATAGACATGTCCTCAATCAAACGATACTGCTTAACGTTTGACGCAACCTCTCAGCAATTAAGTTAGACAAACTTGTTCAGCTGACATGTGGCAATTCTAGCAAAAGTTTTGGGAAGTCTTGCATTTACACGCGCAAAAAAATTAAAAATTCAAGAATATTGAATGGTGCGCTAATGTCACACTTTGTTTCGTAAAATTACAGTGCCATCAGTGCAAAGGGTATTTCAAAGAAAACCATTTTAGTATCTGGCCTTACGTTTTTGGACCTACAGACACAACAGCTTTTTGCAGGCTCTCATCAAAATCCCATTTTTGTAAAATTCGAAAGAAGCGGTAACAGCGCAGTGGACACTAGTTAGTTTTTTGAGAACGCAAAATAGTTGTTTCGCGAAAGAAAATGTTTTCAAATTTTGTGCGAAGTTGAAAGTGGCGTCGTGGCAAGAAAAAATATCAGCATATCTAAGAGTGAATGACGATGAGTGGGGCGAACCCTCCATCCACGTGGCTTTCGTGGCGTTGTTTGTTGGGATGAATGTGCCTCTAATCCGGACAAACATTCTGACATAATCAAGAGCTTGATGACTTTCCACAAATTACACATTTTATCACGCAGTTCATCTTCCCGCATGCGTTTATAGGCTCACGTCAGATGAAGTAACTTTTTAAGCGCCCTAGGAATTGATAGAATGGCATGAGCCCCCGACTATGGGCTTCGGCAACGCGCAGAGCTGCTGGCCTTCGGCGCCTCCTCGCCGTGCTGAACAATCGGGTGCTGTTGGTCCGAGCTGAGAAAAACATGCTCACAGGAGGCGCAGAGGTCGTCGAGGCAAGGGTACGCAGCACTGTTCTTGTGTACTACACATAGACTTCCCAATTGGGAAGAGTGTAGGCAACCTGTGGCCCAGGGGCCGCGTGCATTCAGCCCGCGTGGCTGTATTACGTGGTTGACGTCAGAAATCTACCCCCTTCCGTTAGCTTTTGCTATCTGGAGGCTGAAAAAGCAGTTTTGGTCTGCAATAGGGTTTGAGTGGAACACAGAAAAATCGCTTCCAGTTAGCATTGTTCCATTTGGCATTGGCACGAATGGGTGGCGCGAACGATCAAACTTCGGTCGTGTGAAATTGTGAACCGCTAAACTGCGTGACATGTGTAATTTACGGAAAGTCACTGAACCCTTGATTTTTTCAGAATACTTCTTAGCTTTGGAGGCACACTGATTTAGACAAACAGCCACACGGAAGCTTAAGAGACAAAGGCGCTGTCAATGTACTCCGCTACAAGAAAAAACATACATCCAAAACTTGCGGTCATGTTAAAATGCGGACGGCAGCTGCTTATCGGCCAGCTAGTTTGATGAATAGTTGCTGTAAAAATTTATCGTTTTCTTCGAAACACTACAAAAACACTCAGTTCAAGTGCGTGGTCCCATCAGCCACCGGGCGTTAAAGGCCACTCGAATGATGTCACAATCAGGACGTTCGTATCAATATGTAATGCACTTACGTGACTGGCACTGAAGTAGGTATGCTGCAGAAAGATCGTGTTTAACGGGCTTTCTAATGAGATGCCTTTCTGCACGTCATACCATGTCATTTCAGCAATATAGTGTGTCTCATTATCTATTCGTGTCATCAGGGCAAATAAAAGTCTTTTTTAAGAGATTGATATCAACCGCGCTGCAGGCGAACAGTGCACCATACTACTCCGAAATTGTTTTTACAATCTCGTCAGTGTCTTTAGTGATTGCGCTTTCAAGTTCAATTTCTACTATGCATTTGTTTTGCGCATGTTACTTTTACACACCCAGCGCACTTTTCGTCGGTATGTTCTCGCTTTTGGGGCTCTCAGTTCTTGCTCGAACTAAGCACTGTGGTATCACTCTGTATCAATACATTCAAGCTCGAAATTCACTGTCTTGGTATCCTCGATGAATTCGCCAGGTCTGCGAGCCTTCTGAGCTATAAGCAGCTGCAGGTTTGAACGAAGTGTTTTTCCCTCCTGAGTTCCTCAATCTCCAGTTACGGCGCTATATCATTCCGGTGGAATCATTTTAATAAGTTTTGTTAATAATTCTAATTTTTTCTAGGGTATTCTGCTGTTCTTTTTTGGTGTTTTAAGTCCCACAGGTACTACCTTCACAAAAAAACATCATGAATGAGCAGTAAGCAGTTCGATTTCATAACTCCCACATGAATTTATTTCGCACCCCCCCCCCCTGGAGAAGCTATCGTAAGCGCTACCAGAGAGCGATCACTAAAACACACGGGACTGAAGTGGTGTTGCTGAGAAAATGGTAAAATATGCAGAGATACTATGCTCTATAAAGTCAGGCAAGGTTCGAGCCTTGGAAGAGAGTGAATTGTACTCTTACGTGGGCCCTCTAAACGTCTCCCTAAATCTTTCATATACAGAGGTCATACGTTATATCTCTAAGAGTTTCGGTGCTGGCGTCAATAACATTTTTCCTGTTAGTTTTATCTGCTGAAAGAGCACGCAGTTGAAATCACCTGTAAGAATTAGTAGCGTCTGGAAATCGCACTGTTAGAAAGCATACTTCAAAAGCAGAGCTTTTGTTCTGCATTATTGGGTGATTATAAGCATATAATAAGCCACTCCTTACCAACAAAAAAATTTGTGAATATTGAATCGCTTATTACAACTTATACTTGCCCGTCTAGATATGCCGAAGACACGGTGCAGCAAAGGCAGCAACAAGCATGCTTCCAGCAGCACGACTAACCCCTCCAAAATAGGCAGACGTGACACGCCACTCCTTGTTCCCAGTCACCCTTAGAATCTTGTGTCGCAAGAGTGCCGAGGTCATACTCGGTCACGAGTTGGTACACCTGACCGCGCTTTCTTTTTCACTCAAAGCCTCGTACGTCAAGAGGCGCGTTGCGTAGCGATTCAGGAACGGTGATCATTGCGATATGAAAGATGGGTTTGAAACATGCTGCTTACCTAGATTAATAGCCAGATGCGAATGCGTTCTGCTTTGTCACCATTAGTAATACATCGGAGCAAGTGGTGGGGGTGCCACCGCTATTATGCGGGCGCCCAGGTTCTGACGTCGTCGATACGTACAAGTCGACGATATGGACCGTCTTGGTCGGGTTGTCCACAACCGTTGGGGTTTGTTGTTGCCTTGCCAATGTTCTCGTGTGCCTGTTTGGCTGAGGGAGAGGCCTTCGATGCCTCCAGAAAATGCATGTCCGTGGGTTTTTATACGTTGGTGAAATCCACAGTTGCAACAGGGTCCTTCTTTTTCCTGATCTTCCCGTTGGCAGACTGCGTTAGCGGTGGTCACTGTTCTGTAGGAGAGTTGGCTTTCTCTGCACCGTACACAGAAATCAACGTCGACGCAGGAAGCTTGACCGCGACTGAGGCTTCGCGTCCTGCTCCTGCCACTGATTCGTCCATTGAGGCGTATTGAAGTGCCGACGCCCTCCTAGAAACTGGCAGCATTTGCATAACTCTTCGCCCATCGGATCACCTAACGGCCGTAGCAGTGGCAGATATGGTTCAGCGGTGCAGCTGGCACTGCCTACATATTTGCCCACTAGATTTGCAACGCAGGAAAAAGTGGGCCCTGCCTGACGCAACAACGCTGGCTCACCGGCAAACTTGAGTTGGTGCAGAATCCTGCCAATCTTGACTCCAGGCTCGCACTTGAAAGATCACTACTCGAGTCGTAAATTCCTTATCTATCACACCACGTGTACGCCAACGTCTTCTAGAAACTTCACTGACCTTGCCGTATGAACACAGAGCGGCTCAAACAGAGTGCACACGTCACACTGGCTGCTTCATGTAACACACTGTGAAGGAGCCAGTGAATTCGGAACCCCGCCGCGGTGGTCTAGTGGCTAAGGTACTCGGCTGCTGACCCGCATGTCGCGGGTTCGAATCCCGGCTGCGGCGGCTGCATTTTCGATGGAGGCGGAAATGTTGTAGACCCGTGTGCTCAGATTTGGGTGCACGTTAAGGAACCCCAGGTGGTCGAAATTTCCAGAGCCCTCCACTACGGTGTCTCTCATAATCCTATGGTGGTTTTGGGACGTTAAACCACACATATCAATCAATCAATCAATCAATCAATCAATCAATCAATCAATCAATCAGTCAATCAGTGAATTCGGAAATGAACGCCACAGTCATTAGTGTCAATGATAAGGCACTTGTGGTCCTTTATTTGAACGTCGTTTGCAGCGACACGCTTCTCCAAGCAGCGGCGGCATATTTCATTAAAATGGCCCAACCGTGATTCATCTGATAAGAGTCAAAATGTCGACAAGCAGACAGAGATGAATCGACGTGTCCCTAAAATAATAGACACGATAACGCCTTACGCTTACATCTGCGTGCGTGAAAGCAGTGTTCAGCTCAATCTTTCTTGTGGGTGAGTTCGGCAGGACTACCTGGTATTCTTACAAAATTCTGAAAATACCTGTTCTGATGGCCCACTAAAGCCGCTGATACGGCTCCTACAGAGCTCATTCCAAATGCGTGAGCTCGCTATCACGGCCGCAAGTGGAATAACCACTTCGCCATACTGCCTTACTACTTTGAGTGTGAAAATTTGTGTTAGGAAAGTGTAAAAGAAGGTAAAGAAAACTAAAAATGATAGAAGAACGTGGTTTCGATCCACGGACCTCCAGATAATGGGCCCAGCACGCTTCCACTGCTCCAGTCTGCTGCACTTCTCCTAGATGGAAAACCGTACATTAAGAAAGTGTAAAAGAAGCAAAAAAATTGTTAGCAGAGCGTGCTTTCGATCCACGGACCTTTGGGTTACGGTCCCAGCAGGCTTCCACTGCGTCATTCTGGTACACTTCTCCTGGGTGAAAAACTGTACATTAAGAAAGTGTAAAAGATTGATTGATTTGTGGGGTTTAACGTCCCAAAACCACTATATGATTATGAGAGACGCCGTAGTGGAGGGCTCCGGAAATTTTGACCATCTGGGGTTCTTTAACGTGCGCCCAAATCTGAGCACACGGGCCTACAACATTTCCGCCTCCATCGGAAATACAGCCGCCGCAGCCGGAATTCGAACCCGCCACCTACGGGTCAGCAGCCGAGTACCTTAGCCACTAGACCACCACGGCGGGGCGCGCGTGATTTCTATCCACACTGGGTTAGGGGCCCAGCACGCTTCCACTGTGCCACTTTGTTTTTTTATTGTTTTTAATAACCACAAGCAAAAGGATTACACACAAAATGTATACACTTATTAAAACACCAGCATCAGCTTTGCCAGTGCACGTGGTTTAAAAAGGCTTCACAGAAACCAATTCGTCAAATACAGGTAACCAGTCGGGGGATTCAGGTTGTGCTTTAAACGAGTCTTTATAGACAGCATACTCTCAAGAAAATAATCTGTTGCTGAATGAGCGTCTATACGATTATGTCGAACATTCATACTTGTCTTCCATACACTATGCATGCAAAGCAGCATTAACATGTCACTCAGCACTTCTCCTGCAGCTCCACACGGAAGAAAACGGATTCCGAAAGCGTCTATAGGTATATCTTTTTTAGAGTTCGTTGTAGTAGGTCCCACAAGAAAACAGCATCATGGCAATCAAGAAAGATATAATTTATCGTTTCTGGTTTGCCTCAGATTAGACAGTTTGCCTTAGATTAGACAGACGGATCACGGTACAAAGAGCCCTTTACTTTTTAGCTATGGCTGTACAGGGAGAGTGCCGGTATGCACTTGAAAAAAAAGAATGTTTTGACAGCGGGTCTGACCGGCATTCTCTTAACACGCTTTCACACGTCACGCTCAGAAACTTTCTTCTACAGGACTCGATAGACAGGCACTGGTAAGAAGATATCAACACGGTCACGATACAGTTTCTTTTTAGGCACGCTGGACGAGTATTCGTATGAAAATCTTTCCTTGAGTAGCCGTGTAGCTGTAACTACTTCTCGCTAATAAGGACAGAGAGGCCCATCTTCGAAAGAAAAGGATGACACGACAAAATCAGGTAAGGGGTTCTGCAGTCTCGCTTGGATCTCTACTGTCAAGAAATTATCAGTCTGATCTCGAACAAACATGTATCTGTTCATAAACTGCTTAAAAACAAATGTAAATGCCCCAGACCCCCATATATTATCCTATGAAATAAATTGCACCAGCGATCCCCATATAAAGGTCGCGAATACTCGGTGCGTTTTTGGGGCTAAAGTACAGGTCAACGTTAACACCTGTAATACGTAGAACACCTTTGCAACCAAAAATACATTCTACACGGACGCTCTGGCGAACATTGAAAAATTCCGGCCACCCCCACTTATCAGTAGAATTTCTCATGCGTTTATTTTCCTCAGACCAATACTCAGTAGCATTGCGGTAATGATCCAAAAGCACGCTGGGGTACTTTCTCGGCATGATTTCCTAATTCATGTTAGAATAAACTTCGGGTGTGCTTTGTCACTGACCATGCCAAAAGCCCAGACATTTTGGCCAACTAATTGCACTACCCATTGCTGCACAAAATTCCCTACCTATTCGTACAGCTTCCTGCACACTTTCTTTGTCATTGCAAAACACTGCAACGTCATCAGCATTAGCAAAAATTTTAATTTCACTTCTGAGAAACGTATACCCCCTTATATTTGGTGATGCAAGTAATCTCAAACAAAATGGCTCTATGTAAAGTGCAAAAATGAGTGGTGACAAAGCACAACCTTGCTTCACGCTCGAGCGATCAGGAATTGGCGCACCAGATCTTTGTTGATTAATAAATTCGCCGTACAGTCGTGATACACCTTTCTAACATCTTCGGTAATGACAGTTCCTTCATTCACATTTTCCAGCACTAAAAACATCATGTACAACTTTATCGAACGCTTTATGTAGATCTAGCTGAATCATGGCCACTTGGTCATGCTTTGCGTCACAGCATTATAAAATACTGCTGGCTACGTGTATGTTTGTGAATATGATTCTGCCCTTAATACCACATGTCTGATGCGGGCCCTACAAGAGATGTGACAACACTTTGAAGCCGTCTTGCTAGAACCTTCATGTATATTTTATAGTCGGTTTTGCTCAAACTGATAGGTCGGTAGGATTCCATTGAAAGTAGCTTTGCGGGGGCATTATTTTCGGGGGATTAATACTACGTGGGCTGTCCTAAAAGAATGAGGTATTTGCTTCTTCTCGTAGCATTCTTTCATAACTCGACGTAAAGCCAGTGCCATTTCTGCCTTGAAGCATTTGTATATGGCAGCACCCAGCCCATCCGGCCCTGATGACTTGCCGTTACTCAGGTTATCTATAGCTGCTTCAATTTCTGTCAGAGTAATCTCTACTTCGAGTAGCTCCCGCTCAGAGTCTCCCAATCTCGACATAAGGGCCAGAAAGTCCTCTTTGTATCGTTCAGGGTTATTAATTGTATTGCTGAGAAGTTCCGTATCATCATCATCAACATTATCATCATCATCATCGGTCTGACTACGTACACCGCAGGACGAAGGCCTCTCCCATGTTTCACCAGTTAACCCGGTCCTGTGCGTGCTGCTGCCAATTTATACCCGCAAACTTCTTAATCACATCTGCCCACCTAACCTTCTGTCTCCCCCTAACCCGCTTGCCTTCTCTGGAAATCCAGTCAGTTACCCTTCATGACCAGCGGTTATCCTGGCTACGCACTACATCCCTGGCCCATGTCCATTTCGTCTTCTTGATTTCAGCTATGATACCCTTAACCCCCGTTTGTTCCCTAATCCATTCTGCTCTCTTCTTGTATCTTAAGGTTACACTTGCGATTTTCTTTTCCATCGATCGCTGCGTTGTCCTCAACTTAAGCTGAACCCTTTCCAGTTTTCTGCTCCATAGCTATATAAGTACCGGCAAGATACAGCTGTTATATACTTTCCTCTTAATGGATAGTGGCAATCTACCTGTCATAATTTGAGAGTGCTTGCGAAATGTTCTCCACCCCATTCTTTTTCTTCTAGTTACTTCGATCTCATGGTTTGGCTCTGCGGTTATTAACTGCCCTAAGTAGACATAGTCTTTTACAACTTGAAGTGCACTATTACCTATCTCAAAGCGCTGCTCTTTTCCGAGGTTGTTGCAAATTACTTTCGTTTTCTGCAGATTAATTTTAAGACCCACCTTTCTGCTCTCCTTGTCTAACTCCGTAATCATGAGTTGCAATTCGTCCCCTGAGTTACTCAGCAATGCAATGTCATCGGCAAAGCGCAGGTTACTAAGGTACTCTACATTAACTCTTATCCCTAACTGTTCCCATTCTAGGCTTCAGAAAACCTGCTGTAAGCACGCGGTAAATAGCATTGGGGAGATTCTGTCCCCCTGCTTTACACCCTTCATGATAGGTGTTCTGTTGCTTTCTTTTTGAAGCACTATGGTAGCAGTTGATCCCCTGTAGATTTCTTCCAGGATGTTTATATATACTTCATCGACGTCCTGAGTCCGCAGTGTCTGCATGACGGCTGATATTTCTACGGAATCAAACGCCTTCTCGTAATTGACGAAGGCTATGTATAGTGGTTGGTTATATTCTGAGCATTTCTCTATTTTCTGATTGATAGTATGAATGTGGTCAATTTTTGAGTAGCCTGTTCGAAATCCTCCTTGTTCCGTTAGTTGATTGAATTCTAATGTTTTCTTTACTCTGTTAGCAATTACCTTTGTAAATAGCTTGTATACTACAGAGAGCAAGCTGATCGGCCTGTAATTCTTCAAGTCCTTGTCATCGCCTTTCTTATGTATTAAGATGATGTTAGCGTTCTTCCAAGACTCTGGTACTCTTCCTGTCAGGAGACACCTCGTAAACAGGATGGCTAGTTTTTCTAACACAATCTGTCCTCCATCTTTCAGCAGATCTGATGTTACCTGATCCTCACCAGCAGCTTTGCCCCTTTGCATGCTCTCCAAAGCTTTTCTGACTTCTTCTATCATTACTGGTGGGGTCTCATCTGGGTTACTGCTAGTTCTTGTAGTATTAAAGTCGTGGTTATCCCGGCTACTGTACAGATCTCTGTAAAACTCCTGCGCTATTTTAACTATCCTATCCATATTGGTAGTTATTTTGCCTTCTTTGTCCCTTAGTGCATACATCAGATTTTTGCCAATTCCAAGTTTTCTCTTCACTGCTTTGACGCTTCCTCCATTTTTCAGAGCGTGCTCAATGTTCTCCATGTTATACCTTCTCACATCGCATACTTTACGCCTATTATTCAACTTTGAAAGCTCTGCCAGTTCTATTTTGTCTGCTGTACTTGAGACTTTAATTATTTGACGCTTCTTAATGAGATTCTTCGTTTTCTGAGAAAGCTTGCCAGTGTCTTGTCTAACTACCCTGCCTCCAACTTACACTGCACACTCCGTAATGATACTCGTCAAATCTGGGTTACTGCTAGTTCTTGTAGTATTAAAGTCGTGGTTATCCCGGCTACTGTACAGATCTCTGTAAAACTCCTGCGCTATTTTAACTATCCTATCCATATCTACGCTAAGGTTGCTTTCCTCACTAAGAGCTGAGTACCTGTTATGAAGCGACACTCTGAATTCCTGTACTTTCCCTCTCAGTGCTATCTCATTGATTGGCTTCTTGCGTATCTCCTTCAATTCTAGGCGAATTCGAGACCGTACCATTCTATGGTCACTGCATCTTACCTTGCCAACCACTTCCACATTCTGCACAATGCCTGGGTGTGCGCTCATTATAAAGTCTTCTTCATTCTTATTTTCGCCATTCGGGCTCCTCCATGTTCACCTACGGTTTCCTCGTTTTCGGTAGAAGGTATTCAAAATCCGTAAATTATTGCGTCCTACGAATTCTACTAGTCGCTCTTCTGTGGCGTTTCCAGTACCGATGCCATACTCTCCTAGTGCTAGGTCTTCAGCCTGCTTCTTTCTCCCTTTGCATTAAGGTCTCCCATCAGTATAGTATGCTGTGTTTTTACCTTACTCATTGCTGATTCCACGTCTTCATAAAAGCTTTCGACTGAAGCGCCATCATGGCTGGATGTAGGTGCGTAAGCCTGTAACACCTTCATGTTGTATCTTTTATTCAGTTTAATTACGATACCCACCGCCCTTTCATTAATGCTATAGTAACCGTCTATGTTGCCAGCTATGTTTCTGTGAATTAGGAACCCCACCCCCATTCTCTTCTGTCAGCCAAGCCCCTACAGCAAAGGACGTGCCCACTCTGTAGCACCGTATAAGTCTCATCTGTCCTCCTAACCTCACACAACCCTATTATATCCCATTTAACGCCTTCTAGCTCCTCGACTAGTACAGCTAGACTTCCCGCACTAGATAAGGTTCTAGCGTTAAACGTTGCCAAGTTCAGGTTCTAATGGCGGCCTGTCCGGATCCAGAGATTCTTAGCACCCTCTGCTGCGTTGCAGATCTCACCGCCGCCATGGTCAGTTGCTTCGCAGCTGCTGGGGACTGAGGGCCGTCAGTGATTTGACGTATGCATGTGGGAGGTAGTGGTCAGATACTGCACCAGGGTAGCCAATCCTTCTCTGGTGAGGGAGTGCTTTCCCGGTGGTGGTTACCGGTAAGGCCGCACCCTAGGCCTCTTAATGCAGTTCCATCACCATGCGGATTTTTTTAAATCCAGTTGGGAACTGCGCGGCACCTGGATTTGAGCCACGGACCTTTTGCATGCGAGGCGGATGCCCTAACCACTACGCCATCGCTGCAACCTTCTATAACCTGTGCTAGAGTAGTCTGGTGAACTGAGGGGACAAAATCAGGCACTCACGGCATCGATGTCGCTGATGCCAGCCGTTCCCGCAGCTGCCATTCCCTGTTACGAGGCACGCCGCCGCCGAGGTTACGAAGGGCGCCACAAAACTCGCCGGTTACACGGACACCGGCCGCGCCGACAGCGAAAGGGCTCGAAACAACGAGATGTTTTCTCTGATGCGTACGTCGGCTTCTGTCTGTTTCGTAGGTCAACTGCTGGCGACGTGCCGCTTGGCTTTTTTATAGGCACAAGGAGAATCTTTTTCGTCAACAACGTCCAACCAGAAGCGCCACTGGTCGTGATGTCAGAATCCTCCAATGGAGACCCGCCGCTGGGCTGCGTCAGGCGGGCTCGATCGCTGGCCTTGACACAGATTGCCTTTGCAGAGGCATTGACGTTCGGAGTGGACTCCGAGACATAACACCGTATACAGCATATGGTCGAGTAAACATGCTTTATCATGGGATTTTTTCACATTCACAGTCATGCTTCAATAAATATGACACCTCTGGCACTCATTGGTGAAAACAAATTTTTCAGGCTGTAGGGTGTAAAACGCTAAATTCTGAACTAGATAGGTCATAAAGTGCATCAGACTTTCAAAAACCTACATAAAATTCCAGGCCTAAGGAAGCATTCATACTGAATTTTTAAACACAGCATTTGCATGCGCGAACGCTTCGTCAACTCGACAAACAAGGTGTCACAATCTACAAACTTCCACTGCCATGACAGTGCCATCGTTGTGAGAGTTATTGTTCCCTTCAGCACTGTCCATGTCCATGTCGCTTCTTCTGCTCACACCTCACACGCAGGGCAAGTAAAGCAAAAATACAGCATTGCCCACTAAAAGCTGCACTCACTGCAACTGGTGCTCTCCGCTTAAAATTTATTAAATGGTCATCGTGCACTGTGTAAGCCGTAAATTAAAAACTAATGCTCATACCAAAATAAAAATTAAAATTGCTGAGAAGTTCCATATAGAACTCAACAAATGCGCGGCTTATCTTTTCGCGGTCCCGGGTAAGAAGATTGCGGTATCGAATTTCAGTTATCTCTTTGCTGCATGTTTCTTTCCTTCACTGAGCGCTCGCTTAGTGGACGTTTCGCCCATCCACAGGCGTTCAGTGCGAGCTCTTATCATTGCTCCGCGGTACTTTTCTTCTTCGACAAATTCTAGCTTTGCTTTCACCTCCTTTTTTTCTTTTTTAAATTTTCATGGCACTTCATTTTCTACGCTCAACATGTAGCCCAGTTCGCTTTGTAACTGCCTCTCTTGTTGCCTTTCCCGATTACGTAATACGCAGGCTCTCTCTATCGTAGCCATCTTTATATCCCGCCTAATTTGCTCCCACACAACTATAAAGCTGTTGGTCTCCAAACGAAGAGCGTTTGAAAGGCATTCTAGGGTTTTTGTGACAAATATTTTATCTTGCAGCAGCTTTTCATTACATTTTCATGAAACCAAATAAACTTCAAAACATTACGATTTTCGCTAAAGTTGACCTTGACCAGACAATTATCGCTAAAGCTAAGATGTGGAGTTTCGTATGATTAGCATAATGGCACCAACTTTACCGACAAATATATTCTGTCCAACCTCGCGTGCGAATGACCTTGAAAGTGCGTATACCGTACTTCAACCTCTCGCGTCATTACATAACCGATATCTTCCAGCTGTCTATCGTTCACTTTTGTATTCAACAGCTCAGCGCTTCTATCGCGCATACTGATGCTCCTTGTTTTATCTTCAGCTCAACAGACACAATTGAAATCTCCTAGAAACACAACATTTCTCTCTGTTTCCAAGAACCCTTCAACCGTTCTGAAAAAATTTTCCCTTTCGTGCGATCTGTTTGGTGCATAAACACACACAGCGTGCCAAGCGCTTCCAGAAAGAATGAAATCACACACAACCAGCCTACCGCTATCGCAGGTAGAAACAATTTCAACAACCGCGCTACTACTACGTATAAAAACGACGCAGCCTCCTGTCCACCCAAACAGCATGACAAACGCACACATTGTACCTAGAGTGAAAAATTTGAGCCATTTGCTCCGTTTGTTCTTTACTTTCTATTTTAGTTTCCTGTACAGCCAGGATGTCATTTTCCAACAAAATGCGACTAATCTGGCACTGCCTCCTGCGCGAACAGAGTCTTCGTGAGTTAAACGTCGCAACGCGAATAACAGTTTTAAATTTAGTCACTATTTCATGAAGGTTGTTTGGCCTGGTGTCGCACTCAGGTCGCTACAGTGGTTGTTTGTGCTCAGCGTAAAAGGCGTCGAAACATCTCCTCCGCTACGGCGGAGGTGACGTTTGAGTGCCCCTGCGGTCACGTGGCAGATTTCGTCTTGATTTGAAGGTACGCCACCGACCAATCGCCGTCCCTGAGGGGGGTTCCCGGTGGTCGACGAGTCAGCATTTGCGGTACTGTCCGTTTTTACGCGAGCTGGCTTTAAAGCGATGTTTCCGGCCTCGGTCATCTCGGCGTCAGTCGCTCCAGGGTGGTTCTCTCGCGCAGCTGTAGATGACTTGCTCGCTTCTGTAGCGTCGTCGTCTACTGCTACCGTGTCTATATTCGTTCCTGGCGCAGCGCAGTGCTTGTCGCCTTCATCGGTCGCTTTCAGTGCGGCCCCAGATGAACGTTCAGGGGGGGGGGGGTCGTCGCAGAGCCTTCCATACCGCCATCTTCCCTATTCGCTTCTTCGGCATCCATGGCATCCATTAGGTATTCATCCACTTCGCCCGTTTGGCCTGGACCCATAATGCTGGCGTATGACCTCACGCAGTGGGCGTCATTGTGGCCATAGCGAGGACAGGCTTTACAGCGCGGCACGCAGCAATCCCGTCGAGTGTGTCCTATGCTCCGGCATCAGAGGCAGAGTGCTGCTCTGCCAGGAATGACGACGAGCGCCATGTCTTCCGCGACTCGTAGTAGTTGGTGTGGCAGGTCATCCACGGAAATGCCCACGTGTAGCCACAGCGTAACCTATCGAGTGGTTGATCCTTTGTCATTGCAACCCTGCACCTTCCACTTGTCTCTGCTTACTTCGGTCACTTTTCTGTCTTCGTCCGGCACGCCATGAAGAAGCCAGTAAAACTTCAGCCGCACACCTCGATCCCGGGGTTCAACCACCATACAGCGATGGCCTTTCACGTCGAATGACTCCACCACCAGCATCTTCTTTTGGCCCTCATCATCCTTGAAAATCACTGCCCAGCCGTGATTCATTTGATATGCCCCAAGGGCTACCACTTTCGGCAACAGCGAAAGACGAGCAAGGCTATCTCGGACATGCCCCACTTGATATGGCCTGGTTTCTAAATTTTCATGCGAGAAAACGATGTGTAAAACAAAATCCCCTCATGGCAACTGAGGCAGAACAACCTGGAAATCTTCGCCTGGCTTTTCGGTACACTTAATACCGTGGCCCACACGGGCCGCTAAAACCGCCTTTACACGGAAGCACATGATCGCACATCCGTTCACTGTGGTGGCCGGAAGTGGAATCCCACTGTGCCACTCTGCTGCACTTCTCCTGGGTGAAAAACTGTACATTAAGAAAGTGTAAGAGCAGCTTAAAAAATGAAAAAAATGTTTGCAGAGCGTGATTCCGATTCACGGACCTCTGGGTTATGGGCCCATCACGCTTCCGCTGCACCACTCTGCTACACTCCTCCGGGGTGGAAAACTGTACATTAAAAAGTGTAAAAGAAACAAAAAAACTAAGAATGTTAGCACAGCGCGGTTTCAATCCACGGACCTCTAGGTTATGGGCCCAGCACGCTTCCACTGCGCCACTCTGCTACAGGTCTCCTGAGCGGAAAACGGTACACTAAAAAAGTGTAAAGGAAGCTAAGAAACTAGAATTGTGAGCAAAGCTTGCTTTCGATCCACGGACCTCGGGGTTATGGGCCCAGCATGCTTCCACTGTGCGACTCTGCTACAGATCTCCTCGGTGGGAAACTGTACACTAAGAAAGTGTAAAAAAAGCTAAAAAACTTAAAATGTTAGCAGAACGGGGTTTCGATCCCCGGGCCTCTGGGGTTATGGGCCCAGAGCACTTCCACTGCGCCACTCTGCTACAGTTCTCCTGGGTGGAAAAATGTACACAAAGTGTAAAAGAAGCTTAAAAACAAAAAATGTTAGCAGAGGGGGTTTCGATACAAGGACCTCCGGGTTATGGGCCCAGCACGCTTCCACTGTGCCACTCTGCTACAGTTCTCCTTGGTGAAAAACTGCACGCTAAGAAAGTGTAAAAGAAGCTAAAAAAACTAAGAATATTAGCACAGCGCGGTTTCGATCCACGGACCTCCGGGTTATGGGCCCAGCACACTTCCACTGCAATACTCTACTACATTTCTTCTGGGTGAAAAACTGTACACAAGAAAGAGTAAAAGAAGCTGAAAAACACAACGTTTTAGCAGAGCGGGGTTTAGATACTAGGACCTCCGGGTTATGGGCCCAGCGCGCTTCCACTGCGCCACTCTGGTACAGTTCTCCTAAGTGGAAAACTGTACACTAAGAAAGTGTAAAAGAAGCTGAAAACTAAAATTATTAGCAGAGTATGGTTTCGATCCACGGACCTCTGGGGTTATGGGCCCAGCACACTTCCACTGCGCCACTCTACTACAGTTCTCCTGGGTGGAAAACTGTACACAATAAATTGTAAAAGAAGCTAAAAACGAAAAATATTACCAGAGTGGGGTTTCAATCCACGGACCTCTCAGTTATGGGCCCAGCACACTGCGCTACTCTGCCGCACTTTTCTTGGGTAGAAAGCTGTAAATTAAGAAAGTGTAAAAGAAGAAAAAAAAACTAAAAATGTTAAGAGAACCTGGTATGAATCCTTGGATCTCTGGGTTATGGGCCCAGCACGCTTCCACTGCGTCACTCTGCTACAGTTCTCCTAAGGGGGGGGGGGACTGTTTTATAAGAAAGTGTAAAACAAGCTAAAATCTAAAAATGTTAGCAGAGCGTGGTTTCGTTCTACAGACCTCTGGGTTATGCGCACACACACGCGTCCACTGCGCTACTCTGCTACTCTTGTCCTGGGTGGAAAACTGTACATTAAGAAAATGTAAAAGAAACTAAAAAAACTAAAGAATGGTAGCAGAGCGTGGTTTCGATGCACGGACTTCTGGGTTATGGGCCGAGAATACTTGACGGCGCCACTCTGCTTTTTTTTCTTTCTTGCTTGCTTAGACGTACACATCGAAACACAAATACAGTCAGGGATGAAAAGTAATAATGCAAGGCGCAAAAGACGTAGATACCTAAATGGGCATGGTTAAAAGGAGCAACCAAACTTGGATGGCGTGTGGTGGCTAAAATCGTCTCATGTTCATGAGTGGCTCTATCCTCGATACCTATTCAGGTATCCGATCTAAAGATTTATGTGCTTCCAGGAACCTGCCCACTGATTCGCGGAAGTACTCGTGTGCCGATTTTGCATCTATATCAATATGTCGTGCGGCCATGCCGGCTTTTCATATGCAGTGCGAACCCAGTTGCATGACAGCGTCAAACGGAACCCCTTGTTCGTTTTCAACAGTTAGGAAACGAATTCCTTGTGAGTCTAACGGGAGGTCTTTCTTTTGCGTTCTTTGTAATAAATTCCAAAAGAACAAGCCTTCCCAGCATTCTAAGAAGACGTGCTCAATGATTTCGGGCTTTCTACATAAGAAACAGTGCACACCCCATGATACTTACATTCCTTTTTGCTGTGACCATGATTTAATCTATAGTGTCCCGGTGTGCAATCTGAAGAAAAAGGACTTGGCTCCTGGAGCAACATAAGTACGTTTGACACGCTTCAAGACATCATTTCTTGGATTGGCACTATATATTCTGCGATACAGAGGCACGGGGAACAGTATATCCATAAGATCTTTGTATAGCTTTCTTCGTTTCACTCCCACCAGATATTCGCATGAGAATGCAGCACGCAAGAACATATAAGCCATCACAGCCTCCTTAAAAAAAACTGATAAGCCCACCTTCTATATATTCGGTGGATACCACAAAGTCCGGCACAAGTTTGTTAAGTTTAAGCTGTAATACAGTGCGCAAGAAAGGGTCCTTCACATCCCTAATGAAGCAGAACCGGTTGACTATTTGCCTCAAGAATAAGCGCGACAGACCAAGGCCCCTATCACGTACACGTCGAAACAAGTTGGTGCGGCTCGTCCTCTCCCAAACCAATCCCCAAACAAAAACAGCCAGAATTCTGGGGAGCTTCTGTGCGTTAATGCGCGAGCAGTGCAAAACACTCAACACATACCACACTTTGGTAATGAAAAACGCATTACACACCGTGGTACGTGCAAATATTGACAATTCCGAGCCTTTTGTCCTCTCTATCCTTGCGCGCATTTCCGCAACTCGGTTCTGCCAGTATGGTTCACTGTCACGGTAAGACTCTAAAGGGGCGCCTAGGTATTTCGTGGGAGTGGAAACCCATTGCATTTTGGCAAAGGTACTGGGTGTCATTGGCCAAGCTCCATGCCACATTTCGAGGCTCTTGCCCCAGTTAACTGCACTGCCACTAGTAGCACAAAAACGCTTCACGATTTTCACAGTTTTCATGATACTGGCATGGTGCCCACAAAACACCGCGATGTCATCCACATAAGCGAGTAGTTTTAGCTCCGCTTGCTGCATTTTAAAGCCATTGATACAGTTAGCACTTATTACGCTGAGGCACAAGGGCGCGATATATAAAGCGAAAAAAAAAACGGCGATAGTGGGCATCCCTGGCGCACGACCACTGAACTTTGATAAGCTCTCCTGCTGACTTATTTATTATCAGCCGTGTCGTGCAACCACTGTACGCCACTTGCGGCACCTTCAGTATTAACGGATCCTACGTTCACGTACTCCATAATGGCAAATAGTATATCGTGCGGCACCCGGTCGAAGGCCTTTTCCAGATCCAACTGGAGAATTGCAACCTTCTTGCACTATACGTCACAACACTCGAGTATGCTTTTCACTGTATGAATGTTCGTCAAAATGGTCCGTTCCTTGATACCGCACGTCTGGTGTGGTCCAACTATATCCTTCACCACTGTTTGCTGTCGTTTAGCCAACATTTTCATGAATATCTGATAGTAAACGTTCGCTAAGCTGATAGGGCGATATGCTGTTACCCGCTTTAATGGGTCGCGATCATCTGTTTTCGGGATACGAACTGTGTGTGTGGACAGAAATGGAGGTGGTAGTCGTTTGCGCTCATATGCATCGTCTAAAACTGCAGCCAGTATAGAGGCTGATTCGTATTTGAACGCCTTGTAAAAATCGGCTCCAAGCCCGTCGGGCCCGGCAGCTTTCCCACATTTCAAATCATCTATCACCATCACGATCTCCTCGGCCGTAATACGGCGCTCTATCATTTCCTTTCAGCTATCATCACTCTTTGGCATTGAAGGCATGAGTTCCGTCTCGAAAACCCCCACGTCCACCGCGCAATGCGCGAACAGCTTTCTGTAGAACGTTGTGAACATGTGTTCAATGTCACTCTGTTCATTTAAGGTAACACCGTCTCGTTCAACTTCGTAAATCTCGTTCCGGCGGGCCCACTTTTTTTCCTTTGCGAGGGCTCTTCTAGTTGGCGCCTCGCCTGTTATCGTTGCTTCTACTCTAGCTCGAACCAACGCCCCCCGATAGCGTTCGATATCTGCCTGCTCAAGTTTTTGCTTCAGTGTGTAAATGTCGTCTTTGAACGTCCCAGGCGATATTTTTTCTTCATATGTTAGCATTTGCAAGCTTTGCCACAGGTTTTCCTTGTACTTATTCTTTTCGTGCTTTATTGTGCTGGCTCGTTCAAGCACCTTCAATTTAGCTGTTTGTTTGTTTCCCATCTCTGACATATTGTTGTGTTTGTGCGGTTATTTATCCCTTCGAGCACGGCTAAAACTTTCTCACAGAATACACCATCTTCATAAATTTTAGCATTAGGTTTCCACAATTCCCACGCAAACTTATTTCCGTTTTGCGCTTTGCTATTAACGTCTAACATGACTAGACAATGGTCACTAAATGACACTGACTGCACACGATATTCTTGCGCAAGTGCTATCAATTTGGCCGGAACGTACACTCTGTCCAGTCAAGCGTGGCTGGCTGCTTGAAAATGCATGAAACGCAAAATTAGGTCCTAATCTAAGCATTTTGCCACGTGCTCAAGCCCGTATTCATTAATTAATTTGTGAAGCTCAGCCGTGCTGGCGTCTCTATATGCTGTACCAACTGATTTATACGCGCTGCCAGTACATAATTGAAGTTGCCCATAAGTACCAGATTCCTTTCGACGTTGCTGTAATTGAAATGTCTTCGTTCATCAAGTAGATTAGGAGTATAAAGGCATATCACTCACCAATCAACTGAACCAAAACGAAAATCACAGAAAACCATGCACCCCGATATGTCTGACCTCACAAACTTTCCTTCAAGGTTCGGGTGTTGGTGCACAAAAAAAACGCACCCCGCAGATCGCCCTATATGGCGTGACTCCCACCCGCGTAGTACATTGACATGACAGGTAGCACCATACTCTTGGTCTCATCATTACTTCCAATTTTGGTTTCTTGTAGGGCAATGATATCCAAATCATGTTCCATCACCAGTCTATAAAACTGTCGTTTTCTCCTCGCCGCAAGCCCTCGAACATTGCTTGTAGGAAATCGCAAGTGTTTAGTGTTTATCTGGCAGTGCCATTGTAATAATTCAAAATAGAGACCCAGAGTATGGGCTTATGCTCTTGACGAAACATGACCTTGGGGCCCGAAACATAGACCGGGGCTTCCACAGCTTACTGCTACATGACCGGGGCGGTGACTTGGTCCTCGCCGTCGGCCTCCGATCCTGAGGGACGTTCGGCCGTGGCCGCACTATTGGCCGACATACAGGGGCTGCTTTTGTTGGATGTTCACCGGGACTGCTTGGGTCGGCAGATTCCCTCTCTTCCTCGGTGCCTTCGTGTGATCGCTTATTCGTCGTAGTGCCCTCCCTGTAAATGTCCATTGCCTCCACTGCTTCCCTGCTGACCACCTCTGTCACGTTGCTATTGTCTTCCTGCGGCAGCAGCGCTTCTGTGTAATCATTTTTCACCAACAATGTATCTTCGGCATTGATGTTCTTTCAATTTACGTGAGCTCTCTCACCTGAGATTTGCTCAGCTGGCACGCTGTCCGTCGTCGCACTTTCTGCCTGCCTTCTGGCTTCTGCCTCAGAATCTGCTTCATCTATTCGTCTATTAGGAGCTCCGAGTTGTCGTCGCCCCCCACAGGCACTGAAACACTGGCGGAGGTACGCACGCATTCCGACTTGTTGTGTCCAAAGCGACGACACAACGTGCAGCGTGGTTTCTTACAGTACCGATGAATGTGTCCGGTGCACTGGCAACGAAGGCATAGCGGTGCCCTTCCTGGCACCACCACAGGGGCCAGCTCATCAGCAATTCTTATTTGATGGGGCAAATCTTCTGGCTTGACTCTCGCCTTTAGTGTCATCATCACATTGCGCGTCGTTGACGCCTTGTCAGCCACACCACTGACCTTCCACCATTCCTTGATTAAGGCCGTCACTCTGCCATAGTTCAGGAAGGCCGCTCACACGTACGCGTCGACCGGTACGGTAGGCAAGAGCCAGTGCAGCATCAACCGAAACTCCTGGTTCCATGGATCAATGAGGACGCAACGCTGGCCCTCCACTTTCACTTCCGCTTTTTCCAGCAGGCTCTTCGCACCTTCGGTGCATTTGAACGCTCCGGCCCAAACGTGATTTATTTGATACGCCCCCAAGGCCGAAACCTCGGTAAGCAGTTTCTAATCACTCAGCGTATCCCTGAAATCTTCTACACAGTAGGGCCGTGCCCTCACATCCGTGTGCACGAAAACAGTATTCGAAACCAGACGTCTTGAAGGCAGACTAGGCAGAACAGCGTGATACTTGTTATCTGAGGCAGCTGACATCCTGTTTTAGCGGCCAGAAACGGCCGCTGATACCGTTCTGACAGATCCCATTCCAAACGCGTCCGCTTGTTATCGTAGCCGGAAGTGGAATGACTGCGCCACTCTGTTGTTCTCATGTTACGCCAGAAAATGTGCAGTAAGAAAATGCGCACTAGTACAAAATAAACATAAAAACTAGCAGAACGTGGTTTCGAACCACGAACCTCTGGGTTATGGGCCCAGTACGCTTCCACAGCGCCACTCGGTTTTTTTTCTTCATTGCTTTTCAATAACCACAAGGGTTGCACACAAAATATATACACCTAATAAAACACCAGCATCAGCTTGGCCAGTGCAAGTTGTTCAAAAAAGCTTCAACGAAGCCAATTGGTCGAGTACAGGTAACCACTTGGGGGGTTCAGGCTGAGCTTTAAACAAGTCTCGTGTATACAGCATACTTTAAACAAAATGGTCTCTTGCTGAATGAGCGTCTATACGAATATGTAGAACATCAATTCTTGTCTTCCACACGCTATGCATGCAAAGCAGCTTTAACATATCACTCGGCACTTCCCCTGCAGGTGCACACGGAAGAAACGGAAGAAAACCGATTCCGAAAGCGTCTGTAGGTAGATCTATTTTTATAGTCTGTTGTAGTACGTCCTGCAAGAATACAGCATCATGGCAATCAAGAAAGATAAGATTTATCGTTTCTGGTTTCCCGCAAATTAGACAGTTGAATGACCATGGTACAAGAAGCCCTTTACTTTTTAGACATGGTAGTACAGGGAGAGTGCCGGCATGCACTTGAAAGAAGAATGTTTGGACAGCGGCTCTGACGGGCATTCTTTTAACACGCTTTAACACGTCATGCTCAGAACCTTGCCTATAAAGAGCTCGATAGATAGGCACTGGTAAGAAGACATCAAGAAGGTCACGATACAGTTTCTTTTTAGTTACGCCGGACAAGTATTCAGGTGAAATCTTTTCTTCAGCAGGCGTGTAGCCGTAAAGCAAACAAGGACTGCCATGAGTGGTCCAGCTTCGAAAGAAACGGATGACACGATAAAATCAGATAAGGGGTTCTGCAGTCTTGCTTGGATCACTGCTTTCAAGAAATTATCAGTATGATCTCTAACAAACATGAATCAGCCCACCAACTGCTTCAAAAACAAATGCAAAAGCCCCAGACCACCATGTTTTAGCCTATGAAATTAATTTCACTGGCTCGTGCGCTCCCACTGCGATCCCCATATAAAGGTCGCGAATACTCGGTGCATTTTCTTAATGAAGTACGGGTCCTGGATAACACCTGTAATACATAGAACACTTTTGCCACCTAAAATACATTGCACACGGACGCTCTGGCGAACACTGAAAAATTGCAGCCAGCCCACTTATCATTACAATTTCTAATGCGTTTATTTTACTCATAACAATACTCAGTAGCATTGCGGTAATGATCCAAAGGCACGCCGAGGTACTTTCCCGGCATAATTTTCCAATTCATCTTACAATAAACTTCGGGTGTGCTTTGCCACTGACCATGCCAAAAGCCCAGACATTTCGGCCAACTAATTACACTACCCGTTGCTGCACAAAATTCCCTAGCTATTCCTACAACTTCTTGCACACTTTCTTTGTAACTGCCAAACACTGCAAGCTTTGTATCTGCCAAACACTGCAACGTAATCAGCACAGCTAAAATTTTAATTTCGCTGCTTCGAAACGTATACCGCCTAATACTTGGTGTTGCAAGTAATCTCAAACAATATGGCTCCAAGTAAAGCGAAAAAAGGAGTGGCGACAAAGCACAACCTTGCATCACGCTTCAGCGCAAAGGAATTGGAGCACTTACTTCTTTGTTGATTAACAAATTGGACATACTGTCATGAAACACCATTCTAACAGCTTCGATAATGACAGTTCCTACATTCACATGTTCCAGCAATAAAACAAAACTTTATGTACAACTTTATCGAACGCTTTATGTAGATCTAGCTGAATCATGGCCACGTGATCATGGTTTGCGTCACAGCATTCTAAAATACTTCTGGCTACGTGTATGTTTGTGAATATGATTCTGCCCTTAATACCACATGTCTGATGCGGGCCGACAAGAGATGTGACAACGCTTTGAAGCTGTCTTGCTAGAACTTTCATGTATATCTTGTAGTCGGTGTTGCTCAAACCGAGAGTACGGTAGGATTCCACTGAAAGTAGCTTTGCGGGGTTATCAGTTTTGGAGAAAAATACTAGGTGTGCTGTCCTAATTGAATGAGGTGTTTGCTTCTTCTCGTAGCATTCTTTAAAGCCGATGTGAAGCCAGTGCCATTTCTGTCTTGAAACATTTATATATGGCAGCACGCAGCCCATCCGGCCCTGGCGACTTGCCGTTACTCAGGTTATCAATAGCTGCTTCAATTTCTGCCACAGTAATTTCTACTTCTAGTAGCTCCCGCTCAGAGTCTCCCAATATTGGCAAAATGGCCAGAAAGTCCTTCTTGTATCGTTCGGAGTTATTAATTGTATTGTTGAGAAGTTCCGTATAAAACTTAAGGCGTGTCTTATCTTTTCGCGTTTCCGGGTAGTGTGATTGCGGTGTCGAATTTCAGTTATCTCTTTGTTTGCTGCATGTTTCTTTTCTTCACTGAGCACTCGCGTAGTGGGCGTTTCGCCCATCCACAGTAGTTCAGTGCGAGCTCTTATCATTGTTCCGCGGTACTTTTCTTCGTCGATGAATTCTATCTTTGCTTTCACCTCCTTTATTTGCTTTCTCAAGTTTTCCCGGCACTTCATTTTCTACGCTCAACATGTAGTCCAGTTCGCTTTGTAACTGACTCTCTTGTTGCGTTTCCCGATTACGTAATATGCAGGCTCTCTCTATCGCAACCATCATAATATCACACTTAATTTGCTCCCACACCGCTATGAAGTTACTGGTCTCGAAACGAAGAGCATATGAAAGACATTCTTGGGTTTTTGTGACAAATATTTCACCTTGCAGCAGTTTTTAATTAAATTTAAATAGAAACCAGTTAAACTTCACAGCCTTACGTTTTTCGCCGATGTTGACCTTGACCAGACAATGCTCGCTAAAGCTAAGATGTTGAGTTTCGTAAGATGAGCATAGTGGCACCAACTTTGCCGACAAATATATTCTGTCTAACCTCACGTGCGAATGAGCTTGAAAGTGCGTATACAGTACTTCGCTCTCTCGCGTCATTACATAGCGGATATCTTCCATCTGTCTCTCGTTCACAATTGTATTCAACAGCTCAGCGCTGCTATCGCGCATACTGATGCTCCTTGTTTTCTCTTCAGCTCTACAGACGCAAATAAAATCTCCTTGAAACACAACATTCCTCATTGTTTTCAAAAGTCCTTCAACCGCTCTGAAGAACTTTTCCTTTCATGCGATCTGCTTGGTGTATAAACACACACAGCGCGCCAAGGAATTCCGGAAAAAATGAAATCGCACACAACCAGCCGACCACTTTCGCAGGTAGACACATTTTCAAGAACCGCTCTAATACTACGTATGTGCGGGGCCCATAACTCAGAGGTCCGTGGAGCGAAACCTTGCTCTGCTAACATTTTCCGTTTTTTAGCTTCTGTTACACTTTCTTAATGTACAGTTTTCACGCACGAGAAGTGCAGTAGATTGGCGCAGTGGAAGCGCGCTGGGCCTATAACCCACAGGTCCGTGGATCGAAATCACGCTCAGCTAACATTTTTCGTTTCGTTAGCGTCTTTTACACCTTCTTTATGTACAGTTTTCTACCCAGGAGAAGTGCAGCAGAGAGGCGCAGTGGAAGCGTGCTGGGCACGTAATCCAGAGGTCGGTGGATCGAAACCATGCTCTGCTAACATTTTCCGTTTTTTAGCTTCTTTTACCCTTTGTTAATGTACAGTTTTCACCCAGGAGAAGTGCAGCAGAGTGGCGCAGTGGCGATTCTACTTACGGTTGCGAAAGCGTTCGGACGTGTGTATCATGAGCTCCGTAGGAGCAGCATCGACGGCTCTGCTTAGCCGCGGTTTCAGGATTGAAATGCCCCAGGATTATGCTGTTATCTTGCCCCCTCTGCCGAATGGGTATGTGGTTCAGAACACCGTTTTTCTGCATGCGGATGTAAAAGGAATACCTTATCACGCGGAAGAATTTCGTGAGCTACTTTTTCGACGTGTTCAGCCCACCGAGGTTCTTGCGCTCGGCGCATATCAAATGAACTACGTGTGGGCGGTGACGTGTACAAGCACTGACGGTGTAAAGAAACTTTTAACTGATCCACAATTGACTGTGAAAGGCCTCGAATGCATGGTAATTGACCCAAGCCACCGTGACGTCCGTCTGAAACTGCATATGCTGCTCTACCACGTACGAGAAGAGGACGTACGAAATGCACTGACCCCCTACGTAACGGTGCTTGACGTAGGATTGGATAAGTGGCGAATTGACGGCTACACCCAGCAGAATACCATGACGAGAACCGTAACGCTAAAGGCTAACGTTACGCTGGACGATATACCTAACCAGTTACGAGTTAGAGGAGAGCTCGCACTTATTGTGGCAACCGGGAGAGCGCCGTGGTGTTTGCGCTGCCAGCAGATTGGCCACATTAGGAGGCGCTGTCGAGTCCCGCGGTGAGACACTTACAAGCGCTTTGAACACGCCTCTGGGAACTGCACGAAGACGTATGCGGCAGCTACACTGACCACCGGGAGCATAGATAAATCCAAGCTCACTATGGACGAGGCTGAAGCAGGAGAATCGGTGAAATCAAACACGGCTTGTGAAGGAAAAACACTTAGTTCAGCGCGTATGACGCGATTGCAGAGAGAACCGCCAAAGTCAGCTGACAGTGGGGGAGTGCAACCTATCGCGGATGCATCGGCGAAACCAGAGGTGACTTCTGTGGAAAAAAAAACATTCAGTACAGGAGGCGTGATGGCTGTGAAAGAAGCAGAAAAAACAAGTGAACGTGCGTGTATGTAAGTGGCCGAAGAATCATTGACGAGTGCAAAAGAGACTGATGGTTTAAACGACGTAACCGCAGCAACAGATGAGAACGAATCATCTACTCAAACTGTCCAGGAACCTGCCGAGGGTGGTGCCATGGAGTGGCATGATGACGAGGAACCAGGTACGGGAGAGAAACGACCACGAGACGCAGCCCCAACAGAATCAAGTGATATAAGCAATCAAGAACCGCCACCGAAAGCAGCTCTCCTTCGGAGGCAGCGACTGGCGGTCAAACATAATATGACAGAAAGGGAAAAGAGGGTGGGAAAACCTGCCTCTTGACAACACATTACGTGCCGCCTTCTACCAAGAAGATGCACCGTACGAATAACTAGGCGGTTTTTGGCTAAGATGGTATTGTGAGCAGCTACTTGTACTTAAAAAAAGATGAGCATGAAATTTTAAAAAAGCAGTGCGATTTGCCAGGCTAAATGTACGCGGGTTAGCTTCAAGAAGGTGGCAGTGCCATTTGAGTAGGCTATTTTTGGAGCATGACTTGGATGTGATTGCTGTGCAAGAAACTAAAATAGCGACAGAGAAAGATACCGATCATATGACGTAAACTTTTCGCTCAAAGTAAACATCTGTGTATCCTATGCTGATGGCTTATCAGGAGGGTGTGCGCTCTTCATACGATAATCGATAGGCATTGTTGAAAGAAGTGTAGCAAGCAGCGATAAAGGACGCTACGTAGTGTGTGATTTTTCTTTCTTGAATTTAGAATGGCGTGTCCTATGCATTTATGCTCCAAACCGAGACAGTGAAAGAAAAGTTTTCTTTGAAGAAATAAGTAACTTACTGAAGTGTGACAAATATGTAGTCATTTTTGGTGATTTTAACTGCGTTTGTAGAAAAGAGGACCGTGTCAAGCCGTTCCAGTCATTTCATAAAAACGCAGTGTTTTTTAATGAAATGATTGCAGAAAATGGCCTGGAAGATGTTGGTTTATGTATGTCTAATTGCAGTGTTCAGTTTACGCACTTTCAGGGTCTAAGCCACGCACGTTTAAACAGAGCGTACATCTCACTGGACCTTATTATGTGCGGTGATGAATATGTTGTTACACCAGTGTCATTAAGCGACCACTGTATTATTAGTTTCACGCTTGGTGCTAAAAACAGGACTCCGAAATTTAACTTGTTCTTGTGGAAACAAACCAACCATTACTTGACAGATCAATCTTATGGTAAAGATGTAACCGAAGCCCTCACGAAGCTCTACGGTAATCAAAAAGATGACTGGGAAACAAAGTGGGAAATTTTCAAACAAGAGTTTAAAGTGATTGCGATAGAACGATCTACGAAAAATAAATTTGAGAAGAAACATGCGGAAAGGAACCTGCGCGAAGGCAATTACAAGTGCTCTTGCAGGAAAAAACTGTGAAACCCGGCTTCTTTACCAATGAAATAAGAGATACTGAAAACAAACTGGAGATTTCAGATAAAAAGAAGTATAAATGCTCTATAATAAGAGCTAGAAGTGGAAAACTTTGGATAGGAGAGACACCCACAAAACGAGCTTTGGGTGACGAAAAAAATCCGCACAAAGAAATGATATCAGAGAAATAGTACGCAAGGACAGACTGACGAATGAAAAAGGTCAGATAATGGAGGCGTTTGTGGAACATTATTGAGATCTGCTCGGAAAACGAGTACCGATGGCCACGAAATTTAGTGATGGCTTTCTTGATATCATGGCCAAGTTTGACGTTGATACACAAGAAATATTAGAGGCTCCTATCAGCATACAGGAAATAAAGAAAGCTATTCATCATCATTATCATCATTTATTTGACCCTTAAGGGCCCCTTAGGAGCATTACATAAGGGGGGGCATTTTTCTGAATACAAAAACAAAGAAAAAATAGAAAGTTCTACAAACACACGGGCAATACTTTTGCAGGATCTGAGAACAGACGCACAGAAAATGCACTTCTAGAAGTATAAAAACATGCGCGCACAAGATTTACACATGCAAGAGCGCAAAACACAGTGACAGTGGTAGAGTTTTAATGGGCTTCCAAGTTTAAGTGAGCTGTTAGTAGTTGTTTGAATGTGCACGAGTCACGCTCTGAGACGATGGCTTCCGGTAAGTTATTCCATTACTCGATGGCGACACGAAGAAATGACTTATAGAATGCAACGTTCGTACCGAAAAGACGTTGGAGGCTTCTGGAATGAAATAGCCGGCGAGAATAGCGGGCGGGAGGAAGCAAGAGAGAACCATGCAAGTGAGGAAAATCATAGTATAATTTGCGAAATAAACAAAGTCGAGAAAGTATACGTCTGTCAGCTAGATTCTGCAAGTCTAAAGACTCCTTTATAAAAGAGATGCTTGATGAGTGATCGTAATTGGGCACAATGAACCGGGCAGCCCTATTCAGAACTGATTCAAACAGATTAATCAGGTAGGTTTGGTGAGGGCTCCAAATGGACGACGCGTATTCGAGCTTCGTACGAACGAAGGTTACGTACGCAATTTTACGGACTGTAGGAGGTGATAGGCATAACGTTCTTCGGATGTAGCCAAGCTTCTTCGATGTGTCAGCACCTAAGTGTGTGATATGATCCAACCACGTGAGAGTGTTAGAAATAAGCTCGCCAAGGTATTGGTAACTATCAACATACGCCAAGGTCGTTGAGTTTAAATTGTACACGTGTTCCAAGTTAGACTGTTTGCGAGATACGCGCATGACTTTGCATTTGACTTTGCATTGGTCTGCATCATCCAGAGTGAACGCCAGTTTTAAATTAAGGATAGGTCATTTTGTAGAATTTTGTGGTCGTCAGGAGTGGTTATTCGGCGATAAAGGACGCAATTGTCCGCAAATTATCAAATGGATGATCAAATTTCTGATGGTAGATCTTTCACAATTATGAGGAAGAATAAGGGGCCGAGTATTGGTGACCTACGTAAGGCAAGACACCCGGCCCAGATGGAATCGGGTGGAGTTTTATAAAGTTTATAAAGAATACGTAGCAGTTGCGCTATACGAAGTTATCGTAGAAGCATACAAAAAGAAAAAAAAACTGCCACGCTCTTACATGCAGGTGCATACTGCCTTGATTCCGAAGGCAGATGATAGCAGCAAACTTATATCTGTAACGTTATATCAACCTGTCAGTCTTTTGAACACTGATTATAAAATATTCATGAAGGATTTAGCCAGGAGAATTCAGAACAACATTCAAAAGATTGTAGGAACACACCAGACATGCGGCATAAAGGGTCGCAGCATCACAACGAACATATATATAATAACAAGTGTACTAGAGATTTGTGACGCCTTTGAAGAACGAATAGCAATCATGCAGATTGATTTACAAAAAGCTTTTGACTGTGTCTCCCATGAAGTATTGTTCAGTGTGTTGAAGCATGTGGAAGTTGGTGACGTTATTTTTGGTGGTTTGAAGATGGCATATTCGCAGTGTGCAACGCAGTTGATAGTCAATAAGCAGCTCAGTGAAGAAATTGAAATACTAAGTCCTATCAGACAGGGATGCCCGGCCTCAGCATTGTTATTCGCAATCTACCTAGAACCCTTTTGCTATCAATCATTCAAACCTCAAGTGTGCATGGCTTTCGGTTAGAGAACACGGAGATAAAATCACTTGCATATGCTGACGATGTGGCAGTACTCTGCCAAGATAGACAGAGTATATGTGAAGTCGTTTACAGGGCAAATAAATTTTATGACATGACGGGCAGTGTATTTACCTGGCATAAAACAACTGCCTTTTGGTACAACAATTGAGCTGTGGGGCCCGAGGTATACCTTAACGTAAAATTGGAAAACAAACCCCTAAAGTGCCTCACTGTACCCTTAGACAGCTATCGCGACAACGAGAATTACTGGAAAGGTGAAGCAGAGACCTTCAGGCAAAAAACAAATGTCTGAGGTGGTCGGCATCTGTCTATATAGGCACGTGCGACTGTTTGCAACATGTTTTTGATATCTAAAATCTGGTATGTCATGCAAGTTATCTGAATGTCACGCGTCGATGTACAGAAGCTTCACAGGATTTTTGCTGTGTTTGTGTGGTAATCGCCATGGGAACGTAAAAGCCGGTCTAATTTATTCCAGTCCGTTAGCAATGGCGGAGTCGGTGTCATTTATTTATTAGACACGCTGTCTCTCGGTTTATTTTCCTTCGCGATCAAAGAAACAAATTTGTGCAAACGGTGATAAAAGTAAGACTATTATCACGCATTCCATATCTTCTTGTGTCTACAAACAGTGATATGTGCTGATATGTGACTGGTTTTTTGAGAGAAGTTATACAGTCTTTCGAGTTTCTGAAAGTGCGTTTTTCGCTGGAATATCTTGCCATTGTTAAGCGGAAAAATTTGAACAGGGATTTCCGTGATGTCTTGTTCCCAACACCTTTGTACAGATCTATTTTCAATGGAGGACCCGGACAGGACGTTTTCAAAAGGGTCAAACGAATGAAAGTAAAAGCTGGGGTAAAAACTTTCTTTTTTTGAATTGCATTCCGGGACTCTCCCCTTGAAGCAGCGGCTAGCGGTCAAGGAAATCGATGTACCATGGACAATCAATTGTTTACTTTGTAAAACACCTGACACAATAGACCATGTGTTTATTCACTGCTCGGACGCTGTTTTTCATTGGGACATCCTTCAAAGAACATTGAAAAAGATCTCCGCATTACAAGCCATGGCGTTCGTTTTCTCTGTGTGCATAATGAGGACGGCATACCATACGACATGGTTATGTTAATTAGCCTTCACAGCGTCTGGCTGACCACAATGGCTTACAGACATCTCGACCAGAACATACGTCCTGTCCGGGAGAACTTCATTGCAAATATGCGGCATATCACTGAGGTGTATAAACAACAAGAAGAACCTCCCAGCTGGTTAGCAATGTTAGAGGAATTGTGCAACCTGAAAAAAATTATAATGTGAGCACTTCGGACTAAATATTGGTTCAAGTGTATTTTACCATTCATGTTTCTGTGTCAACACCTGTAAAGAAGAACAGGTAACAAAGAAAAAAAGCTGAGTGGCGCAGTGGAAGCGTGCTGGGCCCATAACCAAGAGATCCGAGGATAGAAACCACACTTAACTAACATTTTCTGTTTTTTAGCTTCTTTTACACTTTCTTAATGTACAGTTTTCCACCCAGGAAAAGTACAGCAGAGCGGCGCAGTGCAAGCGTGCTGGGCTTATAACCGAGAGGTCCGTGGATCGAAACCATGCTCTGCTAACGTTTTCCGTTCTTTTAGCTTATTTTACCTTTTATTAACGTACAGTTTTTCACCCAGGAGAAGTGCAGAAGAGTGGCGCAGTGGAAGCGTGCTGGGCCCATAATCAAGAGGTACGTGGATCAAAACCACGCTGTGCTAACATTTTTCGTTCTTTTAGCCTATTTTACACTTTATTATGTACAGTTTTCCACCAAGAAGAAGTGCAGCAGAGTGGCGCAGCGGAAGCGTGCTGGGCCCATAACCCAGAGGTCCGTGGATGGAAACCACACTCTGCTAATATTTTTTAGTTTTTTTACCTTCTTTCACACTTTCTTAGCGTACAATTTTCCACCCAGGAGAAGTGCAGTGGAGTGGCTCACTCATTCTTCTTCCGGCAGCGCAAGCGAACAGTCGTAGAATCGTGTGCTCCGACGGAGCGGCGAGAGTGGCCCATACCTGCCGCGGAAACTGGATCAATGGGGAAGGTGATAAGGACTACGAGATGGTGCTGCCTACGTTGCACACCGCCTGTGTTGTGCTGAATACGTTGTTTTTGCATGGTGATGTGCGTCAACGTCTCTACAGGGTCGAGAACTTCAGAGACGCCCGGGCGAGGGCTGGAGTACTTCCTGACGTCGTCGCCTTAGGGGCGTACCAGATAAACCACGTCTGGGAGGCCACCCTCACCAGCGGACAAGTCACCAAGTAAATGGCCGCCATGAAAGTATTCAAGGTCAAGGTTCGCCGGTGCGTAATTATTGATCCCGAGGATCAGCAGGTAAAGTTGCACCTGCATTGGCTGCTGTACGATGTCCGAGATGAGGACATTAGGACAGCCTTTGTCGCGCTTGGCAACGCCACTGAAGTGACTCACGAACAGTGGCGTGTGCAAGGCATGAGGGTGAAAGGCTCGACCACGAGAAGCGTACTCCTAAAGCTGATGACGGGAATGAAAGTGGATGACCTCCCCCACCAGGTTCGAGTCACTGATGAGTTGGCCCTCGTCGTCGTTCCTGGGCGGGCGATGCAGTGTCTGCGTTGCCACGGCACGGGCCACGTGCGCCAAGATTGCAGGGTGCCCCGCTGCTCCTAATTCCCGCGTTACGGTCATGCGGACGCTGACTGCGTCTGTACTTACGCGTCGACAACCGGGCTCTCTAGGGCTGACGAACATGACGAACTTATGGACGTCGTCGAGGCCGAGGAGGCTGCCCAGGGAACCGACGAGACAAAAAAGAAGACGGCACCACCAGCGTCGTCAACACCTTCCGGCTGTAACCCCTCGACTGTTGAAGCTTCGGAAGCCAGACCAGCCCCCCTAGGTGACACCGGGAAGGTTAAGCGGCAACGCCCGTAAGAGTGTCTTGCGACTCCAATGCGGCTACCGAGGCGACGTCGAAGACCACGGTGTGCTCAGCAGCCCACCGGTCCGTTGAGCTTAAAAGCCTGAACGAGCCGCTGCTCGAGAAGAGCATCGCCCTTTTGTCGAACAGTGTGGCTGCTTCGAAGCGGCCGCACCCCCAGGCGAGCAACGGCGGTACTGAGACGGTGGTGCCGGGTGTCGAGGAACCTCCCAGCAAAACAGCTCAAGGACGACAGTTTTCGCTTCGGCCGCGCCCGAACCTAACGGCCGACAAGCGAGTTGGCAATGGCGAGAACGTGGGTCAAGTCCCCGCCGTTCCGCCGGACGACAATGCCAGTGATGGCGCCATCTAGCCATGTGCTAGAAGCGAGAGGTAAGCGCCATGCTGCAGGTCTCTCTTCCTTTCGTTAAAATGGTGCCTATCATTCCGGTAAAAGTCACTACCATCAACGTTAGGGGTCTGGCAAATCAAATAAAGCAAACCCAGCTTCATAGACTTGGGACGAGCTATAGGCGTCCTAGCAGTGCAGGAGACAAAAGTTGACGGTGAGGAAGAGACCGGCCGCATGGTGAAACTTTTTTCGTCAAGGTTTTTTGTGGTTGTCAGTGATGCCGTAGGCAGATCGGCTGGCTGTATACCATTAGTAAAGAAGATTCCGGGGCTTCATGTCAACGTCCATTTCTGCTGTGCAGCTGGCTGGCGTGCTATGGTCGACTTCTCACTGAATGACACAGAGTGACGTATATGTGCGTGTACGCACCCAACGGGGTGGAAGACAGGGCTCTTTTGTTTCACAGCCTAGAACAGAAGCTTAGCGCAGGAAAGCAGTCAGTAATGTTGGGTGACTTTAACTGCGTACTGAGTGAACATGACAAGACAAGCACTCGAAGTTTCAGAGATAACAGCATGGCCGTTTTGGCACGAATTCTTGAGGACTGGTGCCTTGAGGATGTAGCAGAGTGTCTTGAGCGTGTGAGTTCGGTCAGGTTCACGCGATTTGAGGGCCAAAGTTACGAAATACTAGACCGTAATTACGTATCTGTTGACATTCGACCGATGTGTTCTTGTTACGATGTTGTCCCGGTCTCATTGTCGGACCACTGCGCAGTCTTTTGCTTGATTGGAACTGTAAAAAAACACAATTGTTTCTCGTGGGAAACATGGAAGTTTAATTGTAAGCTTCTCCTGGACGAACAATTTACTTTATAACTAAGGGAGTCAATTAGCAAGATAGGCGCAAGCAAACACCTTCACATTTGGCAGCAGTGGGGGTTCTGCAAGGAAACCTTGAAAATAAAAGCCATAGATAGGGCCACATGTATCCGACTTGAGGAGAGAAGAATAGAGACTGAATTGAAAGCGCGTCAAGAAAAGATAGTGAAGTATTAAGGCTTAGCCCCCCCCCCTGGTGAATGAATTGAAAGACACGAGAAAAATAAAACAAAAGTTAGAAGTGCTGGACGAATAGCGTTATCGGGGTGCGCTCGTGAGAGCAAATGCAGTAGATACCACGGCGGGCGAAGCACCGTCTAGACGCGCGCTTAGGCCGCGTTCACACTGAGCATTCCGGCCGCCGAAAGGGCTCCGAATCCGGCTCGGCGGCGGCGAGATTCGCCGAAAGGGCCCTCTTGGCGCCGATCGCTCTCGGACTGATTTCTGCGGCGTCTGCCGTCGAATCGGTGACCAAACTTTGAAAAATGGCGGCCAAGCCCTACTCGCTTGTTAGCCGCAGTGCACGTAACTGAATGTTGAAATCAACGGGAGTTTAATCTGCTTTGTGCCTACTTCACGTCCGTATTTCATAGAAGAGGTGACCGAGCTTGCTGTTGGCGTGACCGAGCTTGTTGCGGTCTTGCAGAGCAAAACAAACCCACGAACGCCGCTGGCGTCGGTGGTTTTTTCTGCTCTTCGTGCATTACAAGACAGCCACTTGCCAGTAAAGTAAGCAGTACTGTCTTTTCTTGCTTCCTGCGTACGAGAATCATCGAAGTATAAACCACCGGATAGCATAGTAGCGTTTGCGAGCCGTGAAGACAACCGGGTAACAGCGCATCCATCCTGCGTTTGCCCGGTGGTAGATAGTATATTTGGCGGCTCAGGGCTCATCCAGTGCGAACAACGCTGGGTTTCGGCGGCAGGGGAATTGCGGTTGCTGTAGAAAGCGGATGTTTCAGTGTGAACTAGGCGTTAGACTGGAAAAATCACAAGCCGAAAATAACTACGTACAGGAGATAGAGCGGGGGCGGTACCTTATCAACCGACACGGAGGGTATCGCGACAGCTTATGCGGAGCATTATTACAAGCTGTTCGCATTGCACGCGACCGTCTGTGAAGCCTTCAAGGAAAAATTTTTGCCTGTCATACCCCGACTTGACGATGACAGCAAAAAGAGTATGGAAGGTAAAATAACAGTTGCCGAGGTAGAGGGAGCCATAAATAAATTAAACCCGAAAAAGTCGCCGGGACCGGACGGTTTCACTGTCGCTTTTTACAAAGAGTTTAAAGACACAATCAGCCCTCTTTTAACAATCATATTTAACGAAGCGTATAAAGTAAATACGTTGCCTCCACCATACAGGTCATCCCATACAGTCCTGATTCCATAAACAGTGGACGTCCGTAAACTGACATCTGTAACAGCATATCCACCTATAGCTCTGACAAATGTCGAGTACAACATTTATATGAAAGTATTGGCTCAAAGATTGCAGACGGTTATGGAGGACCTTGTCGGGCCGCACCAAACATGTGGCATCAAAGGCCGCTCGATTGTCCTAAATATCCATAAAGCACGCAGTGTTCTCGAGTGGTGTGATTACTCTTATGAACGAGTCGTCATTTTACAAATAGATTTAGACAAGGCATTTGACTGTGTGGATCATAGGTTTTTGTTGGCTGTTTGGCACCATGCTAATGTTGCTTCTGTTATTTGTAATGGAGTGGCCCTGGCGTGCCGAAACTGCACAACAAGATTGATCGTAAATAAGAGACTTGGTGCCCCCATTAGTGTTCAACGTTCATTGCATCAGGGTTGTCCCATCAGCCCCTGTTTTTTTTCGTATATTATTACCCCTTTCTTAGCCATTCTTAATGACACAGGTACTAATGGTTTCCGGCTACAATCTTCAGAAGTCAAGCTGCTTGCTTATGCTGACGTTGTGGCCATTTTTTCAACAGACCAACGTAGTATTAAACAGGCAGTTGACACTGTTCGCGAGTTTAGCCATGTCACAGGAAGCGGAGTCAATTAGTTCAAGTGTCTCGAGCTCTGGCATGGATCTTGGCGCATGAAAACTTACCACTTTGCAAATGTGCCCTGGGCGACTGTCCCGGGCAAGTACTTGGGCGTCCTGCTCGATGAGTATCGAGACAGTGCCCAATAATGGCAGAACCAAGTTAAAGATACGCAGAAAAAAGCCGAGAAGTGGAGGGGGGCGATTTTGTCAATCTTTGCCAGAACCACCGTCTGAAACCTGTTCTTTATAAGCAAGCTTTGGTACGTGCCGCAGGTGCTGCACTGCTCGCGAACTAATGTGCAGAAGTTTCGCCAGATATTCGCCGTCTTTGCGTGGGCTTCCCAGTGGGAACGATGCAGCCGTACCAACTTGTTCAGACGGGTTAAAGGCGGGGGCCTTGGCCTTGGTCACCTGTTTTTGCGGCAACTTGTGAACAGCTTTTTGTTTTTTAGAGACCTTACCGATCCATTCCTGCGCACCCAGTGTCAACTTCGCCTCAGTAGATTTTTCCCTGTTTATGTTGTAGCTACCGAAACCTGCACAGGAAGGATTGGTGGATTCTATCGAGAAGTTGTGTCTAGTATAAAATTTCCTTATGTGAAATTTTCACATGAATACCTGTGGAGCGTGAAAAGAAAAGAGCTTTGTTTCGCCTTGTGTGACATTGTGTTTCCAGTGCCGCTTTATCGGGCTATGTACAGTGGAGGACCCGGAAACAATGTTTTGGAAAAAGGTTAAAAAGATGCATGTGCAGCCGGCAAACAAACCATTCTTTTTTAATTTGCACTCGGGCACATTGTCAGTGAAAGTGTTGTTGGAAGCAAAAAGATGTTTTTCACCTTGAGAATCGCATTGCATAATTTGCAAGGCACCCGAAAAAATTGACCACGTCTTCTTGCATTGTTGGGAGGGCATGTATCTTTTGGGACGTGCTGCCGAGAGCTATTAAGAAAGACCTTCCATGGGACCCGTATAGAGTCCTGTTCCTGAATGTCGAAAACGAAGATGGGGTACCCTATGATGCAATCATGCTCCTGGCCCTCCACTCTTTGTGTAGAGCAAGAATGGCGGGCACCATTTCGACAAAGATGCGCTCCCCGCTCGAGCCTATTTTCGTGAGAGCATAGACTGGTTTCTCTCTGTTCACAAAGCTGTCCCCGAGCCACCTGATTGGCTTCGCGGGTAGATCATCTTGTGACTCTGCCCGAATTTTAACTCGACGACACCGGCACTAAGATGGTGGACTAGAGATACTTCCTGTGTGCATTGTACATTGCGCGGTTTTATTGCAAGTGACCTTTGAGTTAGTTGTAAGGTTACCAATACCAGGTAATAGGAGAAAAAAAGTGGCGCAGTGGAAGCGTGCTGGGCCCATAACCCAGAGGTCCGTGGATCAAAACCACACTCTGCTAACATTTTTTTAGTTTTTTTACCTTCTTTCACACTTTGTCAATGTACAGTTTCCCACCCAGAAGACGTGCAGCAGAGGGGCGCAGTGGAAGCCTGCTGGGCCCATGGCTTGGAGGTCCCTGGATCGAAACCACGCTCTGCTAACATTTTTTTAGTTTTCTTCACCTTCTTTCACACCTTCTTAATATACAGTATTCCACCCAGGAGATGTGCGGCAGAGGGGCACACACGAAGCGTGCTGGGCCCATAACCCAGAGGTCCGTGGATCGAAGCCACGCTCTGCTAACATTTTCCGTTTTTCATCCTATTTTACATTTTCTTAATGTGCAGTTTTCCACCAAGGAAAAGTGCAGCAGAGTGGTGCAGTGGAAGCGTGCTGCGCCCATAACGCATCGGTCCGTAAATTGAAACCACGCTCGGCTAACTGTTTTATTGTTTAAGGTTCTTTCACACTTTCTTATTGTATAGTATTCCACCCAGAAGTAGTGCGGCAGAGTGGCGCAGTGGAAGCGTCCTGGGCCCATAACCCAGAGGTCGGTGGCAAAACCACGCTCTTCTAACATTTTTTTTAGTTTTTTCCCCTTCTTTCACACTTTCTTATTGTATAGTATTCCACCCAGGAGAAGTGCGGCAGAGTGGCGCAGTGAAAGCGCGCTGGGCCCATAACCTAGAGGTCCAAGGCGCGATATCACGCTCTGCTAAAATTTTTGAATTTTTTCAACTTCTTTCACACTTTCTTATTGTACAGTATTCCACTCAGGTGAAGTGCGGCAGAGTGGCGCAGCGGAAGCGTGCTGGGCCCATAACCCAGGGGTCCGTGGATCGAAACCACGCTCTGCTAACATTTTTTAGTTCTTTTACCTTCTTTCACAATTTCTCAATGTACAGTTTCCCACCCAGGAGACGTGCAGCAGAGGGGCGCAGTGGAAGAATGCTGGGCCGATAACCCAGAGGTCCGTGGATCGAAACCACGCTCTGCTAACATTTTTTTTCAGTTTTTTTACCTTCTTTCACACTTTCTTAATGTATAGTTTTCCACCCAGGAGAAGTGCAGCAGAGTGGCGCAGTGGAAGCCAGCTGGGCCCATAACATAGATGTCCGCGGATCGAAACCGCGCTCTGCTAACATTTTCCGTTTTTATCATATTTTACAATTTCCTAATGTACAGTTTTCCACCCAGGAGAAGTGCAACAGAGTGGCGCAGTAGAGGAATTTCACTTTCGGTCATGATAGTGAACGGACGTGCGATCATGTGCTCCCGTGTTTGAGCGGTTTCAGCGGCCCGGGTGGGCCGCGGTATCAGATGTACCGACAAGCCAGGCGAAGTTTTCCAGGTTGTTCTGCCTCAGTTGCCATCAGGTGATTCTGTTTTGCTCACCGTATTCTTGCACGGAAATATAAAAGCCAGGCCATATCGAGTAGAGGAGGAGGAGGAGGAGGAATAAATGAGGAAGGACAGGGAGGTTAGCCAGTTCTCAGACCGGCTGGCTACCCTGTACTGGGGAAGGGGGTAAGAGGGATAAAAGATAAGAGAAAAGAGACGTTGTAAAAAAAAGAGAGAGAAGGTCATCAGACGATTATCGAGTGGAGCCTGTCCGAGTTGCCTTGCTCGTCTTTCGCTGTTGGCGGAAGTGGTAGCCCTTGGGGCATATCAAATGAATCACGTCTGGGCAGTGACGTTCAAAGATGATGAGGGAAAAAGAAGATGCTGGCGGAGGAGTCATTTGGCGTGAAAGGCCCTCGCTGTATGGTGGTTGACCCCCGTGATCGAGGTGCCTGGCTAAAGTTGTACTGGATTCTTCACGGCATGCCGGCCGAAGACGTGCGAGACGCCTCAATGCCTTACGGAAAAGTGACCGAAGTAAGCAGAGACAAGTGGAAGGTGCATTGTTGTAATGGCAAAGGATGAACCACTCGATCGGTTACGCTGAGGCCACACGCGGGCGTTTCCGTGGACGACCTGCCACACCAACTACGAGTTGCGGAAGACATGGCGCTCATCGTCATTCCTGGTAGAGCAGCACTCTGCCTCCGATGCCGGGGCATAGAACACATTCGATCGGATTGCCGCGTGCTGTGCTGCGGAGCCTGTCGACGCTATGACCACGATGACGGCCACTGCGTGAGGTCATACGCCAACATTACGGGCCGAGGCCGAACGGATGAATTGGCTGAACACCTAATGGATGCCATGGATGCCGAAGAAGCGAGTAGGGAAGACGGCGGTATGGAAGGCTCCGCCACGCCCCTTGAACATTGTTCTGGGGCCGCACTGGAAGCGACCGATGAAGGCGACAAGTGCTGTGCTGCGCCAGGAACAAAAATAGAACAAAAAAAGGAATGGCAGCAGTAGACAACGACGCTACAGCAGCGAGCAAGTCATCTACAGCTGTGCGAGAGGACCGCCCAGGAGCAACGGACGCCGAGATAACCGAGGCCGGGAACATCGGTTTAAATTGAGCTCGTGAAGCATCGGTCAGCAGAACGTCTGCTCCGTAGCGGAGGAGACTTTCCGAGGCCTTCTACGCTGAGCACAACCACTGTAGCGACGTGAGTACGACACGTGGTCAAACAACCTTAATGAAATGGCGACTAACTTTTAATAAAAGGTATCCGCGTTGCGACGTTGAACTCACGAGGACTCTGTTCGCGCAGGAGGCAATGCCAGATCAGTCGCCTTTTGTTGGAAAACGACATCCTGGCTGTACAGAAAACTAAAATGGAAAGTGAAGAACAAACGGAGCAAATGGCTCAAATTTTTCACTCTAGGTATAATGTGTGCGTTTGTCATGCTGTTGGGTGGACAGGGGGCTGCGTCGTTTTCACACGTAATAGTAACACGGTTGTTGAAATTGTGTCTACCTAAGATAGCGGTAGGCTAGTTGTGTGTGATTTCATTTTTTCTGGAAGCCCTTGGCGCGCTGTGTGTGTTCATGCACCCAACAGATCGCACGAAAGGGAAATTTTTTTCAGAACGGTAGAAGGGTTCTTGAAAACAGAGAGAAATATTGTTTCTAGAAGATTTCAATTGTGTCTGTTTAGCTGAAGATAAAAGAATGAGCATCAGTATGTGCGATAGGAGCGCTGAGCTGTTGAATACAAAAGTGAACGAGAGACAGCTAGAAGATATCGGTTATGTAATGACGCGAGAGGGTGAAGTACGATATACGCCCTTTCAAGGTCATTCGCACAGAGGTTAGACAGAATATATTTGTCGGCAAAGTTGGTGCCACTATGCTCATCTTACGAAACTCAACACCTTAGCTTTAGCGATCATTGTCTGGTCAAGGTCAACATCGGGGAAAAACGTAAGGATGTGAAGTTTATTTGGTTTTTATGGAAATTTATTATAAAGCTGCTGCAAGATGAAATATTCGTCACAAAAAACCCACGAATGTCTTTCAAATGCTCTTCATTTGGAGACCAATAACTTCGTAGTGGTGTTGGAGCAAATCAAGTGCGATATAAAAATGGTTGCGATAGAGAGAGCCTGCGTATTACGTAATCGGGAAAGGCAACAAGAGAGGCAGTTACAAAGCGAACTGGACTACATGCTGAGTTTGCCCCGCCGCGGTGGTCTAGTGGCTAAGGTACTCGGCTGCTGACTCGCAGGGCGCGGGTTCGAATCCCGGCTGCGGCGGCTGCATTTCCGATGGAGGCGGAAATGTTGTAGGCCCGTGTGCTCAGATTTGGGTGCACGTTAAAGAACCCCCAGGTGGTCTAAATTTCCGGAGCCCTCCACTACGGCGTCTCTCATTATCATGTAGTGGTTTTGGGACGTTAAACCCCACATATCAATCATCATCAACTACATGCTGAGCGTAGAAAATGAAGTTAAAATTTAAGAAAGCAAATAAAAGAGGTGAAAGCAAAGCTAGAATTCGTCGACGAAGAAAAGTACCGCAGAGCAATGATAAGAGCTCGCAATGAACGACTGTGGATGGGCGAAACGCCCACTTAGCGAGTGCTCAGTGAAGAAAAGAAATATGCAGCAAACAAAGATATAACTGAAAATCGATACCGCAATCGCATTATCGGGTCCGCGAAAAGATAAGCAACGCCTTTGTTGAGTTTTATACGGAACTTCTCAGCAATACTATGATTAACCCCGAACGATACAAGGAGGACTTTCTGGCTCTTATGCCGAGAACGGGAGACTCTGAGCGGGAGCTACAAGAAGTAGAATTTACTGTGGAAGATATTGAAGCAGCTATAGATAACCCGAATAACGGCAAGTCACCAGGGCCAGATGGGCTGGGTGCTGTCATATACAAATGCTCCAAGACAGAAATGGCACTGGCTTTACATCGAGTTATCAAAGAATGCTACGAGAAGAAGCAAACACCCCATTCTCTTAGGACAGCACACCAAGTAATAATCCTAAAAACTGATGACACCACAAAGCTACATTGAGTGTGATCAAACCGGCCTATCAGTTCGAGCATCACCGACTATTTTTTTATTTTATTATTTATTTGGACAATACTGCGAACCTTGAAAGGTCCAAGCAGGAGAGGGATGTACACATCCAGAAGACATGCGTATGGATGCAAGATCGACACATGAATGTGAGGGTACATAATCAACAGGTAAGTATACAATCATTATACATTGGATGACAGCAAGGGTGAACACTCTGGCAAAACATTCCAATCGGAAACAGTTCTGGGAAAAAATGAATATTTGTATTGGTCTGTACGGGCAAAGAACGGTGTAATACTTCGGCTATGTTTGTGATGAGACGCTCGACTAGGGTTATTAGCTATGTAATCTTGTGAGTGGATTCCCAATTTATTAAAATATAGCTGGTGTAGAAAGTTTAGACGGGCACTTTTACGTCGGTTGGCCAATGGCTCTAGGTGTGCGAGCTCCAACATAGCTGAAGGGGAGTCGCGACGTCTAAAACGTTTATAAATAAAGCGAGCTGCCAATCTCTGAATTTTTTCAAGCTTTTCTTTATTAGTGATAGTATGGGGATCCCATACAATGCTTCCGTATTCCAGGGTGGGTCTTACAATGGATTTGTATGCAATGAGTCTAAGCGATGAGGGGGCATCACCTAATTTATGCTTCAGAAATCCTAACTTCTTTCTCGCGGAGGAACATATGTTATTTATATGTGTTGACCAGTTAAGTCTGGACGTCAAGGTTAACCCCAGGTACTTATGTTCCTCCACTTGTTTAATCTGATAATTGCCAAGACTATACATGAAGTGAGATTTATTCTTATTGGAGATGCACATGTAAACTGTCTTGTCGAGATTTATAATCATATCCCATTTATTGCACCATTCCGTTATTGCATGCAAAGAATGGTTAAGAACGTGCTGGTCAGTGACAGACACTATGTGGCTAAAGATGATGCAATCGTCTGCAAACAGCTTAAGGCGTAGAGGGGGCTTTACAATTTGGCCAAGATCATTAATATAAATGTTAAATAGAACCGGTGCCAAGACCGAACCCTGTGGGACGCCAGAAAAAACATCAAGAAAACGAGAACAGGCACCGTCAATTTCAACATACTGTTTGCGGCCAGTTAGGTATGAAATGACCCAATTGACGACTTGTGATGGAATGCCTAAGTTTTTCATTTTTGTTATTAGTTTCGAGTGTGGAACTCTATCGAATGCTTTTGAGAAGTCTATTAGAACTGCGTCAATCTGTCCGCCCTCGTCAAGTACCTGTGCCATCTCATGGACGGTAACTACTAATTGAGTTGCAGTTGAAAAACCTCTTCGAAAACCGTGCTGTACGTTAGTAAGAAGATTATTGTTGTCAAGAAAATCATTTAGGTGTTTAGCAATTACGTGTTCGAGAACTTTACAAACTGTGCAAGTGAGAGATATGGGTCGGTAATTACAATAATCGGTGACAGAGCCTTTTTTAAAAATTGGTTTCACTCGGGCAACCAACCATTGAAGTGGGAGGCAAGAAGTTTCAAGAGACTTAGAATACAACTGTACCAAGAATCTAGCTAGGAGCTCTGCATATCTTTTGAGAAATGCGGTGGGAATGTTATCAGGACCTGCGGATTTTTTAGGATCTAATCGTAAGAGCAGCTCAGTAACATCTTTGACAGTAATATGGATATATTGGTTGCTATCGTTGACGTAAGGCGTATTACCCAGCGTGGCTGGCCTTGAGAATATGCTCTGGAAATAGGAATTGAACGTATCAGCAATTTATTTTTTATCTGTAACAATGCGAGCACCAACAGCTATTTGATCTACGCTTCTTGAGTCCTTGTTTGATAAAAATTGCCAGAATTTGTAAGGGGATTCGGTAGCAAAGCGCCCAAGGGTGATTGAATAGAAGCGCTCTTTAGCTTCTCGTAGTTTAGATTTCAACTTAGAACTTAGCCTTAAAAGGAGGGCGGCATCCCTGTTCTTCCTTTTTCGGTACCGTTTTAGTTTACGTTTTAAATGTATAATTTCTCTGGTTATCCAAGGATTGGGTTTGTTGATTTTTTTCATTTTATCTGGGATAAACTTATTGATGCAATAATTGCAGCATGACTTAAACTTTGCCCATAAGACGTTAACATCGTCATCTTGAAATGTCAGTAATGCTTCTTCTAAATGGTGGGCAATGTTTGGGTTATCTGCTGCGTTGTAGTCTTTTACTTTTACAAATTTAGCGTTGTTTAACTTGATTCGGTTTGGAAGCTTGCAGGAAAAATATACGAGCTTGTGGTCCGAGACACCCTCGTGAATTTCTGTGGTGTGATCAGTAAAGCTGGCTGAACACAAAATTAAATGTAGAATGGAGGAAGCAGTGCTAGTCACCCGTGTTGGATATAGTACTGTCTGTGTAAGGTTGTAAGCTAATAAAGTATCTAGAAGGATTTCAGAGTTCTTTGTATCAGTGCCCCCTGATGACATCGAGCACCAATCTATGTGCGGTAAGTTGAAATCTCCCGCAGCAATAATGTTCTGATCCTTATACACTGCCAAATGATCATACAGTTCAAGTAAAAATTCACAGGGAGCTCCCGGCGGCCTATAAATTCCCGCAATAACAATATGGTTTCCTGAAATACTTATTTTACAAAAGACACTTTCGTGGTCAGGGTTAACAGCAGGCAGTGAAACAGATGAAAGGCCCGCCTTCACAAGAATTGCCACACCACCTCCTCGTGTAAGTCTATCTTTGCGATAGCACGTTTATGAAGACGGAATCACGTAATTATCAGGCAAATCTGGGCAAAGCCAGGTTTCGGAGATGACAGCTATGTGCGGGTCATATGTTAACAACACGTGTTCCAGTTCACCTTGTTTATTGCATAAGCTTCGCATATTAAGGGAAATGAGCCTCAATGTTTTCGGTTGTTGCTTTGTAGAATCCGGAAGTCATTCGTTCGCCTTTTTCGTGTTTTTTGGTTTAGTGCTCAGTTCTCGTTTTTTTCCCTTTGCGCACGAGCACCCGGCAATCTTTTGCTTCGTCCCACGCATAAATGTCGTTGTTAATATGTAGTTTATCATGAACCAGTTTTATCTTATTGTCGGCCTCGTTATCAGAACGTACGGATTGCCAAAGTTTTTTCCTTATGTGCTGCGTTGCCTGGGAGTAGTCATGTGACACGGAAACTTCGCTGCCTTTTAGTTTGAAACAGTTATTTAGTATGGCTATTTTGTCGTTGTAATTGTACAACCTGAGTATGATTGGCCGGGGTTTATCATTTCGCGGTTTACCAATTCGGTGAATGCGTTCGAGAGAGGTCACAGCGACTTTTAGTTCATCATTGCAAACCCGTCGGACAACTAAGTCTTCAAGGACTTCTCTGGTTTCTTTTGGGCCTTCTGGTATGCCATAGACTACTAAGCTATTCCGTCGTGACCTGTCTTCATAGTCATTAAGCCTCTTGCCTTGAATTGCGACAGTTTTTTCTAGTTGTTCAACGGTGTGCTGAAGGGTATGAATTTTTCTTTATTTGCTTTTGACATCTCCAGAACTTCATCAAGGTTTGAACTAATACGGGTCAGAGTTTCATCGCGCTTGTTCGCGGCAGTCTTTATCTCTTTCAGTTCCTCAAGAATAGCACTTAACACATCTTTATGCTCATTGAGGTCAACAGCGGACCGGGTCTGGGGACCGGGATTCGTCTCTACGTCCCCGCACAATACGAGAAGTAGCACAGACCAACAATCAGCAACTATACAGAAACAACGCCGAGGGCACGGCAGCACTACTAATCCATAGTAACTAGTACATTTTCCTAAGGAAGTATCATAAAAACTAACCTGCACGATCAGCCATGCGCAGTCAGACATGCTCGAGGCGATGCCGCCGTGCCCTCTGATGCAGTAAACGATGTCCACTGGCTTTATAGCAGGAAGCGGCGACGTCACCGGGCTGGGCAGCCAATGGGGCGTCAGGGCGGTGATCGGCCTGATATTTTGATGAGCCGGTGGCACCGAAGTGCTCCACGTGTTAGGCGAGTCATTGTTCCAAGGCGGTTGTCCAGGATCAGCCAGCAGAGCTGGCCCTTGCGTTGAGCAGACAAGAAGAACCTGCACGATCAGCCATGCGCAGTCAGACATGCTCGAGGCGATGCCGCCGTGCCCTCTGATGCAGTAAACGATGTCCACTGGCTTTATAGCAGGACGCGGCGACGCCACCGGGCTGGGCAGCCAATGGGGCGTCAGGGCGGTGATCGGGCTGATATTTTGATGAGCCGGTGGCACCGAAGTGCTCCACGTGTTAGGCGAGTCATTGTTCCAAGGCGGTTGTCCAGAATCAGCCAGCAGAGCTGGCCCTTGCGTTGAGCAGACAAGAAGAACCTGCACGATCAGCCATGCGCAGTCAGACATGCTCGAGGCGATGCCGCCGTGCCCTCTATATCGCCGTGCCTATATAAAATATACATGAAGGTTCTAGCAAGACGGCTTCAAAGTGTTGTCAAATCTCTTGTCGGCCCACATCAGACCTGTGGTATTAAGGGCAGAGCCATATTCACAAACATATACGTAGCCAGAAGTCTTTTAGAATGCTGTGACGCAAAGCATGACCACGTGGCCATGATTCACCTAGATCTGCATAAAGCGTTCAATGAAGTTCTACATCAAGTTTTGTTTTTATTTATGGAGCATGTGAATGTAGGAACTGTCATTACCGAAGGTGTTAGAATAGTGTATCAACAATGTACGTCCAATTTGTTAATCAACAAAGAAGTAAGTGCTCCAATTCCTGTGCGCTCAAGCGTGAAGCAAAGTTGTGCTTTGTCGCCACTCTTCTTTGCGCTTTACCTGGAGCCATATTGTTTGCGATTACTTGCAACACCAAGTACAAGGACGTATACGTTTCCCAGCAGTGAAATTAAAATTTTAGCTTATGCTGATGATGTTGCAGTGTTTGGCAGTGACAAAGAAAGTGTGCAAGATGTTGTACGGATAGCTAGGGAGTGTTGTGCAGCAGCGGGTAGTGCAATTAGTTGTACAAAATGTCCTAGTTTTTAGCATGATCAGTGGCAAAGCTCACCGGAAGTTTATTGTAACATGAATTGGAAAATTATGCCAGGAAAGTACCTCGGCGTGCCTTTGGATAATTACCGCAATGCTACTGAGTATTGGTCTGAGTAAAATAAACGCATTAAAAATTGTACTGCTAGGTGGGTTGGCCGCAATTTTTTAATGTTCGCTAGAGCGTCCTTCTGCAATGTATTTTTGGTTGCGACAGTGTTCTATGTATTACACGTGTTATCCAGGACCCGTACTTCATTAAAAAAATGCACCGAGTATTCGCGACCATTATATGGGGATCGCAGTGGGAGCGCTCGAGCCGGTGCAATTTATTTCATAGGCTAAAACTTGGTGGTCCGGGGCTTTTGCATTTTTTTTCAAGCAGTTGGTGGGCAGACTTATGCTTGTTCGAGATCAGACTGATATTTTCTTGAGAGCAGTGATCCAAGCAAGACTGCAGAACCCCTTACCTGAATTTGTCGTGTCGTCCTTTTCTTTCGAAGCCGGACCACTCAGTCCTTATTTGCTTTATGGCTACACGCCTGCTCAAGAAAAGATTTCATCCGAATACTTCTCCAGCGTAACTAAAAAGAAACTGTATCGTGACCTTCTTGATGTCTTTTTACCAGTGCCCATTTATCGGCTCTTTATAGGCCAAGTTCTGACCGTGACGTGTTAAAGCTTGTTAAAAGAAAGCCCGTCAGACCTGCTGTCGAAACATTCTTGTTTCAAGTGCATACCAGCACTGTCCCTGTACTACCAATTCTAAAAAGTAAAGAGCTTCTTGTACCATGGCCATTCACCTGTCTAATTTGCGGGAAACCTGAAACGATAAATCATATCTTTCTTGAGTGCCATGATGCTGTATTCTTGTATGAGGTACTACAACAGACTCTAAAAAAAGATCTACCTATAAACGCTTTCAGAATCTGTTTTCTTCCGTGTGCAGCTGCAGGGGAAGTGTCGAGTGACATGTTAAAGCTGCTTTGCATGAATAGCGTGTGGAAGACAAGAATTGATGTTCGACATACTCGTATAGACGCCCATTCAGCAAGAGACCATTTTGTTGAGAGTATGTTGCATACAAGAGACTTGTTTAAACCGCAGCCTGAACCCCCCGAGTGGTTACCTGTACTCGGCCAATTAGCTTCTGTGAAGCCTTTTTAAACCTGTCAAGCCTTTTTGTGCACTTGAAAGAAGAATGTTTTGACAGCAGGTCTGATGGGCGTTCTTTTAACACGCTTTAACACATAACGCTCAGAACCTAGCCTATAAAGAGCTCGATAGACAGGCACTGCTACGAAGACATCAAGAAGGTCACGATACAGTTTTTTTTTTTAGGCACGCCGGACAAATATTCGCACGAAAATCTTTCCTTGAGCAGGCGTGTAGCCATAACTACTTTTCGCAAATAAGGACTGAGTGGCCCATCTTCGAAAGAAAAAGACGACACGACAAATTCAGGTAAGGGGTTCTGCAGTCTTGCTTGGATCACTACCCTCAAGAAATTATCGTCTGATCTCGAACAAACATGAATCTGCTGACCAACTGCTTGAAAAACAAATGCAAAAGCCCCAGACCACCATATTTTATTCTATGAAATATATTGCACCGGTTCGGGCGCTCCCACTGTGATCCCCATATAACGGTCATGAATACTCGGTGCATTTTTCGGACTCAAGTACCGGTCATGGTTAACATTTGTAGTGCATAGAACACTTCTGCAACCAAAAATACATTGCACACGGACGCTCTGGCGCACATTAAAAAATTGTGGCCACTCCACTTATCAGTTAAACTTCTAATGCGTTTATTTTCCTCAGACCAATACTCAGTAGCATTGCGGTAATGATCCAAAGGCACGCCGAGGTACTTCGGGTGTGCTTTGCCACTGACCCTGCCATTGAACTACCCGTTGCTGCACAAAATTCCCTATCTATTTGTACAACTTCTTGCACACTTTCTTTGTCACTGCCAAACACTGCAACGTTATCAGCATAATATAAAGTTTTAATTTCACTGCTGAGAAACGTATACCCTCTTATACTTGTTGTTGCGCAAACAAAATGGCTCTAAGTAAAGCGCAAAAAGGAGTGGCGACAAAGCACAACCTTGCTTCACGCTCGAGCACACTGGAATATGAGCACTTACTTCTTTGTTGAATAATAAATTGGCCGTACAGTCGTGATAGACCATTGTAACACCTCCGGTAATGACAGTTTCTACATTCACATGTGCCAGCAATGAAAAAAAAAACGCCATGTACAACTTTATCGAACGCTTTATGCAGATCTGGCTGAATCAAGACCACGTGGTTATGCTTTGCGTCACAGCATTTTAAAATACTTCTGGCTTCGTGTATGCTTGTGAATACGGTTCTGCCCTTAATACCACATGTCTGATGCGGGCCGACAAGAGATGTGACAACGCATTGAAGCCGTCTTGCTAGAACCTTCATGTATATTTTATAGTCAGTGTTGCTCAAACTGAGAGTACGGTAGGATTCCACTGAAAGTAGCTTTGCGGGGTTATCCGTTTTGGGGATTAAGACAAAGTGTGTTGTCCTAAAAGAATGAGGTGTTTGCTTCTTCTCGTAGCATTCTTTCATAACTCGATGTGAAGTCAATGCAATTTCTGTCTTGAAACATTTAAATATGGCAGCACCCAGCCCATCTGGCCCTGGTGACTTGCCGTTACTCAGGTTATCAATAGCTGCTTCAATTTCTGCCACAGTAATTTCTACTTCTAGTAGCTCCCGCTCAGAATCTTGCAATCTCGGCATAAGGGCCAGATAGCCCTCTTCGTATCGTTCGGAGTTATTGTATTACTGAGAAGTTCCGTATAAACTAAAGAAAGGCGTTACTTATCTCTTCGTGGACCCGGGTAATGTGATTGCGCTATCGAATTTCAGTTATCTCTTTGTTTGCTGCATGTTTCTTTTCTTCACTGAGCACTCACTTAGAGGGCGTTTCGCCCATCCACAGCCGTTCAAAGCGAGCTCTTATCATTGCTCCGCGGTACTTTTCTTCGTCGACGAATTCTAGCTTTGCTTTCACCCCCTTTATTTGCTTTCTTAAATTTAAACGGCACTTCATTTTCTACGCTCAACATGTAGTCTAGTTCGCTTTGTAACTGCCTCTCTTGTTGCCTTTCCCGATTACGTAATACGCAGGCTCTCTCTATCGCAACCATCTTTATATCACACTTAATTTGCTCCCACACCGCTATGAAGTTATTGGTCTCCAAACGAAGAGCATTTGAAAAACATTCTTCGGTTTTTGTGACAAATATTTCACCTTGCAGCAGTTTTTCATTAACTTTCCATAGAAACCGGTTAAACTTCACAGCCTTACGTTTTGGCCGATGTTCACCTTGACCAGACACGGATCGCTAAAGCTAAAGTGTTGAGTTTCGTAAGATGAAAACAGTGGCACCAATTCTGCCGACAAATATATTCTGTCTAACCTCGCGTGCGAATGACCTTGAAAGTGCGTAAACCGTACTTCGCTCTCTCGCGTCATTACATAGCCGATATCTTCCAGCTGTCTCTTGTTCACTGTTGTATTCAACAGCTCAGCGCTTCTATCTCGCATACTAATGCCCGTTTTTATCTTCAGCTCTACAGACGCAATGAAAATTTCCTAGAAACACAACATTCCTCTGTGTTTTCAAAAAGCCTTCAACCGCTCTGAAAAAAACTTTCGCTTTCGTGCGATCTGTTTGGTGCATAAACACACACAGTGCGCCAAGGAATTCCAGAAATAATTATATCGCACACAACCACCCGACCGCTATCGCAGGTTGACAGATTTTCAACAATCGCGCTACTACTACGTATAAAAACGATGCAGCCTCCTGACCGCCCAACAGCATGACATATTCACACATGATATCTAGAGCGAAAATGTTGAACCATTTGCTCCATTTGTTCTTCACTTTCAATTTCAGCTTCTTGTACAGCCAGGAGGTCCATGTCGTTGTCCAACAAAATGCGACTAATCTGGCATTGCGTCCTGCGCGAACAGAGTTCTCGTGAGTTCAACGCCGAAACGTGAATACCACTTTTAAAGCTAGACGCCATTTCATGAGAATTGTTTAACCAGGTGTCGAACCCACGTCGCTACAGTGGTTGTGCTGAGCGTAGAAGGCCTCGGAACGTCTCCTCCGCTACGGAGGAGGAGACCATTGAGTGCCCCTGCGGTGAGGTGGCAGGTTTGGTCTTGGTTTGAAGGTAGCCCGCCTAACCAATCGCCGTCTTTGTGGGGGGTTCCCCGGTGGTAGACGAGTCAACATTGGCGGTGCTGTCAGATGTTTCCCGAGCTCGATTTAAAGCGATGTTTCCGGCCTCGGTTAGCTCGCGCCCGCTGCTCCCGGGCGGTCCTCTCGCACAGCTGTAGATGACTTGCTCGCTTCTGTAGCGTCGTCATCTACTGCTGCCGTGTCTATTTTTGTTCCTGGCGCAGCACAGTGCTTGTCGCCTTCATCGGTCGCTTCCAGTGTGGCCCCAGAACAATGTTCTGAGAGGCGTCGCAGAGCCTTCCATACCGCCGTCTTCCCTACTCGCTTCTTCGGCATCCATGGCATCCATTAGGTGTTCCGCCAATTCGTCCGTTCGGTCTCGGCCCGTAATGCTAGCGTATGACCTCACGCAGTGGGCCTCATTGTGGCCATAGCGTCGACAGGCTCCGCAGCACAGCACGCGGCAATCCCGTCAAATGTGTCGTATGCCCCGGCATGAGGCAGAGTGCTGCTCTGCCAGAAATGACGACGAGCGCCATGTCTTCCGCAACTCGTAGTTGGTGTGGCAGGTCGTCCACGGAAACGCCCGCGTGTAGCCTCAGCGTAACCGATCGAGTAGTTCATCCTTTGTCATTGCAATCCTGCACCTTCCACTTGTCTCTGCTTACTTCGGTCACTTTTCCGTAAGGCGTTGAGGCGACTCGCACATCTTCGTCCTGCACGCCGTGAAGAAGCCAGTACAATTTCAGCTGCACACCTCGATGACGGGGGTCAACCACGATACAGCGATGGCCTTTCACGTCGAATGACTCCATCGCCAGCATCTTCTTTTTGCCCTCACCATCCTTGAACGTCACTGCCCAGGCGTGATTCATTTGATATGCCCCAAGGTCTACCACTTACGCCAACAGCAAAAGACGAGCAAGGCTATCTCGGACAAGCTCCACTCGATATGGCCTGGCTTTTATATTTCCGTGCAAGAATACCGTGTGCAAAACAGAATCACCTGATGGCAACTGAGGCAGAACAACCTGGAAATCTTCGCCTGGCTTTTCAGTACACCTGAAACCGAGGCCCACACGGGCCGCTGAAACCGCCTCTACACGGAAGCACATGATCGCACGTCCGTTCACGGTCGTGGCCGGAAGTGGAATCCCTCTACTGCGCCACTCTGCGGCACTTCTCCTGGGTGGAAAACTGTACAATAAGAAAGTGTAAAGAAGCTAAAAAACTAGAAATGTTAGCAGAGCGCGGTTTCGATCCGCGGACATCTACGTTATGGGCCCAGCTGGCTTCCACTGCGCCACTCTGCTGCACTTCTCCTGGGTGGAAAACTGTACATTAAGAAAGTGTAAAAGAAGCTAAAAAAATAAAACTGTTCGCCGAGCGTGGTTTCGATCCATGGACCGCTGGGTTATGGGCCTAGCACGCTTCCAATGCGCCACTCTGCAGCACTTCTCCTGGGTGGAAAACTGTACATTAGGAAGTGTGTAAGAAGGTAAAAACTAAAAAAATATCAGCAGAGCGTGGTTTCGATCCACAAACCTCGGGGTTATAGACTCGGCACGCTTCCACTGCGCCACTCTGCTGCACTTCTCCTCGGTGGAATACTGTACATTAAGAAAGTGTGAAAGAACACAAAAAACTAGAAAATGTTAGCAGAGCGTGGTTTCTATCCGCGGACCTCTGGGTTATGGGCCCACCAAGTTTCCACTGCGCTACATTTTTTTCTTTATTACCTTGTTTTGGTAACCTTCGATGTAACTCAAATGTCACAAACAATAAAACCGTGCAATGTACAATGCACACAGGAAGTATCTCTAGTCCACCATCTTAGTGCTGGTGTCGTCAAGTTAAAATTCGGGCAGAGTCACAAGATTATCCACCCGCGGGAGCCGATCAGGTGGTTCGGGTAGAGCTTTGTGATCAGAGAGAAACTAGTCTATGCTCTCACAAAAATAGGCTCGAGCAGGCCGCGCATCTTTGTCGAAATGGTAGCTCGCCATTCTCGCTCTCCGCAAAGAGTGGAGGCCCAGGAGCATGATTGCATCATAGGGTACCCCGTCTTCGTTTTCGACATTCAGGAACCGGATTCCATACGGGTCCAATGGAAGGTCTTTCTTAGTAGCTCTCTGCAGCACGTCCCAAAAGATACATGCCCTCCCAACAATGCAAAAATACGTGGTCAATTGTTTATGGTGCCTTGCAAATTGCGCAATGTTATCCCGAAGGAAAAAAAACATCCTTTTGCTTCCTAGAGCACTTTCACTGGCATCGTGCCCGAGTGCAGCTTAAAAAAGAATGTCTTGCTTGCCAGCTGCACATGCATCTTTTTTAACCCTTTTTAAAACATTGTTTTCTGGCCCTCCACTGTACATAGCCCGATAAAGCGGCACTGGAAACACAATGTCACACAAGGCGAAATAAAGATCTTTTCTTTTCACGCTCCAAAGGTATTCGTTTGAAAATCTCACAGAAAGAAATTTTATACTAGACAGAACTTCTCCATAGAAACCACCAATCCTTCCTGCACAGGTCTCGGTAGTCACAACATATAAAGGGAGTAATCTACTGAGGCGCAGTTTACAAAGGGTACGCAGGAATGCATCAGCAAGGTCTCTAAAAAACAAAAACCTGTTCACAAGTTGCCGCAAAAACAGGTGACCAATGCCAAGGCCCCCGCCTTTAACCCGTCGGAACAAGTTTGTACGGCTGCATCGCTCCCACTGGGAAGCCCACAGAAAGACGGCGAATATCCTGTGAAACTTCTGCACATTAGTTCGCGAGCAGTGCAGCACCTGCAGCACGTACCAAATCTTCCTTATAAAAAACAGGTTGCAGACGTTGGCTCTGGCAAAGATTGACAAACTCGCCACCCTCCACGTCTCGGCCTTTTTCTGCGTATCTTTGACTTGGTGCTGCCATTATTGGGCAGTGTCTCGATACGCACCGAGCGGGACGCCCAAGTACTTGCCCGGGATAGTCGCCCAGGGCACATTTGCAAAGTGGTAAGTTTTCATGCGCCAAGATCCATGCCATTGGCCGAAACACTTAGACCAAATAACTCCGCTTCTTGTGACATGGCTAAACTCGCGAACAGTGTCAACCGCCTGTTGAATACCAAGTTGGTATATTGAAAAAAATGGCCCCATCGTGAGCATAAGCAAGCAGCTTGACTTCTGAAGATTGTAGCCGGAAGCCATTAATACGTGTGTCATTAAGAATGGCTAAGCAAAGGGTTTAATTATACAATCAAAATAACAGGGGGCTGGTGGGACAACCCTGACGCAACGAACGTTGAACACTAATGGGGGCCCCAAGACTCTTATTTACATTCAATCTTGTTGTGCAGTTTCGGTACGCCAGGGCCACTCCGTTACAAATAACAGAACCAACATCAGCATGGTGCCAAACAGAAAACAAAAAGCTATGATCCACACAGTCAAATGCCTTTTCCAAATCTATTTCTAAAATGACGACTCGTTCATCAGAGTAACCACAACACTCGAGAACACTGCGTGCTTTCTGGATATTTAGGACAATCGAGCGGCCTTTCATGCCGCATGTTTGGTGTGGCGCGACAATGTCCTCCATAACCATCTGCAATCTTCGGGCCAATACTTTCATATAAATTTTGTACTCGACATTTGTAAGAGCTATAGGTCGATAGGCTGTTAGAGATCTCAGTTTATGGACACCCTCTGTTTTCGGAATCAGGACTGTATGGGATGACTTGTATGATGAAGGCAACGTATTTACTTTATACGATTCATTAAATATGAATGTCAAAAGAGGGCTGATTGCGTCTTTAAAATCTTTGTAAAAAGCGTCGCCGACCACCACTTGGCCCTTCTACCCTCCGGAAGACCACGTGCTACGTTTTCAGACGTCATTGCCAAGCACCTAAACAGCATTCCATCAGGATATACGCCAGCTGCGAGAATGGCATGTCCTTTGTGGTGCCTCGATCAGCCGCAAGTACGTCTAGAAATTCCGGGTATCAAAAAGAAAAGCAATCACTGCAGAGCAGCATTGAAGCAAGCAACACTGCTATTATTACATGAGTTGTACTTGGACCGAACGCAAATATACACTGATGGGTTCGTCTCGTCCAGCAGCTCATCAGGTGCTGCTGTGATTCCGGCTGCAGCAATGACAATCAAGTTAAGATGTCGCATATGATTACATCTATGGCATCAGAGCTTGCTGCTATAAGACTGTTTTACAATATCTCGTTCAAGAACGTCCAGGAAAATGGGTCATATTCTGCGATTCGAAGGCCGTGCTTCAGAGTTTGCAGTCTACTATGCGTAGGAGGAGTCATGAACAATTGGTACAAGAAATAAGACATTGCCATCAAGAAGCTCTAGCACGAGGGCATGATATTATATATCAATGGCTGCCTGGACATATTGGTATTACCGGAAATCAATTAGCCGATGATGCAGCCTGCTCAGCCCATGAAGGAACCCGTTTAGTCCCGATTCCTCTATCAAGGAATAATGCAGCAAGACAACTTTACCTGCTGGCTCGAGATCTCACACGCACGTTCTGGTCGTCTACCAGCTTCCAAAGGTGTCAATTTTATGAACTCGATCCTTCGCTCAAGATAAAGCTACCATCACAACTTTCCCGCTCCGATGCGACACTGTTACGCCGCCTTTGGTTGGGTGTTGAATTTGCAAAGCTGTACTCCTTTCGCATTGGTATGGCAGACACTCCTACATGCCACTACTCCGGAGCTGAAGAGACCATCGAACACGTCCTGTGCAGCTGCGCTTGCTACGACAGACAGCGAGGCCAGCTCCGGATGGTTTTGAATCAACTTGACCCTGGACCATTTTGGGTGCAAAAAATACTAGGACCTTGGGCATCTGACTCAGTTGCGCTGAAAGCGACTAAAGCACTGCTACTTTACTTAAAGTCAAGAAACCTGAGCGACCGCCTGTAGACTGTGTGTGCTCCCCGAGTGTGCTCGTGATTGTGTGTACCTTCTCATCTCTCTGCAACCTCTTTTCTCCCCTTCATCCCTTCCCCAGTGCAGGGTAGCAAACCGGATGTGCGTCTGGTTAACCTTCCTGCCTTTCCTTGCATCTTTATCTCTCTTGTAAAAAGCGGCAGTGAAACCGTTCGGTTCCAGCGACCTTTTCGGGTTTTAATTTATTTTTGGCTTCCTCTACCTCACAAACTGTTATTTTACTTTCCAAACACTTTTTTTGTCATCGTCAAGACGGGGTATGACAGGCAATCATTTTTCCTTGAAGGCTTCACGGTTGGTCGCGTGCAATGCGAATAGCTTGCGGTATTGCTCCACGAAAGCTGCCGCGATACCGTCCGTGTCGGTTGATAAGGTAACGCCCCACTCTATCTCCAGTATGTGGTTATTTTCGGCTTGTGATTTTTCCCGTCTAAGCGCGCGTCTAGACGGTGCTTCGGCCGCCACGGTATCTTCTGTCCTTGCTCTCAAGAGCCCACCCCGATAACGCTATTCGTCCAGCAGTTCTAACTTTTGTTTTATTTTTCTGGTGTCTTCAATCTGTTTACCGGGGGCTAAGCCTTCATACTTCATTAGCTTTTCGTGACACGCTTTCAATGCAGTCTCTATTCTTCTCTCCTCAAGTCGGATACATGTGGCCCTATCAATGGCTTTTAATTTCAAGGTTTCCTTGCAGATATCCCACTGCTGCCAAATGTGAAGGTGTTTGCTGGCGTTTGTCTCGCTAATTGACTCCCTTACTTATAAAGTAAATTCTTCGTCCTGGAGAAGCTTACTACTAAATTTTCATGTTTCCCACGAGAATCAATTGCGTTTCTTTACAGTTCCAATCAAGCACAAGACTGCACAGTGGTCAGGCAATGACACCGGGACAGATTTGGGCGCACGTTAAAGAACCCCAGGTGGTCAAAATTTCCGGAGCCCTCCACTACGGCGTCTCTCATAATCATATAGTGGTTTTGGGACATTAAACCCCACAAATCAATCAATCAATGACACCGGGACAACATCGTAACTAGAACAAAACGGTATACTGTCAACAGATACGTAAATACGGTCGAGTCTTGCGTAACTTTGGCCCTCAAATCACGTGAACCTGACCAAACTCACACACTCGAGACACTCTGCTACATCCTCAAGGCACCAGTCCTCGAGAATCCATGCCAATATGACCCTGCTGTTATATTTGAACCTTCGAGTGCTTTTCTTGTCGTGTGCACTCAGTACGCAGTTAAAGTCGCCCAACACTACTAACTGCTTTCCTGCGCTAAGCTTTTGTTCTAGGCTGTGAAAGTCAAGGGCCCTGTCTTCCACCCCATTGGGTGCGTACACGCACATAATACGCCACTCCGTGTCATTCAGTGAGAAGTCGACCATAGCACACCGGCCAACTGCACAGGAGAAATGGACGTTAACATGCAGCCCCGGAATCTTCTTTACTAAATGTATACAGCCAGCCGATCTGCCTACGGCATGACTGACAACCACAAAAAACCTTGACGCAAAACGTTGCACCATGCTGCCGGTCTCTTCATCGCCGTCAACTTTTGTCTCCTGAACTGCTAGGACGCCTATATCTCATCCCAAGTCTATAAAGCTGGGTTTGTTTTATTTGCATTTCCATACCCCTAACGTTGATGGTAGCGACTTTTAAAAGAATGATAGGCACCATTTAACGAAAGGAAGAGAGACCTGCAGCATGGCGCTTACCTCTCGCTTCTAGCACATGGCTAGACGGCGCCATCACTGGCATTGTCGTCCGGTGGAACTGCGGGGACTTGACCCACGTTCTCGGCATTGCTGACTCGCTTGTCGGCCGGCAGGTTCGGGGGTGGCCGAAGCGAAGGCTGCCGTGCTTGGGCTGTTTTGCTGGGAGGTTCCTCGACACCCGGCACCACCGTCTTAGTACCACCGTTGCTCGCCTGGGGGTGCGGCCGCTTGAAGCAGCCACACTGTTCAACGAAGAGGCGCTGCTCTTGTCGAGCAGCGGCTCGTTCGGGCTTTTAAGCTCAAAAGCCTGGTGGGCTGCTGAACACACCGTGGCCATCGACGTCGCCTCGCTAGCCACATGGGAATCGCAAGACACTCTTATGGGCGTTGCCGCTACAACCTTCCCGGTGTCACCTAAGGGGGCTGGTCTGGCTTCCGAAGCTTCAACAGTCGAGGGGTTGGTGCTGGAAGGTGTTGACGACGCTGGAGGTGCCGTCTTCTTGCTTGTCTCGTCGGTTCCCTGGGTAGCCTCCTCGGCCTCGACGACGTCCATGAGTTCGTCATGTTCGTCAGCCCTAGGGAGCCCGGTTGCCGACGCGTAAGTACAGACGCAGTCAGCGTCCGCGTGACCGTAACGCCGACATTTGGAGCAGTGGGGCACCCTACAATCTCGGCGCACGTGGCCCGTGCCGTGGCAACGCAGACACTGCATCGCCCGCCCGGGAACGACGACGAGGGCCAACTCACTGGTGACTCGAACCTGGTGGAGGAGGTCATCCACTTTCATTCCCGACTTCAGCTTTAGGAGTACGCTTCTGACGGTCGAGCCTTTCACCCTCATGCCTCGCACACGCCACCGTTCGTGATTCACTCCAGTGACTTGCCAAGCGTGGCGAAGGCTGTCCGATTGTCCTCATCTTGGATACCATGGAGCAGCCAAGGCGGGCAAAGGTTTACCTGCTGATCTTTGGGATCAATAATTACGCACTGGCGACCCTTGACCTCATTATTTTATGGCGTCCAGTTATTTGGTCACTTCTCCGCTGCTGAGGGTGGCCTCCCAGACGTCCTTTATCTGGTACGCCCCTACGGCGACGACGTCGGGATGCACTCCAGCCGTCGCCAGGGCGTGTCTGAACTTCTAGACCCTGTAGGGACGTTGACGCAAATCACCGTGCAAAAACAACGTGTTCAGCACAACACGGCTGGTGGGCAACCTAGACAGCACAATCTCGTAGTCCTTATCATCTTCGCCATCAATCCTGTTTCCGTGGCCGGCATGGGCCGCTCTCGCCGCTCCGTCGGAGCACATGATTCTACGAGGGTTCCCTTGCACTACCGGAAGAAGAATGACTGCGCCACTCTGCTGCAATTTGCCTGGGTGGAAAACTGTACATTAAGAAATTGTGAAAGATGGTAAATAAAACTAAAAAATTTTAGCAGAACGTGGTTTCGATCCACGGACCTCTGAGTTATGGGCCCAGCACGCCTCCACTGCGCCACTCTGCTGCACTTCTCTTGGGTGGAAAACTGTACTACAAGAAAGTGTGAAAGAAGCTAAAAAACAAAATTTAGCAGAGCGTGTTTTCGATCCATGGACCTCTGGGTTATGGGCCCCGCACGCTTCTACTGCGCCACTCTGCTGCACTTCTCCTGGGTGGAAAACTCTACTATAAGAAAGTGTAAAAGAAGCTAAAAAAACAAATTTTAGCAGAGCGTGCTTTCAATCCACGGATCTCAGGGGTGGACCCAGCACGCTTCCACTGCGCCAATCTGCTTTTCTAATTTCCGACTTTCACATTTGAAGTCACTTGTCACATATATAAAACGTGTGGGCCATGCTTTGGCCCACACGAGCTTACAATGTTTTGATGCCCACTAAGTCGTCGAGCACAGTAATGCACATTGGCGGGTCGGGGAGCGTGCGATGCACCTTTCTAAGATGCACCTCACTTTGAATGAAATGATCAGAAAGAGGACGAACGACCTGGTGAGCATGTTCGAATTCCATTTTCGTGCTCCAGCGGCATGGAGACGAAGGAGCATGATTGAATCGTAAGGAATGTTCTGCGGTGTGTTTACTGGCAAGAAGCGTATTCCGTAGGGCTCAAGAGGCAACTCTTTCTATAAAGTTCGCTGTAGCACATCCCAGAAAAAAAATGGGGTTCCAACAGTCCAGAAATGCATGATCTATGGTTTCGGGTTTTTTACATCAATAACAATTGGTTGTCCAGGGTATGAAAAAGCCTTTACCTTGTCGCCAAGTTTTACTAGGGAGTGTGTTTGTGCGGAGTTTAAAGAAGAATGTCTTAACAGACGGTATTACCGGTATTTTCTTTACTCTTTTTAGGACGTCCTGTCCTGGGCCTCCGAGGTGTGGAGAACGGTACAGAGGCACTGGAAGCGCACTATCAACGAGATCCCTTCACAATTTTTTCTTGCTGACACTGCACAAATATTCTTGAGTAAGTCGGGCGCACAACATTCTATACGAAACGATCACCTCTCGCAGATAACCGGTGACAGGCGCACATAAGTTATCACTTGACGACACGATGAAACCAGGCAGGAGTCTCTGCAGTCTCACTTGGATGACAGTGCGAAGGAAAGGGTCATGTTGATCCCGCAGGAAAACAAAACGTGATAAAAGTTGACGCAGAAACAAGTGGGCTAAACCAAGACCAACTTGCTTAACTGGGCGAAACAAATTCATGCGACTGGTACGCTCCCACGTGGACGCCCAAATGAACACAGCAAATACTCGACGATTTCTCTTTATATTTTTCTGTGATGCGCATAATACGTTCATCACGTACTAGAACTTCGCAATAAGAAATAGGTTGCAGAAGGTTGCCCAAGAAAAAATTGACAGTTGCCTGCCTTGCCATGCTGGAGCTTTTTCCGTTGCACTTCGCGGACACGTCAGGATCTCTTTAACTACCGAGTGAAACTCCGAGGTAATGCATTGGGAGTGTCGACCAGCACAAACGGGAGAAATTCACCGGCGTCGCCTCCCACTCGCCATGTCAGAAACCATAATTCTTATCCCAGTTTACCTAAGCACCATTGCAAACGCAGAACCTTTCAACAGTGGTCGTGGCAAGTTTAATACTCTCCTTGTCTGTGCCGAAAACGGTGATGTCGTCTGCGTAGATCGATATTTTAACATGTGTCGCCTGTAGCCTAAAGCCTGTAATAAGTTCGCTATGAGTGATGGAGAGACAGAAGGGCTCGAGGTAAATTGCAAACAAGGGCGACAATGGGCATCCTTGCCTCACTGATGCGCGAACGCGCAGGCTGTCAGTTAGCTCGCCATTAACTAAAATCCACGTAGTACAGTTACTATACGCCATTCTAACTCCCTCAAGTATGACATAGCGAACGTTAATGTGTTCTAATATGCTGAATAGGATCTGGTGGGAGACGCGGTTGAATGCTTTCGCCAGATACTACTGCATTATCGCCACATGCTCATCCAGCGCGTCACAGTATTCGAGCACACTTCGCGCAACATGCATGTTTGTCGCGATACTGCGACCTTTGATACCGCATGTCTGGAGTGTACCCACAAGCTTTGTTATTACCCCTTGAAGTTTTTCGCTAGCACTTTCATGAAAATTTTATAACCGACGTTTGTCATGCTTATTGGACGGTTATATGCGGCGGACAAGAGTTTTACGTGATCGTCCCTTCTCGGGATGAGCGCGACGTGCGACGTTGTGAAAGATAATGGTAATCGTTTCGAATCACATGCTTCGGCGAAAACTATGAACAACATCTGAGCTACCAAGCACTTGAAGGTTTTATAAAGCGACGCACCCAGGCCATCGGGCCCTGGTGCTTTCCCCTAAGTCAACTCAATGATAGCGCCCCGCCGCAGTGGTCTAGTGGCTATGGTACTCGGCTGCTGACCCGCAGGGCGTGGGTTTGAATCCCGGCTGCGGCGGCTGCATTTCCGATGGAGGCGGAAATGTTGTAGGCCCGTGTGCTCAGATTTGGGTGCACGTTAAAGAACCCCAGGTGGTCCAAATTTCCGGAGCCCTCCACTACGGCGTCTCTCGTAATCATATCGTGGTTTTGGGACGTTAAACCCCACAAATCAACTCAATGATAGCGTCTTAGATTTCACGTACTGTGATAGGATCCTCAAGACGTGCTTTGACGTCATTGTCCAGCTTCGGCATCAATCGACAGAATTCCCTCTGGAAGCCTTCTACGGGGTCCCGCTGGTGGCCTAGCAGGTTGCTAAAATGCTCAGCTATCACGCAATTAATAGTCTCGCTATCAGATGTTTTTCACTGCAATTACCTATCTTAAAAATTTCTCAGGGGCACGCGTATCTTTTTTCTACCGATAAAGCACGTTTCGCTGGCCTTTCCTCGACCCATAGTTTTTCGGCTCAAGCACGTATGATGGCCGATTGGTACTTGTGGGCTTCAATTTCCTCCAGTTGACATTTCACGTCTCTTAATTAGTTACTGAAATAACCAGGCTGGTTGCTTTCCATGCTGTTTAAAAATTCGTATTGCTCTCGAAGCATTCGCTCAGTTTTTTCTCGTTGGTACATGAGGATGCTACTTCTTTTCATAGCCTTCATTTTGACTCTCTGTTTAAATTCTTCCCATTCAGCGGCCAAGAAAGCAGTTGACGGCAAAGCGAGTAGTTTCTCCAATCCTGCTGCTACTACGCTTACAAACTGCTCGTCGTCAACCAGCTTAACATTCAATTTCCACAGGTCCCAATTGAAATGGCCTCTCGCGCGCCTTTTCCCGAACCCGGCGATAACTAAACAGTGGTCGCTGAAAGAGACAGGCTTAACGTCAGACGCTGTGTTTGAAGGAAAAAGTTCAGCTGATCCACCGACCTTACGATCCACCGACCTCTGGGTTATGGGCGCAGCACGCCTCCACTGCACCACTGTGCTGCACTTCTCCTGGGTAGAAAACTGTACATTAAGAAAGTGTGCAAGAAGTTAAAAAAAACAAAAAGGTGCCACCATGTTCACGAAATGAATGATGATGAGATGAGTGAGCCGAAGATCAGTAAGTAATTTTGATAAACCATGAATCTTCCGTACATTTTGCCCCTTCGATTTTATTACAATGCTCTCCCTAGCACACGTCGCTGCACTAAATCGAACGATTGCCTCCCACCAATGACACGTGCCATGTGTGACATCATTCCTGTTTTATAACATCTCGCATCTTTCATCATCAACTACAAGTACCACCGTATAGTTTATAACATCTTGCATCATCAGCTACAAGTACCGCCATCGAGTGAACACTGCAAGAACTAAACGAGAGGTGGCTACATACAGGGGATGGTACCGCCAGCTAGTGAACAATGCAAGAACTTTACGAGGGGTGCCTACATAGAGGGACGCACAGCTTACTTCGCCGCTAAAATGTTAGCACAGTGTGGTTTCGATCCACGGACCTCGCGGTATGGGCCCAGCACGTTTCCACTTCGCCACTTTGCTATACCGTCCGAAGCCGTTCCGTGTGCCTTGCTAAAACCAATGAGGTTACGCTCAGCGAGTTTAACGTGGCGACCCTTTCAGGTCAGTTAGTGCTCAAAGTGGTCCTTCTGGTACCATTTGTTTAAATGCGAAGCATTTCTTAGCGAATTTCGGTGACATTGAGCGTCCTTATCTATCTAACTATCTATCTATCTATCTATCTATCTATCTATCTATCTATCTATCTATCTATCTATCTAACTATCTATCTATCCGCTTACGACATTTAGCTCGCCTGGCCGTTTCAATAATGGCATCGATTCCAAACTTGGTGTGACATATAATGACTGTTTGACAAGTGTAAGTGATCAGTCATAACATGAAAAGCATGACACGTATGGCATGAAAGTCATGATTTACATTTCATGATTTTGTTGCTCTTGCGGTGATTTCGTTCACATGACATATTGTAAAACTGGTATCATATGACAAGACTGCATGGCGAAGATTAGCGACAGACCCTAACGTAGAAATCATGACATGTATGTCATGTAAGTCAGGAGTCATGACCACACGTTCCGCTCATGGGGCGCTGGTGGTCGTTTCGCGAGCCTCACATATACCAAATTTTGTATTACGGGACGTGAATGCATGACGAAGGTATATGATTGTGGTAAGTATGATAGTAATCAGATGCGTGCCATGTAAGAACATGACTAAATGTCACGGTGATGATGCGCTAACGGCTGTTTCGCTAGTTTCACATATACCAAGTGTGTTATTACGTCACGTGAATGGATGACGAAAGTATGTGACTGGTGCAAAAATGACAATCATGAGATGCCTGTCATGTACGAACGTGACTACATGTCACACTCAATGCACCAATGCACTTCGACGGGACCCGACACGCGTGCGCACCGGCGTTTGTTTTGTCGCGTCACGACGGCGATGCCACCTCAGGCGCCGATCTGCCTGCCTTAAAGCGTGCGTCGCGCTGCGTTGCTTAGACGCATGCGCGTTTGAGCGTGGCCGGCGTCCCTCCGTCAGGAAGAGAGGCAGACGCAGTGCTGTCTAGGTAACGTCATCGGAGCGAAATGCACCATGTCGCATTTCGCGACAATTGACACTGGGCTGTGCTGACCGACGCTGGTCGCGCCAGTCGCGCCTGGCGTCAGACTGTACAGTAGTGCTCGCGTTTCGCTAGCGCAGCGTCGCTGTGCCCAGCGAGCACGTGCGTCAACGTTATGTCGGAATGTATTGGGTCATTGCTAATGCCCTCGTGGCCGTTTTGAAAGCTCCACAAATACTAAATTTGGTATCAGATGACGTGAATAGATGACGAAGGTAAATGACACGTTCAAACATGATAATGCTGACAAGGAATTCATGTACCGCAAATTTACCTCCGCCTCGTAGCGTTGTGCTGATTTTAAAGTTACATATCAACCGTTTTCATTCGTGCTTCGCATATCTTAGATTCTCACTGTACGTGGGATCTGCCATTTTTTTAGTAAGCATCAAATACAAGGCAAATTTATTGGAGAATAAGTCACCAATACTCGTCTCAGTAAATTGTTTCATCAGAAACAACTATGTTTTTATTATGATTAACGTACACGTGTTTCCTTCTCAATTTAAAAGGGTGCACGTATGCCACTCCTCTAGTCCCAAAACCACCATCTGATTATGAGAGATGCCGTAGTGGAGGACTCCGGAAATTTCGACCACCAGGGATTCTTTAACGTGCACCCAAATCTGAGTACACAGGCCTACAACATTTCCGCCTCCATCGGAAATGCAGCCGCCACAGCCGGGAATCGATCCCGCGACCTGCAGGTCAGCAGCCGTGTACCTTAGCCACAATACCACTGTGGCGGGGCGAGGTGGCTATCTACTACTACTACGACTACTAGATACATCGTGGACGCACGACCTACGGCATAGGGAGCTCCACCTCCAAAATTATGGACCATCTCCCCTGAAAGGAGCCTGACGGGTTGTGAAGTAGCAGTGGTGTGCACGGCGTGTATGAGGTCCAAGAGATGGTTTTCAGCTCTCCCATAGCAGAGTACCCAGTACTCTAAATAGTTCACCACTCTTTCTAAACCCACTGGGTTGAAACGGGCGTGGACGTGGTTGCCGAAAGAACAGTTGAAGCGAAACTCGGTGTAGCGTTTACTCGAGTAAACGTTTGTTTGAAACTCAAAGACATGAGAGGCGGGTTGGGTTTCGTGTATGTTTCATCAGATATACACGAGCCGAAAGAGTAGATTGTGGTGGAAAACATTTATTCATACTAATAACGAAAGTTGGGCTAGTTGGTGGTTCATACTTGGGAAGTAAAAGCAGCGTAAAAATATAAACAAGAACAGAGAAAGAGATGACACCGCGCTGAACTCGCAACTAAACTTCATTGAAATTTACACGCACACATATCAAGCATTTGACCCAGTCACGTGGACAACGAAAGGCATCTTTGGCAAGTAGGCAGTTTTTGGCAAGTAGGAAGGCACGTTTTTTTGTGTTTTTGCGTGGTTGTTACACACGTGTTGATTATCAATATGTCTAGGCTTGTCTCATACATTGTTTGCTTTGATGCGCAGATGGCTAAGAAATGCTTCGCATTGAAAATGGTTTAAAATTCAGAACACGTTTATGAGCACTCTACCACGGGAGAGCCCTTAGCTGTCCAAGATCGAGCATGTCTTTAGAACAAATGTTAAATAATTTAAAGTACAGGGTACTCCACTATGGGAAAGCAATAGGAGGTCCCCATGTGCCTTAGTAGTCATCCGAACGGATCATGCGTGTCTCAAAAGAGTTTTTTGTGATCTAGAGTACTTTGTACTCTACTATGGGAGAATGGAAAGCAATTCCGTGAGCCTCACATATGCATACTAGCAGCAGTAAAACAAGCAGTACAAGGGAGTCAACCTTACGGCACACCTAGATTATAAGTTACCCTCAAAACCCTTCGAGCACGATGTGGTTATAAAACCAAGTTACGCTGCTCATTCAACGAGCCTCACACGTAACCTACGTGATAAAAAATACCTCAAAAGAGAAATTACGTTTTAGTTTCAACCTTTAGGCTAACAAAAACGCTAAACATGGAGCCGTTTCTACCGTGTTCGCCTGAGATTTCTGACCAAGCAAGATGCCAATGCAATCTAAAAGAGCTCTCATATACTCATAGCGATGAATGAATGAATAACTGAAAAGATGTATTGTACCCGGGTGCGGTGGCCAAACTGGATAGTGTTTATGCACCCAAGTGGCACGCACAGACCACCAAAGCCTAAAATGTGCTGCATTGCCATCAAGAAGTTTGCCATCGTCATACGGTACAGATCCTACAGTTGCAGGGTAAATATTGCGCCGTTACTCTAGCACAGTTGCTGCAGTGGTTGCCGCACGTCTGCAATATAACGTATACTTTATCCAACACGAGCCAACATATGACTGAATCAGCCGACACAAGTCGATTTTGTCATCATTCAGAAGACAGCAGCTGGCATCCGCCACGCTTTGATGAGATCAAGGCAACTCCGCTAAAATACGTAGCTGATATTATAGCTCCAATGATTGTTTATATAATAAATAGAATGTTTGAAACTGGTATTTTCCCAGACAGCCTAAACATAGCGAGAGTACACCCAGTCTTCAAGGGTGGTGATAAACGGCTATTCACAAACTACAGGCCAATATTCGTTCTTCCTGTTTTATCGAAGGTAATTGAGAATGCAATAAACGTACGCTTGTACCAATTTTTTGACAAGTACAATGTTATCAGTGAGGATCAGTATGGTTTTCAAAAAAAAAATAAGTCTTGTGAAGCAGCTTTGCTTAATATTAAACATGAACTGATCACAAACATGAAACATAGACTGTACTTACTAGGTTTGTTCATTGACTTTAGAAAAGCGTTTGATTCGGTATGTCATGAAGTACTAACGGCTAAACTTAGCAAGTATGGTGCACGTGGTGTGGTTCTTGAGTTAATGAAAAACTATCTAACAAACCGCCACCAATATGTTTGCATAAACAAAAGTGCATCCACTTACTTAAACATAACAAGAAGAGTACCACAAGGGTCAATTCTTGGTCCTCTATTGTTCATAATTTATATAAATGACCTGTGTAATATTTTATGTTCTCCCAAGTTAATAATGTATGCAGATGACACTATCATATTCTTTAGTGGCACATCTATTCTAGAGCTTGAACACCGGGTTAATAACTACCTACGAAAGTTCTCCGCGTATCTTAGTTTGAATAAACTGCAAATAAATATTAGTAAAACGAAATACATTCTCTTTGCCCCACCTAATAAGCCGCCTATAGTTTAACTGTTTTATTTGAGGGCAAAGAGATAGACCAAGTCACCAGCCAGAAGTTCCTGGATGTATGGTTTTCTGAGGGATTGAAATGGAACACACATATAGAAAAACTAACGGTAGAACTCAGTAAAACCGTTGGATGTTTATATAAGGTCAGCCCAGTCTTACCAAAATGCTTACAAATAGAATTATATTGTTACGTAAAAATGACACGAGGTGTGTCTATTTAAAATCTATATTCAAAATGATGCGTATGGCGTCGACTAAGATGGAAAGCAGCACGCGCAACCGACAGACCACTTCCTCGTTGTCGCCTTTTCACCGCTGATACGTCAGCTACGTAGCAATATTACGCCCTTTTCTACTGTAAAATGACATACGGTATTTTGGTATGGGGTACTACTACACAAGCAAACTATCAAAAATTACTGGTTCTGCAAAAAAGAGTTTTGTGAGTATTCGAGCAATACCATGGTATTATCAGGGATTTGAAAACCAAACCACTCTTTGAAACATACGCATTACTAATAATAACAAAACTGTATTATTTCAAACTTCTGCAGTGGATTAAACAAACAAGCCACAGTGTCTACAGAACCCGCCTGACAACACTCATTATACTATGCGTCAGCAACGCTGAAAAATCCCAGCAATAAGGTCAAGTTATGGCAAGCAACACGTTCAGTATCAAATACCCACAATGTTAAATCGTTTACACGGTCTCATAGATTTCAATTCAGTACCTTCGAACACCATCATCAAGTCCATCCTAATGACCATGACATGGAGTATGCTTATTAAAGTTTCTGTACTTGATTTGTTACATCCTATCTATGAATTTGAGTTATGTGTTGTAGTTGCTTTTCTTACGCTTTATTTTATATTCTGTATCGAAAGTTCTTTTCAGATGACGCTTTTGTGATAAAGTGATTTTTCTAATGTTTTCCCTGAAATAAGTTGACAAGACCATGCTAAATTTTGTTGTGTTATGGTTTATTTATTGTGTTAGTTATTTATTTCTGTGTGTTACCTATTGTGTTATATATTTATTCATGAAAAAAATGCAACAGATTGAGCGGTCTGCGTGCCAAACTGTATTTAGGAGCAGGAGCAGAGGCCCCATGTCAGGCTATATAGCCTTTAGCCTGTGCTCCCGATCCTGTAAGAATTTCAGGACGAAAATAAACGTCAATTCAATTCAATTAAATTTATGCTACACCAAAGCGCATGTGGCCCACTTACTTGTAGAGGTAATAAAACAGCCCTGCTTTTCATCTGCAGTAATGCGGCATTGTGAAACAACACATGACGTAAGAGCCCGTGCGTGGATAGCAGCGCACGGCCTTGCGGACAGGTGGTGTTTTAGAGTGCAGTTCTTATGCGCCCGTTATGTCGTTGAAGGGCGTCGCTGTCGGCGTAAATTATAGATTAAACGAAGACGAAAGAGAGCCAACGTCGAGCTTTGCGATAGCACGAGCCACTGGCCTCAAGCCTCGCTTTCTTTCTCCGTCCTGCGCCCTGGTTCCTCGCACCGAGGTCATGCGCATGCAAGGCTGGCTGGTGCATTGCGGCTGGCTTCACTCGTCGTAACGGGATCGTCGGTGTTTCCCTGGGTTCGCGGCTCCAGCAATTCATAGAGCAAACTACATGCACCCTTTTGCGTAGCACAGGGGTGCATGTGGTTTCTTCGGAAATATTTGATCGGTGTATGCAGTGACAAGCGCGGATTCCCATAACTTTGAACACAGTTCTACCATTGCCCCAACATTAAAGTTGTGTTCGTTATTTTAAAGCACAGCTTTTAGGCACCCACTCCTGCCTTGAGTGACGTTGGCGTCAGCGTCGTCGTAACATGCAAGGCAACAGGGAAGAAAGAGAGGGAACGTGGCACGCAGCTGAGGATGAGAAACGGTGATAACGGGGAGGAATTAACGACAGTGGCAAGACATGCTAACCGACAACCACTCACAGCGACACAGTAGCGCCATTTTTTACAAATTGTGATTGGTCAGAACGAGAACGAAGAAGCGACCCTTCAAAGTCACGTCATCACTAAAGTTCGTCATTTTCAGGATTTGTCCCCATGTACTACAAGAAAGTTCCAACAAAGGGAATAAAAGGCTTAGCTCCAGTGGTTGTGATAATTAACCAATAAAGAGCCATGTACTTAAAATACTTCAAAAGGTGTAGGTTTAAAAAGCCATAAATGAAAAAAAAACATGGCCTAAATAAAGAAAGAAAATTGGTCACAATTATTATTTTCATTATTTTTACCATTGCGTGAAGAGTTTAGGTGCAAAGTGAAGCATAAACATTCCTTTCTCCTCCTCCAACAAGCAGGCTAATGTTTGTGAGAAAATTCAAGGTGAATTATACAGAAAAGAAAATGACATCTGTAAAATTCGCCAAAGCAACACATTACATATAAAAAAGAAGTGGTTTATATTCGATTTCTTTAACGTGGGAGGGGGCGTGCTATATTGGTCAAATGGGCAGCTGTCTGAACATTGGGTTGAATGAACATCAACGCACATTGACCACCAGAACGTATGCTCATTAGGCGTTGCGTGTTAAAAGACGTTGTTGCGAACCCACATTTCGTGGCGTAATTATTTTGAAGAAACATACGAACCAGCTTCTTGGAGAGTAAAGCCAGGCGTACTACGTTAATAAACAACCTGGTTCATTTATCAGTGACCGATGAGCGACGGTACATGATTACCAGAACGAGTTTTTAGACCATGACATGTGACTTTAACTCGTAGTCATAACCTCTAAAAATTGAACGAATCTCTTAAGATGGCAACTGACGATACTTAGCAAGTCCTCCTTTCCGCCTAAACCCATATACTAGACGTTTTCTTTCGGGTTATTGTTACGTACAGCAAATCTCGACAATATCAAGGAACTTTTTGGGTTTTTACAATTGCATCTACTTTTGTTGAAGCTTGCAGACCCTTTTCATTTAGTTAGATCGGTTGAGCTAGTGTTGTACTTCACAATCGGAAACGCAAATTTCTGTAATCTATGATGTGTAGATATAAACACTAACTTTATTCTACTCCATGAGACAAATTCTTGGAGTATGTGAAACTTTTGCATTGCAGAACATCATGATGATGAACATGTGTGTTGAAAAGAGTGGCATTTCAGTTAAGAGTCTTTGAATTAACTTTTATTTTACCTGCAGGGTTTCTCGGTTAGATGAAACGGGCAGTCTTTCGTGAAAAGGACAGAAATATGCGTTGGGTCTGAAGGAGCGCCTATTTGAAGCAGCATTTGTCTTGCTAAACAAAGCCATAACTTGAAGTTTAACACGACTTCTTTAGAGAGGATTGATTTGATTGATTGATATGTAGGGTTTAACGTCCCAAAACCACTATATGATTATGAGAGACGCCGTAGTGGAGGGCTCCGGAAATTTAGACCACCTGGGGTTCTTTAACGTGCACCCAAATCTGAGCACACGGGCCTACAACATTTCCGCCTCCATCGGAAATGCAGCCGCCGCAGCCGGGATTCTTTAGAGAGGACTAAACAATATCAGTCTGTGGATGGCTTTTCTGTTATTATGAAAGGGAGGTGATTTGGGCAGCCAAATGACTGATGTCTTCAATTGCACCGGGAAAGTGGTTGAGCTTTATGCCTTAGTTGCTAAGTGCCAGAAAAAGGAGAACTTCCCTTCTTAAATATTCATTTGAGGTTTATAAAACAGCATGTGTGTTGGATATATTCGCCAAGATTATCAACACCACTTTTGAGTGATAGTTCCAGTCAGTGAAAGATCTTGAAAAATGGCATCGTCACGCCATGTTTGAAGTTAGCTATTTCTGGAATTTCAACCCATTTAACGCAAGAAAAATACAATAAATACGTGAAAGAATAGGTGAAAGAAGGTAAAATAAGGAAGATTCGTAGTTAGTCGGCGATGGATAGCGGCAGGGTTGGGGCGACGGCGAACGGCGGCGTTGCGCTGACGGTGAACGAGTGGTAGAGCGGCTGTAAGGTGCGTCGGAAGCAGGATACTCACGGCTGGGTGAACCCTCCTTGAGCCCTTGGGCATCTCCCGTTGTGCTCGTTAAAAAGAAAGATGACACGTGGCGATTCTGCGTTGATTACCGCCATCTTAATCGAATCCCGAAAAAGGACGTTTATTCTTTGCCCCGAATTGATGACGCCCTCGATTGTGTTCATGGAGCGCGATACTTTCCTTAAATTGACCTACCTTCTGGCTATTGGCAGATTGCGGTGGACGAGAAAGACCAAGAAAAGACTGCGTTTGTAACTACCGATGGCCTATACCTATTCAAGGTCATACCGTTTGGGCTATGCAAAGCCCCAGCCACGTTTGACCGTATGATGGACTCGCTATCGCAAGGGTCCAAGTGGTAAAAATGCCTGTGCTACCTGGATGATGTCCTTGTATATTCGCCTACATTTGAGCGGCACCTCCTGCGTTTGTCAGCGGTTCTCAACAACTTCCGCACTGCTGGTCTTCAACTAAACTCGTCGAAATGTCACTTCGGCCACCAGCAGATTACGGTGTTGGGCCACTTGTCGACGCATCAGGTGTGCAACCTGACCCAGAGAAAATTCCTGCCGTCACGAGCTTTCCTGTACCCCATTCTGTCAAGGATGTCCGGACCCTTGTGGGACTTTGTTCCTAGTTTAAAAGGTTCGTGAAAGATTTTGCAACAATCGCTCGACCACTCACCGACCTTCTTAAGAGAGACGTGACTTTTACGTGGGCTTCCGCTCAAGCTACCGCTTTTTCTCAACTCATCACCCTCCTCACGACTCCATCTATATTGGCGCACATTGACCCGTCCGCTCCGACAGAAGTCAGAACCGATGCGAGTGGTCACGGGATTGGAGCCATCCTAGCCCAACTCCCGCGGGGACACGGCCGAGTCATCGCATACGCTAGCCACCTTCTCACAGCTGCTGAGCGCAACTATTCAATAACAGAGCGTGAATGTCTTGCTCTTGTTTGGGCTGTCACGAAGTTCCGCCCATATTTATACGGCACGAGCTTCTCTGTAATAACGGACCACCATGCGCTATGTTAGCTTTCGTCACTGAAGGATCCTACTGGCCGGCTCGGGCGCTGGGCTCTGTGACTGCAAGAGTATACCTACACGGTAACGTACAAGTCCGGATGCCTACATAAGGACGCAGACTGCTTGTCCCGCGCTACACAGTTGCTGAGTCGAGCTCTATGCCTGACACCGACACCGAGCCTTGCGTCTTCTTCCTTTCGAAAATGACACGCATGGGGGACGAACAGCGCCATGATGCGTCCTTGCGTGCTGTCATTGAGCGCCTCGAATCACGATCTTGCGATCAGTCCTATCGTTCATTGGTGCTCCGCGGTGGTGTATTATACCACCAAAGTTTTGAGCCGGATGGACCGGCCCCACTGCTTGTGATTCCGAAGCATCTTCGCTCGAAAGCTCTACATGAACTTCCAGACCTTCCGACTGCTGGTCACCTAGGTGTGTCACGCACTTACGACCGCATACGCCGGCGCCTCTTTTGACCAGGCCTTGCAATCTCAGTCAAAAGATACGTTGTGGCTTGTGGGAAATGCCAGCGCCGCAAAACACCATCGACGCTTCCCGCCGGATGCCTTCAACCACTTGAAATTCCGTCAGAACCGCTCTTCCGCGTTGGCTTGGACCTACGTGGCCCTTCCCCCTTGACTTTCTCGAGTAACAAGTGGATAGCCGTGGCCACCGACTACGCCACGCGTTATGCCATCACACGAGCTCGTCCAACAAGCTGCGCCACAGATGTCACCGACTTCCTCCTCAAGGACGTGATTTTCCAACATGGAGCCCCACGGCAGCTGCTTACAGACCGTGGCCGCACCTTTTTGTCGAAGGTCATAGCCGACATCTTGCAGTCCTGTCAAACGAAACGCAAGCTGACTACGTCATACCACCCGCAAACCAATGGACTCACGGAGCGTCTAAATCGAACTCTTACAGACATGCTCGCTAAGTATGTTTCTACAAACCATTAACTACTGGGATCTCGCCTTGCCGTACGTCACATTTGCCTACAATTCTTCTCGCCATGACACTGCCACCTACTCCCCATTTTTTTTCTGTTATTCGGCCGAGAACCTACATCACCCCTAGATACAGTCATTCCGCTTACCGCCACACCGACCAGCGATTATGCCATTGACGCTATCACTCGGTCTGCCAACGCACGCAAACTCGCCCGCACTCGCTTCCTGGCCTCTCAAGAGAACTAGCAACGTTTGTACGATCAACGGCACCGTGACGTGCCCTTCTTACCCGGTTCATTGGTGCTTCTGTGGTCCCCGACCCGTCAAGTCGGCTTGTCGGAAAAACTTCTTTCTCGCTACACAGGTCCATATCGAGTCCTTCGTGAGGTTACTCCTGTGGCATACGAAATTGCCCCTGCTGCCTCATCGCCTTCAAATGCCCCACAGTCCACCGATATCGTACACGTGGCATGCTTGAAGCCATACCACTCTCTCGCTGACATTGACATCTAGATGCATCAAGACAGTGCTTCTGCCACCGGGGATTATGCTACATGCATTTTGACAATTTGTGGGACGATGCGTGTGTGTGCCTGACGAAGAGGAAAAAAGGTGCTCTCCTCTCATTCGCTGGTGAACCGGTCACGCCATTACTGCTGGCTTTGAGTAAATCTCTTCCACAGCCTCGTCGATACAGCGTCGTGTCTTATTTGTAACAATTATATAATCTGCTAGTCATGATAATTCAACATTCTACAGCTGTGCACTTAAGCAGCTTCAATGTGCTAAAGGTGGATAGCAATCAAAGAGAAAATGCAATGTGAACAAAAAAAATGGAAAATGATCACAGTTCCAAATTTTTATCATTTTTTTCCAATGCGTGAATAATTTTGGTGAAAAAGTGACAACATAAAAGTTCCTTTGCCCGTCACCAGCCTGCTCGCTGGCGTTTTCAAGAAATTTCAAGATAAAAAATTCGGCAGTTCCCACGTACCTGGAAATCGACGTTATGCGAAGCATGTGGAGGAAAAGTGACCCTGTTGCAATCTTTTTGCTGAGCGACATATGATGAAATGACGCTAAATATATGTACAAATGCTGCACACACAGAGATGTGTTGAAGAGTTTCAGTTTCGGAAGAGTAAAGCGAATGTTCTGTTAAATGTACACAGCTTGGCACTCATTTGCATGCGTCAGCCGTTAATGTCACGGATACACCAAACAATCAATCTGCGTCCCCCATTCATCATTATTCATTTCCTGAATATATGCCATTACAATGTTGTTTGTTTTTTTCCTCAATTTTTTCTGCTATTTCGCTTCTCTATCCCATTTTTTATCTCCCGTTTCCTTTTTTACCCTGTCATATTTAGCTTCCCTTTTGTCGTACTTTCTTTTCTTCACTTCGCTTTCAATCCCCATTTCCCCGAGAGCGTACCGGTTGAGATGTCCTCGCATGAGACAGAGTTATCATGCTCTACACACCTTATTTTGTAACCTTACCGTTTTATCTAAAGTAAAATAAAAAATTGCTCCCCCTAATTCTTTGCAGGTCTAAATTACGCGACTTAGGCCCACAGATTTATTTGAGACCCCTGAAATATGTGAAGGCCCACATGACATCTTTGATCTCGAATTTAGTTTTTACTAGAAACCCACGTTTCTAAAGTATCACTTCGTGACATGCGTGCACCGTATAAAAGTGATATTTATTGCAATTTGGTACTGTATTGCCGATAAACCGATTTTTCTTGGTTGTCAACGCCCCCCCCTCCTCCCTCTCGGTTCTCAGTGCGGCTGCCGCTGTGTCGGCCTCGTGTTAATTGGCCCTTCGCCTGGGAAGGTTGCCGACCGCTGCTTTCATCGATCGATTGGAAGATATCTTAAAGGCGAAAAAAAAAATCACAGCATATGCATGGACTCGATGATGATGAGTGGGGCAAAGTGTCCATCAGTCCACCCGTTCGTTCTTGCTTCCGTCCATCCGTACGTTTGTTCGTGCGTCCGTCTGTCCGTGCGTGCGTGCGTCCAACATTACACGCGTCCATGGGTCCGTCCGAGCGTGTGTCTATCCGTCCATCTTGTGAACACACTAAGCACCACAATCTCGCGTGTTTTCAATATATATTCATCAAATACAAGTACCACCACCCAGTGGACATTTCAAGCACTAAACGGGAGGCAGCTATCTACAACAACAACAACAACAACAACAACTACTACTACTACTACTACTTCTACTACTACTACTGCTGCTGCTGCTACTACTGCATACACTGGGGACGTACGACCCAAGGCTTAAGGAGCTTCGCCCCTAAAAAAACGTCGGGCCAGCGCGGAAGGCGCAGTACATGTAGTCACAGCGAAGGCTATAAAGCGGCCTTTTGATGCCGTTTCTACATACTCATTTGGTAAATGCGGGAAGCACACTTTCTCGATATTCACTACAACATTAAGAATAAAAACTTTGGTTAGTAGGCCAGCATGTGCGCTATGCTATTTTTCGTCATTGTCCTGAGAGGCGTGGTATCCGTTAAACACTTGCAAGGAATTTTGTACAAAAAATAATGTTCATGCAGTGGCTGATGACGATGAGGAATAATGCCTGAAGTGGGTATGCGGCACAGTTAATAGGTGAACAAGAACAACCGTTTGTAATGGGTTGGAGCATTGGACGACCCACTCGTTACGCTATTCGCATTGTGCGACGACTGGTTCTTATTTCGCTGATTTTAAAACGCTTTATAAGTCGTAATAACGCGATTGCTTTTTCGACATCAAGCCTGTCTAAGGCAAGTTTGCCAACGAGTCCCAAGCACCGGCATGGCTCAGTGGTAGAATACTAAGCTGGCAACCAGTGGACCCCTGTTCGAGCCCCACTGTGTAATTGGTGGTAATTGTTTTTTCTAACTTCGTGCGATTTGGTTACGGTACGGACACCGGCTGCGGCGGCGGCGGGAAAATACGACGCCGCGCGTGAAAAGAGTTTTGTTCTCATAACAGCTTTCGCTTAAGAGGTGCAGGTTATCTGTTGAATTGAAATGGATCACCAACAAAAGGCAGGTACAATCAAAGTGGCTCTGGTAGTCATAAGAATGAGTGAATGAACGACAGCCATCATGTACACACGTGCACGGTGCCCGAACAGAATTCCGTATATACAGAAATGCTCCTCGACTCGACTTTCACCCTTTATTTGACAGAGCTGAGCATTGCGCCACTGCTCGGCTGAAAATGATGCTGCACCACTCAAGAATCCCAGCAGATTATCGCTGATATGCAGTGACTTTCCGTGCCTATAGACGACACTCCCATCGGCTTTCTAAAGTGAAGGGGAAGCGTTGAGTGAAGGGACGTTCTGGATTACGGGAGCTCAGGGGGCGTTCCCAGACAACTAAAGCCTGAAATACTCCTCGCCGCCGTACAGTTGGTAACCCGCAAGTGCAGGTTAAATATTGCCCTGCCAACATGGTACAGTTGCTATAGAGGCGGCTGTCTTTATTACGGCGAGTCACCTTAGCACTTAGCAACACAGTAACCCACTTTATCTTATCCAATGCTGTACCCAGCTTATCGGTGATTTAGTTGACACAAGTGAGCTAAATCACAGTAGCCATTAGTTAGGGAACAATCGTCGTCATTATGCATGCATGAATGAGGTGCATGACAGCATTGTGCGCCTATACCAAGACGCCGCATTCGCCGAGTGAATCACGCTGCTGCTGTGGGCCCCTATATATACGTGTGTGCCTTGACATGAGTGAGCCACGCCATCTCACCGCTTACGGTTTCTCGGCGTCCTCTACGTCATACTGCAGTATCGCCACCACTTTACGTCGAATAACCGAGACGATATTTTCACCTTCTGCCCCAACCATCTCTAATCCTGTACGTCAAAGCAGACAAGAACAAGAACCACCAACCGTACTTTCCTATCTGTCTGCGCACATCTTTGTTATTGTCAGTGAGCAAATAAGGTATAGAATGAAGTGCGCAACCCTCATCAAACACTTAAGACAAAGCTACGTGGGTGGAGCTTCTGCACATGTGTTACTACGCCAAGTAGTCGGTTGGCATGCGATTTTGGTTCGCACGAGCACCAATCAATAACTGTTACCCATCTTCGGAGGAAATCAGTAAAATGTTACTTTAGAGTATACAATAGAACAAGGCGCCTAATTGAAGCATTAACATTTATTTCGGAAAACAAAGGCACGTCCAAGCAGAAATCGAGCAATTAGAAAAGCAACGTAAGGCCTGAAAGCATTTCTTAAAATCAGTGCATACTGGGTTGCCGTCGTTGTTTTCCTTCTTTTCCGGGCGCAAAAACTTTCCGGAGACGCTCAAGTTATGTTTTCTTATTGGACGTGAGTGCGTCGACGCATGGTCTAAATCCAAGTGGGTGAAACGCAACCTTTACACGGCCAAGAACGCTGTTTTTACACAGTGAACAGGAACGCGTCTGTTGCCCAGGCAAAGCTTTGCACTGGTAATTTCATCCTCATAAATTTTGGTCACCGCAAAGCACAATGAACCCTTCCACCCGTAGACGCCGACAGGTACGGTGTTACAGTACGCTATTTTTAGCGTGATCGTATCAGGCAGCCGAAGTACCGATCACGTATGCAACGCAATTTAGGAGGAAGGTAGTTCCTTTTGCGTACAACTTCCCGTCCCAATTTTGCTCTTGCTGAAGACTGGTACTTTCAAGGTGGCTGTCGCGATATGAGTATACCGCTTTCGCTGATAGTATCACTCGCACACAACTTCTCGGTGATTACATGTGCGGGAAACAAAATATTTCATACGAAACACCACTCGCTTCGTTTCTACCTGTTCGGTAAATACAGAACACTTAACGAGCACGCACTCATGCTCGCTCACAAGGTCCGATGTGAACTGGCTCCAACTGAGTGACGTCATCAATGTTTACCGGGGCAGGAAAAAGGTGAAATGACACCAGAAAAGCCGGGAATCGAAAACAGCAAAGAACGAAATTTTTGCAGGGAGTATAGGCTTCTTAATAAGAATGCCAACAATCTTGAACATAATATTTATATCTTTTACTTTATACTTTCGGTTATGCTACGCAGTATACGAAAATTTGCGTTCGCAGACTACATGCAGAAGCGTAAAAAAAAGGGCGTGCCTACGCTTCGTAGCCTTGGCTGTGCTCCCACAGAAAGTTGTCGGCGAGTCTCGTTCCCGATTCCGAACACGTCCACCGAGCATGAGCGTGTGCGAGTGTGTTGTTTACTTTCTGTAAGGCATCGATGAATCCCTGGTATTTCTGGTCAGCTGCTCTCGGGGCCCTCAGTCACGTATGTCTGACGCTAGGCTTCTCTTTGATAGCCGCCGACCGCTCAAGATATGGTATGGTGTGTCCACACGAGCCTGCACTGCCTCGTGCGAAACGTAAACGCATTCCTCGTCTGCGGAAAGGCCCCCTCTTCGTCGTGTAGGTTAGCCGCAGTTTGGCAAACGCATAACGCTGAAACCACGCAGAGGCGTCTAAAAGATCAGTGTACTGCTTATATAAAGCGAAGATCCAGTCAGTCAACGCCCTTGGAACTGTTTGTGAGCCTCTCAGTGTTGCTGGTGCTTTTGCGTGGTGCAGTGCCCCGCGTGCGTGGGCAGTCGACGGGGAAAAGACTATAAGAGGGACGCGCGCGTCAGTTTCCTGCAGTGTATACGGTGCTACTATTTTAAATAGTTATTTCCCTTTGCGATTCACGCAAATGCGATTCTCGCAATCCCACTTAATTCATTGCTTTTATGATAAGCTTGGTTGCATTATTGTTGTATATGTGTAATGATTGTATTATTGTATGCCGTGTGATGCTTGGCTTGATTGCCTTACTGCCTGTACCATTCCTGCTTGGGCTCCATGCCTGCAGTATCTTGTAAATAAAATAAAAATAAATAAATAAAAATTAACAGAAGCTAGACGGTAAGTGGTATGCTTCTCATATATATTGCGTCTAAAGAAGGAAAAGCGACAGTCGCGGAGCATACGGAAGCAGAATCAAGGTTGCCACAAACAGAGCCTGTTTTGACTTCTCAAACAGCGCTGTCGTAAACACAGTTTCTCCCGAAGCTACAGTCAGCATGGCGAAAAATTCAGGCTTGCACAATAGCGACTTTCGCAAATCACGCTCTTTCGCTCTTGGTTCTCTATCGCGATGCTTCAAGGCCGGGTAAGTCCACCACGGGTGGCAGGAAAAGTTTGACAGCCTATAAAAGCACGTGTTACGTTTTCGACGCAAAGTTTAGCCGTCATAAATGCTATCCCAGAACAGTGGTTGCAGACATCCAGTAATATTTCTTACGCATATGTAACAACCGCATCGCACGTAGTTTTCTTCGAATCTCAACGTAACTAACAAAAAAAGTTGAATTTTTAAAGCTGGTTTTACTATTGGTGGAATATGATTCACTATAAGAATTTCAAAAAAAGGTTTCTTCACACTGAACAAGCTATCTCAATCATTACGTTTCATGTTCACTTACGAGCACAAAACGTGGCTCGCACGTGCGAAAGAAAACGTGTTTTGATTGAATCGCCCCTAATAGAAAGCTTCAGCTAATTGTGAAGCTAGATATATCATTATAAAATGCATTTATTCAGTACAAACGAGTGCTTAAAAAGGAAAAGCTTAGCTAATATAGCCCCGGACTAATATATATGCACAAAAACGTTAGAAAATACGTTTTCAACTAACAGTCCCCTAACGCTTAGGTCTGTTTGATATACGGACATTTTATGTACAAATAGGAGAAAACTAACAGTGCACGTTTGTTTAGTAAAAATAACCTGCTAATTATCCCAGAATGTATATTTTGCTTACGTCTGGCGTGTAAAAAACATTCATGCCATAAAAATAATGAAATTCGCAGCCGTTATTGACTCGCCCTCCCATCCGCGCTGACCTGCTGTCGTTATTTTGTTCCGCACAGTCTTTAAAGCACTCGCAAAGTACATTAAAATGTCTTTCACTATGCATGTTTTGTAACACGGGGCACAAACAGTGCCAGTTCAGCGATCTTTATTGGACAAGGTTGAGCTGCCAATTTGCCAAATCTAACGCAGCCGATGACCGTCCAGCCTCAAAACGTTTAATCTCACCGCCCTTATCTCTTTTCTCGCTTTTATGCAGCACTCGGAACATCGCTATATCATGGTTCTGAAGACAAGCATAGCGGCCATGGCCATGTCGACCTTACTTTTGCTTGCTTTGTCAAGCAGTGCGGACGCGTACGGATGTGACCCGTCGGCCTGCTACTCAAAATGCATCAGCCACGGTGCCTCTTCAGGCAGGTGTCTTCGGGGAGTCTGCCAGTGCAGAGTCCACTACAAGCGCAGCATTGAAGGCCACGTTGCGGAAAATGAAAACTAGCAAGCCATCCTATCTGCACCATCCCCATGATGAGCCAGGAAACATTGTACCAAGACGGCAAAACCAAAACCATGTACAGATTCTACAGGACGCTACGTTTGCGGGCTAGAGGCACAGCTGTCCCAGCTACTCTGCGCATTGCGAAGTACGCAGTGTGCTGCATTTCTACCACGAAGTGATAACAAATGTCTTTTTTGTTATAATAGTGCCCCGGGTTGGCGGAACTGTTCTGCTTCCGCTAACAATTGGCCTGTCAAAAAAACGGGGCTCACGTGCTCTGAGCCATGTATCGAACACGAAAGTGTCCAATAGTGATTTCATATTATTGACCAAAATCCATTCGCAGCGCACAGAACTGCGAGACTATTTTGCTATAGCACTTGCCCTAACGCCTGTCTTCTGTTTCAAGCTTTGCTTCCTGAAAGCCACTTCATATTTTGAAGGTCAGATAGATTGAGAAGCTTAAAATATCTTTCGCGTAAGAACATTGCCCTTATGATTTTGACCTACGTGCAATATTAGAGAACAACGTTGATCCAATCCCGTGACACCAAATAAACGCTACTCGAAAGCAGTTGTTCCTGTGTCTTGCGCTTTCCTTCTCTAGTCGGGTTTCTCGCAAATGATGCGGCACTTATGTGCGTTGAACTAAACAATGAGCTTATTACTCAGTAATTTCAACTGTAGCGTTAATAAATATAAAATATAATTGCCACAAATGAGTACGTGAAAGCTTTGCAAGCATTCAGAGTTACCAAACGGCTTCGAGAGATATCACGTTTTAGAATATTTAAAATCCTAAACATTCAGTCCAGGCTTTGTGTTCGACGCAAGTGGGCGTTTGTGTGCTTGAAAATGGTGACCGGCTCAAGGAATAACATCGGTTGCGTGGTCTAACTTTCACGAAATATATCCTGTAAAATGTCAAAGTATTTCAACAGAGAATGGTTGTAAATGATGCTAGAATATCTAAACGCGTGGGAAGAGACTGTATTACTTAAACGCTCTGGTGCCTTCATAGAATTACCAATGGGCAGGTGTGGCAAAAATGATTTCCTTAATAATATTTATGTAAAATCACGGAGCCTAAAAGAAATGCGATTGATCCAAGGGCTGTATCAATGTTTTTATTTTTATTTTTTAGAAGTTTTACGTTCCCATAAAAATGCGGTTTTCACAATGCTCTCTAAATACAAAAAAGAAGAAACCGAGGACTACTAAAATATCTTTTATTATGTCGCATATACTCTATACTTAGAAAAGGACTTCATAGTATTCTGTTTTCGAATGTAGGTATTAAATTTACTGCGTAAAATATGCTAAAGCTCGATAAAAAGTACTCACCAGCGCAAACAACAGAGCAGGAGAGCACTGGAGAAGAGACGAGACAGAGCGCTGAACTGCCAACAATTTATTTCTTGCAAAGGTCTTCCCTTTTATACAGTTACCAGTCGCAATAATCATGCGCGAAATACAATGACATTGCATAAGTACATCACACCGACAAGCAAAGGAACAACATTTCCTTATTGGTGAGCGCGACAGAAGGCGTGCTAACACAAGCATCTTTAAATGAGCAAATCTTTTCTGCCTCTATGATCTCGCGTGTGGTGCGTTCCCTGCATCTAGCAACACTAGTACACTCTGAAAATATTGGCCGGCAGCCACACGTGCTGTAGTGAACGGACAGACGTCCTTGTTTATAGTGATCCACATTGTGCATATGTTTCCTCAGCCTCTCATTTATGCAACGACCTGTTTGGCCGACTTAATACCATCCACACGATAACAGCAGCTGATACATCACATTACAGGTGCAATTTCTGAATTTATTTGCATGTTTTGTAGTGCAACCGAGGGTGGGTCTGGATGGAGGAACGGACAGCTTCCACAGGCAACTCGATTTTTTAGGCGCCGTAATGACCACATTCATATTAACTTGCTGTGCCATGCAATTTCTTGAGATTGTGCGCTATCTTGTGCATATACGGAAAAACGGTGAAAGCCTAACTACCTATGACAGGTGGGACTGCATTTTCAGTCCCTTTGGCCTTAAGTTCACGCAGCAGGCCTTCCGCAACGGAAACTAGCACGTGGTCGGGGTAACCCGCCGACGTCAGCCTTGAAGATTGCTAAACTAAGCTTGCTGTAATCCTTTGCACACTTGCAGGTTTCCCTTCCTCTATTTCTGTTTGAATGTTTGTATTTATTGTATTTTAGGATTTAATAATTTGTTATTAGGCACTAGTGAAGTTCTCGTCTAAAAGTAACATGACGCTTTCTTGATCGGTCCCTTCGCTATATATAGTGAAGGGACCGGCACATACCTATAGGTATGTGCCGCAGTACACAGGACATAAACAAACAGACGCTGAAGAATCCATTATCACTTGAAACTGAACGTTTTTTTTGTTTTTTCGCTATTCTTTGTTATTTATATCTTCAAAGAAATGTGTTTATTTTCTAGTTACCAACATCCTTCATCAAAACCACTACAATATTATTTCTTTAGTTTACCCAAAAACACGGGCAGTTCAACACAGTGGGTATAAGCCATCAAGAATGGCCGTTAAACAAGGGAGCGACCAGCGCCATGGACGCCATTTTTCTAGGTTTGATTATTTTATACATTTTCATCGGAGCAGTTGATCAGCGAAGTGTCGCAACGAGTACCTGTGTCTTCTACGTCACTCGACGTCATTACGTACGATTATGCGAAAGCAAAGAATCAGTCTCTTGTGTCGTGCAGATCAGCCCCAAATAGGATTGCTTCTACATGCATAGAAAGAGAGGTTGAATAGATTTTACATGTCAAGCCTCTTACAACTTCGCATCATCTATGGCCCTAGAACATTTAACCCAGTGTACTAGCTCTATTTAGGAAAATTATTAATTCATTTTGTGTTCACTGTAACTATAATAGAAACTTAACTACACACACGAGCATTCAGTATGCACTAAAGACGTCTCTTTGTATGTTACAATAATTTATTTTTCCACTTAACATTTTTGGTTATTGTTAATTTATTTTCCTAATATATATTGCTTCCTTATTTATGATACACTTAGGGCAAACTTGAATAGAAGAAAGGAGTCATTGCAATAAAGAAAGTATGCAGAACGCAAGCCCACAGCGAATTCAGGTAACACACTGTACAGATTATTTAAACAGGTTTTGATACTTTAAAACAAAAAGAAATTAACTAAACAAGTTCAGGGGTATATGTAGGAGGTAATTGTCGCCGTTCTCCAGCTAATGCTTCGTGGAAAATCTGGCTTCTATTATGGAAATCTCCGATTATGGAAATGCTTCGAAGTGGTATGTATACTTGTTTAAAATAAAGTGGTTAACGATTTTGAGTACTTAGTACTCAACTATGGGAGAGCATAAAGCTTTCCCGAGGGCCATGCCGGGTTAGTGTGGGTGTGTGTGCGTGTGCGTGCGTGCGTGTGTACGATGTACCCTATATTCTATGAGAGAGCAGAAAGCCGTCCCGTCGTTGGCCATGCCGGGTTAGTGTGCGTGTGTACAAAAAGTTGTTAACGCTTTAGAGTACGATGTGCTCTACTATGGGAGAGCAGAAAGCCGTCCCGTTAACAACATTAAGGTTGTTGTAGTGTTCTTGTAAGGCCCATGGGCCTTACAAGAACTCTACTGTTTAGCACCATAACGGTGCTTGAACAGTTAGGCATTTGCAGGTTGGCACGCGTACGGAAAGGACATATCTATCTAGAAAAAGCATATGCGATGACATGCTGGTAATTCATGTTAACTTTAGTGATACAAAAAAGAGACAAGTTTACTAGGTGGGGTTTACAATATTGTTTTGGCAGCTGCAACAGTTTGAAAGTCTTTACTACTCTATACAACAAAATAAAAGCCAGTTTTGTCACTTTTTGACCGGTTCCCTGCACTGAAAAAGAGCAGAATTTTTCTGTGAAGCTAATGTAATTTGGCGGACAATGACAGAACCTAACTGTTTAGTTTCTTACTTCCAATTTTTTCTCGCACATCATTCTACTGAAATACGCCTTCAAAGAAATGATAAATGTGCAGCGAAAGTTAAGTCATCATGGATAATTATATTTGCACTAACGCGTAAAATATTGATACCCTTATTTCGCAATATATACTCTATATTCCTATACTTTCGCATCTCTAGGTATGCAACGTATATTGCTCTTCTTAAATTTTCAATTACCCTTCTTAGGAGGCAAACATGTTCTACCGTACCATAAACGAAGTTGGTAGAGGTTTATCATTAAAGACCCTATGACCTGCAAGCATCGATATAACACAAATGGATCAGATAACGCAAATGCACAACGTTCTTTCATTGTAAGCTTCATAAACAATTCGTTTTCGGCATTTGTGCTGCTTGGTTTTTACCTGTTATATGCACGCTGTCTGTTTGCATCTGTGTGTTCTTCTTTGGATGAATGTATGCGAAACTTCATTGTTAGGCCTGAGGTGCACGACTCAACGCGCAGAGTGTCGGTCCCACGTTGGGGCAGCCAACTCAAACTGACCACCTCATCTTAAGCTTTTTTTTCTTTATAGCGGCACTCGTTTGTCCCTCGCAACCATAGTAGTAATGTGTAACAAGTATCACAATTTGATCTCCAAGGTGGTGCCGTTGATTAACAGACCATCGCGCTAGCCAATTGCGCCACGGAGACAGTCGGTGGTGGTGCCGTTGAGAGATTTCTTCTGTTCGTTGTTGAACAATAATGCCAATGGCTGCTATGGGGGAATGAGAGACAGGAGAATTTGGCTTTTAGTTAACGCACACGCTGCGAATTTTTTATTGTTCAACAATGCACAGAGGACAGAAAGGGTTGCTACGTTATACTCGCTTGGCGTAATCTCCCAGGTTTCAAAAAGGTTTAGCGAGCGTTGGGTCGCAGTGCCATGAATACAGTGAACTAGTACATACCATGAACTCGAGGTGGTTAAAGGTGGGAAGTAGACATGAAACACAAGTCGTAAGAAAGTGTGCGTGTGCCTTCTCTCGTCCAGTCCTTGAAATGTTCACTGAATCGCGGTGCTTCTCTACGAGGAATATATAATGAAAAGATGCGAGATAGTGGATGCGGATAGCGGGAGTGCTGAATAGGGGGACGAACGGACACACAGACATAGGCATGGATGGACGCATGGATGGCTGCACGGATGAACGTGTGGACGCACGAACAGACACACACACGGACGGGCGGATGGACGCACGGGCGGCCACTCAGACGCACGCATGAATGGGCGGAAGCAAGAACTAATGGACGGACGGATGCTTATCCCCTCTATTCGTCATTCACACTGTGGATATGCTGCCATTTTTTTTGACACCGTTGTTTTTTTGTTTCCCGATTGACTTATATAGGGGTTTGTTCTCTTTCAAGAGATTCTTTTGGCAAACATTGAACTGCCGAGAATTTTTTGTTATTGCTCTTGTTTCTGTTAAGTGGCATTAAAAGTAATTATACATATTTACGTTGTAGAACATAGCAGATTAGGAAGCTATTACGACGGTTCCTGGAGTTTTCTATTGCAGCGGGATCAAATGCGCTACGTGTTTCGAATGAAGGAAGCCGGCAGTGCAGAATGTGACTGCGTTTTCAAAGTGTTTCAAAGTGCATTTTCAAAGTCGCAGGTGGACGTTATGAAAGGGCAGAGCCTCGCATAAATAATGCCCGGTCTTCAATTTACCTTCAGTCCGCAGGAACCTCGACCATTGCGTATACTACATCGTTCTAAAACTAACACTGCGTTGAACTCACATAAATAAGATCCATATTGGTGGCTGACAATCTGTGACTTCATAACCGAATACACGACGCCACAAGACGCTGCCACCTTTCGAGGCCTATTAGACCTAGAAAGCCAGGTAGCACTAGCTTGGCACAAACGCTCATGGGGTGGACAGTGAATTGTGCTTATAAAAAATGTTAAACAATTTCGAGAACTTCCTACTCAACTATGGGAGAGCACTGAGCCGTCACGCTAAAAGAACTATGGCGAGCTGCGACGTCGCACACTGTATCCTAGCTTGTGCAAAAAAAAAGCTTCTTTATTTGCTCCACTCCGCATGTGTAGTATATGATGCTATATATTCCCGTATTGAAACGCGCAAGTGTTCTCATGCCCTCGGTGACTATGGCGTTTCGCTGAATAAACAGCAAGGTCTCCTGTAACCTCTAAGGCCTAATTTCTTTCCTCTACAACTATACAGCCACCCTTGCTCAACACAGGTGTGGAGCTCCGTTCGTTTTATTGAAAATTCAAAGACCAAAAGCCTAGAATACTTTCTGCGCTAGTTAGAAAGCTCCGGTGTTATTTCCTCTTAAGGCAATGAGAACGAACAAAGTTGGTGTATGCGTGATTTACCTGCTATTTCTCTCTTTCTTTCCTTCCCTATTTCTTTCTTCCTACATTCCTTTTTTCCTTTCTTCTCGCTCTCTTTTCTTTCATTCTTTCTTTTTCTGTGACATCACGCTGTGCTCCCTGTTAAGTTCTGTTCTGCACGCCGGATTTGGACAATCACTCACGTGTTCAGCTGCACGACACTTACGTAGCCACGCAAAACAATGACTTCCACACGCGAAACAACAAATCGAACAATTAAAGGCACACAGAAGAGCGACAGCGTCAAACAAGAAGTGACCTGGACAAAACATCAGATTTTCACATAGGAACTAGCCGACCAGATCAGGAGACCGCACAGAAATACGCGTTTAACCAGTGCGTAATGCAAGACTTGTGAATTCCCGCATTTTTGTGCAATCACCGACTCCTGGTGTCTCGCTAACTCTGTCGCCGCCCTAGTAATCTGTACAATATATAAGTTTCCCTTAAAAATGAACGCAAAGATAGATAGATAGATAGATAGATAGATAGATAGATAGATAGATAGATAGATAGATATATAGATAGATAGATAGATAGATAGATAGATAGATAGATAGATAGATAGATTAGACAGACAGACAGACAGACAGACGGATATAAGAAATAGATAGATAGATAGATAGATAGATAGATAGATAGATAGATAGATAGATAGATAGATAGATAGATAGATAGTGCTTTATTAAGACCGTGATAGCACCCGCCGCAGTGGAGCAGTGGTTCCAGTGCTTCGGTTGCTGATCCATAGGTTTTGTGTTCGATTCGGGCCATGGCGGTCGCATTTAGATGGAGGACAAAAGGTACAATCCCACCTACTGTGCAATGCTAGTACACCTTAAAGAACTCCAGATGGTTAAGATTGCCAGAGCTCTCCACTACAGCAATCTCTAAGCATTTTTTCTTGGGGGGGGGGGGTGACAGGAATTGCTAGATATTGTCATTATTATTATTGCCCATTGATAGCGTTCTGAGCATGTGTGTTTATAAAAAGTGGTTAACGATTCAGAGTACTTGGTACGCTACCATGGGTACGCTAACATTCTCACCTAATGCAACTGAATACATTTCGACAGTGAGTACAAAGCGCACACGAGGAAAGACACACATAAGGCAATCTCTATATTGCACAAAGTTTCCAATCTGAAATTTTTTCCTCCATGTCCTTTTTTTTGGTGTTGAATTGTGTTCATGCCAAACCTATGGTCTCAGCTTTCGGAATTGACATCTGTTGCAAATCTTTTACATCGCGACAACTTTATGTGGCAGCACATTTGAAGCTACGTCTGAGTAGCTTCTGCACATGTGTTACTACGCTAGGTAGTCCGTTTACATACGATTTCGGTTATGGTCAGTGAGTTTCAGCATGAGTATCCACATGTGCGTTTTTGCACAAGCATTCAACGATTTAGGGCCGAAGCTTCTTATAGCGGCATCTGTTTGTCTCTCGTAGTCGTAGTAGTAGTCGTAGTGTGTAACTAGTATTACATTTTGACCTCCAAAGTGGTGCTGGTGAGAGATTTCTTCTGTGCGTTGTTGAACAATAAAAAATTCGCAGCGTGCGCCTTCACTAAAAGCCGAATTCTCCTCTCTCTCATTCCCCCTTAGCAGCCATTGGCATGTACATTGAGCACTATCTGACAAAAAAGGGTTGCTACGTTATACTCGCTGGGCATAAACTCCTTGGTTTTAGGAAGGTTTAGCGAGAGTTGCGCCGCAGTGCCATGAATACGGGGAACAAGTATATACCATGAACTCGAGGAGGGTGGAAGTAGACACAAAGTGCAAGCCGTAAGAAAGTGTGCGTGTGCCACCTCTCCTTTAGTCCTTGGAATGTCCACTCGATAGCGGTGCATATGCGGAATATATAGCCAAATAGCCACTAAACAAATTGAGAAAGTAATCACTGAGGATAATAAAACAGTGTGGACATACACGAATATAATTAGACTGTTTGAGCTAGAGCTTGCTAAGGCACGTGACAAGTCACCCTGGAAATGAAGACACAAACCCAAAAATTGGTGGGATGAGGAAGTTAAGAGAGCCATAGCAAAAGGTCAGATAGCCTCTAGGGAACACAGACATGCTGAGCAGCAGGGTGTACCGACAGATAATGTTGAAAGAAAATGGGAAATCTTTCTAAGCTGTAGAAGGGATGCATCCCTTCTGATCAATGAAAAGTTTAGAAGAAAGGGAGCTCAGAGGCTGGCAGAAGTACATAAAAAAGATAGAAAGGCAGCTGCGAAATTTTGGAACCTTTTAAACTCCCTAAGAAATGAGGCGAGCCTAGAGCAGAGGTTTATAACTACAACTCAAGGTGCTAGGGTAAAAGGGTATGGAGCTATCGAATATATAAGAACACGGGTGACAGAAAAATTTCAACAAAGAAGTGCTTTATTCACCACAATAGACAAGGATGAATCAAGTGGCGCAATGGCACCATTTTCACAACGAGAGTGAGAAAGGGCTAAGAAGAGGGTTCCTAGTAGTACATCAACAGGTGCAGATGGCATTCCAATTGTGCTGATAAAGACATTAGCTCCGAGGTCTAAGCAGGCTTTGAGAGAAGCAGTGAGAAATATAATAATTTATGGTGAAGTTCCCGATGGATGAAAACTTAGCAGGATGAACATGATCTATAAACGAAACGGGGACAAAGCTGACATAAACAACTACCGTCCTATAACAGTGACATCAGTACTCTACAGGCTGGCGATGCAGATTATAAAGGAAAGACTGCAGGCATGGGTAAAGGATGAGGGGGTGCTGGGGGAACTGCCGAATACGTTTCGGAAACACAGGAGGCTGGAAGACAATCTTTTCTCCCTGACGCAGTGCATCGAAATAGCAGAAAGAGAACACAGGCCCCTGTGGCTAGCATTTTTGGATATCAAGGGAGCGTACGATAACATGGTTCAGGAGGAATTGTGGGGAATATTGGACACACTAGGCGTGGAACATGTAGTCACTCATCTTTAAAAGATATGTATAAAGGTAACAAGGTAGTTATAAAGTGGGAAAAACAGGTATCTAAGCCTGCAGAGGTCAAACGGGGGCTTAGGCAGGGGTGTCCTCTGTCACCCTTATTATTCATAATGAACCTACAAGGATTAGAGGCCAAATTAGAGGGAAATGGACTGGGCTTCAACCTCTCATTCTTAAAACAAGGAAAACTCATTGAACAGGCACTACCAGCATTGATGTACGCAGATGATATAGAGCTAATGGCTGACAACAAGAAAAATTTGCAGAGATTGGTGGACATCTGCGGTGATGTGGGAGATAGGTTAGATTTCAGGTTCCGTAAACAAAAATCAGCAGTCATGATATTTAATGACAATGAATGTAGTGAGCTTAGAATACAGGAGATCACGCTAGAGATAACAGATAAATACAAATTTCTGGGCGTATGGATGAGCAATGGGGCCGAGTACCTAAGGGAACACGAAATATACGTGACGACTAAAGGTAACAGGAATGCAGCGGTAATGAAAAACAGGGCACTGTGGAATTACATTAGGTATGATGTTGTGAGAGGAATGTGGAAAGGGGTCATGGTTCCTGGTCTGACGTTCGGCAACGCGGTCTTGTGCATGAGATCAGAAGTTCAAGCAACATTAGAAATTAAGCAACGTGGAATAGGTTGCCTCTCCTTAGCTGCTTACGGGAATACAGCAAATCAGGGAGTCCAAGGTGACATTAGATGGACATCATTTGAGGGCCGGGAAGCTAGCAGCAAGATAAAATTTGAGAAGCGATTGAGAGAAATGGGGGAGGAGCGTTGGGCTAGGAAGGTATTCAGCTACTTGTACATGAATGTCGATACAAAATGGAGGAAGCGAACCAGAAAATTGACTAGTAAATACTTGGAAAACAGCAGGGGCCAAGTGAGTGAGTAAAAACTTTATTAAACATGTCCGGCGTTATTGAGTGGGGTAGGGCTACAAGCACGCCGGCCCAGCCTTGGACCCGGGCGGCATCCTGGGCTTGCCGGACGGCCCACAGTTGATCGGCAAGGTCGTGGCTGAGCAGAGCCGCCTCCCATCGCGCCTCGCGGTTCGAGACTGCCATGTCTACCGGGTTCGTAGGGGACTGCTGCGCGTTACCGGTACACTTCCACAGCATGTGCTGCAGCGTCGCTCTCGCTCCGCACGCCTTACACGCGTCGGACGTATAAATGCCTGGGTAGCAGAGGCGAATGATCACCGGATTCGGGTACATGTGTCTCTGTAGTTGTCTCCAGGAAACCTGCTGTTTCTTGTTTAGTTTGGCGTGGGGTGGTGGATATTTGCGTCTGTTCAGTCTGTAGTGTTGCGTGATGTCTCTGAAAGTGGTCATGCGATCCCCCCACGTCCATTCCCGCATCGCTGTCAAAGTGTGCGAGACATCGGGCAGGAGCCAAACCAAAAAGATTTATCAGTGAAGAAGGTGAAGCAAGCTGAGACCGATATGTGGAGAATTGGCAAGATTAAGAAGTGCGCACTAGAGATCTATTGAACGTTTAAGCACGAAATCGCCAAGGAAACAATCTCTAATAATACTCAGGGTAGTTCTCTACTGTTTGAGGCCAGGACGGGAATATTGCGAAACAAGACATATTGGACCAAATGCGAAAGGGTAGACACGGTATGGAGTGCGTGTAGAGAAGAAACGGCCGACCACTTGATTATGTTCTATAAAGGGCTTTACCCTACAGTTCAGGATGATGGCTTAGAGTTTTTCTAAGCACTGGGGTTTAGGGACAGGGAGGGCAAAAGAGACTTTGAGCGGGTAGAATTAACTAAAAGGAGGTTATCTGATTGGTTGCTAAAGTCAAGGCACGAGTGAAAATTAAACCCTTCACTGCAAAGTACGAATCCTCAACCTCCCTATTCAAAGGAAAAAAATAAATCTAGTTTTTGGTTCATTAAGTATTACGGCTTGGTGGCGCTAACCACCGCCCGATCTAAAGGGTACCGCCATATCCATCCATCCATGTCGGTAGCGCTGGGAGGCACATCGCTTGATCCCCTGTGCGTCGTGTGCTATCAGCGTCATCGAAACCCGAACAGCGACAAGTCTTCACGATGGTATAGTGTCCACTGCGAAGTTATCGCCACGCACAGGCACGCATGTATGCGCAGAGCACCCGAACAGGCCGCGCACAACTATAGCTGGTGGTAATAAGACGGTGCTCACAACACTATCGCGAAGGCTTTCCGCTGTTCAGCTTTCATCGGACGGTCACAGTATACATCAGTTTACCAGCGTCACCTTGGAACAGGAACTGCTTCGGACGAAGCATATGCTTGCGATGCTGTAGGATGATGCTTTCGGTACACAAGCCGATGATGGTTCTTGGCCGCCGCAGGCTCTGGTGATTGTCATACGATCTGGTTCCTTGGACAGGCGGAGTCTGCAGTGGGATGACAGTGAACGTGTAAGAGCCGGAGCGCCCGGAACACAAGCCGGCGACGCTCGTTCCCAGCTCACGCGCTTACAATTGAACAACCAGGGCTTGCTTGTTCCCATATGCCTTGGCTCGTGCCGTCAATGGGGGATTGTTCATGAAACTGGAGGTTATTGCAATAGGTAAAAAGAAATTTCAAATTTGTTGAAGAAAAAGTACTTATTCAGTCATCTAGGGAACGTGAGAGTGAACATTCATAAGATGACCTGGGAGTAAAATAGTTAAAGAAGTAAAAATTAAAATGAATAAATGAATGGTGGTTCCCAAGAACTATAATTTTGATATCAAAAAAAGAAAATCCAACAAGCGAGTCTTGTGTCTCTCAAAAATTCAGAAACCGCTATGCAAACGCCCCTGTTGCTGTGGCCCAGGGAAGAGCCAAAGGAAATGATGTTTTCAGAATTGAGACTGTTGCTTTCACAAATGAGAGTGTTGGGTATAATTTCGAAATGTTTCTTCCTGTGGCTTGTGAAGCGTCAGAATAAGTAAAAAATGATCGATGTTTTCTGGCTCATGACAGTAAAAGCAAAGAGGATTTGGTAACTGACCAGACCTGTGTAAATAAAACTTGAGAGGCGGAGCCGAACATCGAAACTTGGTGAGCACACTTCCAATTTGCGAGAGGGGCACTAATAAGACGCGAGATGGTTGTACTTGGAGTGTTGACTAGATGGACGAACGGACACACATAAAGATGCACGGAGAGACGCCCGGATGGCTGCACCAACGGATGGACGCATAGACGGACTCAGGGGTGGACGCATGGACGAACGCAGGGACGGACGCACAGATGGACGTGCGGATGCACGAACAGACGCACGCACGCACGGGCAAACTGACGCACGGATGGTTACACAGACGCGCGCATGGACGGACGCAAGCAAGAACGAAGGGATGGATGGATGCTTTGCCCCACTCTCCATCATTCACTCCGTGGATATGCTGCCATTTTTTATGTTATTTTGGGCCAATATTACCAAATATAGTTTTTATAGACCTTTTCAAGGTCTACAAACACAGCCCTTTGGATACTTCCGGTTTTGTCCACAGATGTGCTCTAATAGCATTGGTGAATCACAAGAGATTTAAAAAATAGCCCACTAATTTTCTCCAGTTTCTTTTTTTATTTGGCAAAATATATCCAAATAAATGTTTTTGAAGCTACATAAAAAATATAAGACATTCTTTTGTACTCTACGCACGTTTATTTTATGTGAAAAACAAAAAAGCAAGTTTTTTTACGTTCGGAAAGATATTGAAACGTGCTTTCAGCTTCGACGTTAGGAGCTGGTAAATGAGGCGACCACTAGTTTTTTTTTTCTTCTAGTGGGAGGGGGGCTAGAATGTCTGTGACCTAGAAACCGTCTCTATAGCTTTAATCGAAAGCAACGACAAGCCTTGAGATACTCATCGATGTACCACTGAAGGAAAAATGCATGGAATCATTTCTGTACTCCTGTGCCGATTCCATTATAACGGTAACCAACCAGTAGTTCAAGCCACGTGTAAAGCGATCACAATGCAGTAATGCTTGCATTTGTTTGGAAGGTTGCTCGCCAAACTGCTTATGCTCGGGAAAGGTTCCCTGGAATGTACGCTAGACGCACAGCTGTGCCGTGTTCCCTTTACACGCCCACAGTAATTTTCATGAAGTAGGGAAGAGACTTTTGTTTCACTATACCATTTGTCATTCTGGTGATAAACAAGGTACCTACTACGCATCTGTAAGGTATTACAAACAATTCGGGCTCGAATAAGGCTCATACGTCTACAGGTGGACCCCTAAGAGAGAGCCTGCGAAGCAGAGGTGGTACGCAAGCGGCAGCAAGAAAACCTCGACTTGAGACCTCTATCAACACTGCCATCAACTTTCAACTGAAGCATCTAAATCAAGACCTATATACTTCACTGACCTCTACGTTGTAACATTGAAAGAAAAACGTGTCCCATAGTTTTGTATTCAGCAATGTTGTCCTTGTGTATACCTGCATCGATATGTAAATGATTACAAGTAATGTAATTGCTCCTGCGACAACGTGTCACGCCTTTATATGATAGTATGATAGTAGACAGACAGACAGACAGACAGACAGACAGACAGACAGACAGACAGACAGACAGACAGACAGACAGACAGACAGACAGACAGACAGACAGACAGACAGACAGACGAATAGGCGACGGATGGACGCACGGATGAACCTCATTGCAAATAACTGCAGTGTGCAGCACATGCTTTCTAAATACGTCTTAAGATGTATTCATATGCAACCTTACACTATGCGAGGGACGTGCATAGACTCAGGGTTTGCTAACTTTGACTACAGCCAGTACAAGAACCTCTTTCGCTTCATTTCACGGACCATAAAGCCGCAATAATGAAGAGACCTCGCAATCCAGCCGCCCGGACATCGAATAAATAAAAAGAACAAACGAACATGATTGATGATTGATATTTGACGTTTAATGTCCCAAAAATACCATATGATTGTGAGAGTCGCGTAGTGGAGGGCTCCAGAAATTTCAACCATCTGTGGTTCTTTAACGTGCACCCAAATCTGAGCACACGGGCCTTCGGCATTTTTGTATCCATACAGCGAATGAACAAGACCAAAATAAAAGTTTATTTGTATATTATACGAGGAGTCCAATGACTTTCTCATGATGTAGTGGGATAACTTTTCACGGGAGAGTTATGGTTTACCAATCACCTCCCCCTCTCAAGCTTTGCCTGCTTATTATTATTCATTCCGTGGATATGAAGTGATTATTTTTGTGCACAGTCAGCCGCATATTAGGCATGACGTGCCTGTAGTCCAGGCAGGGTTTGCCAATGGTGGTCTTCCTAAGTGCCGAGAATCGCTTCCACTGTAGACACTGACGGGTATAGTGTTACAGTACGCGATCATTACCGTGTTTGTATCATAAACAATAGCAACCAAAATATCGACCAAGTATGAAACACAATTTAAGAAACAGGTCATTCATGAAAAGGTCGGCTGCAACCGAGCGACACCACTGTTTCTTACTGAGAAAGCGAAAAGGTGAAATGACATCTCAATACCAGAAAATTAGAAACAGCAAAAAAAACAAAAATATCACTTAGAATGACCTTTCTTGACAGCATCGCGGACAGTGTTGAGCATAATTAGAAGCCGGATTATTAGGCACTGAAAAACGGGTCTTAATCACCAGAAATACGCGGGCAGGACACTGTTTCAGGCCCCCAAAATTGTAATAATATGCAAATAACTTTGACAAAATCAGGTTTTCAAAAAAAGGGTGTTGGAACTGTGCCTTAGAGAAAAGCAAACAAAAGTGTTTTGGGTTATGGTGGTACAAGGCACAATAGTTTACCGTAGCCATGCATTTTTTTGCTACAGAGGGTTCACTGAATACAGTCCCTCTTTTTCTAGTCCAGCATGGTGAGTTGAATGCCCACCGATGAATAAACATTCACCTGTGTATTTTTCTTTCCGGCAGGACTGAGAACGACAACATGAGAGCAAATATCTGGAGCACTGGTAGGCCACAGCAGGGTCTTTTTGCCTCGTATTTACTTATTTTCATTTCATTTCGCTTTATTTTCAATTCCAACATTATAGATAAAAAACTGTTTGGACCCATAGCCGAAGGCTAGAATAGGGTCCAATAATGCGATACAAAACGGCACAGTATCCAAACGATAGCACAAGGCAACAATAGCACATGTAGCAAAACCACACTGGGTGAATTTATGTTGTCTCTGTGAACACATTAAAAGGCTCTTCGCCAGTTTTGACAATTTTGAGCGGTCAAGAGAAATGCATGCACTGGGCGCTCACAATGTGATCTGCAATTATACATGCCTCGGAGAGAGGGGAAATGTCACGCTGAACGCCGCTTTACCTTCAGCTCACGAGGGCGCACCCCAACAATGTGGAGGGGACGTATACAGGAATGGTACCGCGCACGTCAAAGCAGTACAAGACACTGCGAAAAAAATTCGAAGAGAGGTGTGTCATTTGCGCAATCTATTGCTGGAATAGGAGTATCACTGTTGACAGAAATATCAAAACATAATTGGAATATATGCGCGTACATACATACATACATACATACATACATACATACATACATACATACATACATACATACATACATACATACATACATACATACATACATACATACATACATACATACATACATACATACATACATACATACATACATATTCATACAAAGAACTTTACTTAAGCACCAGAGGGACTAGTTGAACGAGGTCTTAAAGCCCCCTCAAACAGTCGACGGCTCCTTCCAAGTCGGCACAGGAAGATGAAAACAATCCGCAATGGACCGAGCCCTCTGGACAGCCAGTAGTTATACGCCCAAGTCCGGGCTGTGGAAGCTCCACTGCCACGAGCCTTCATCGCATAAATCAGCGCCTACATTCACACCCACATTCACCCACGGGACGGCTTAGTGCTCTTTCATAGTTGAGTAGGAAGTACTCGAAATCGTTAAACATTTTTTTAAACACATTCGCAGGGCACTGCCAGAGCATGTGGGTTAGCAAGCAAATATTGAGGCCACAACGAATACACCCTTCGTAGAAGTCCGGCTCTATCCTGTGATACGTTCGTGGGCAGAGATATGTGCCCGTAATTATAGGTGCCGAAAAGTTATTCCCTGAGCTTTATTGAGCCAAGCATTAGGAAGAGGAAAACACCTCTGACTGAGCTTGTAGCTGGACGTAGTCTCATGGAACATTCCTAAAGGATCCTTGCTGAGGTCAATGTCCCCCACCACCCAGACGCTTCACCACCCCCCACACGACTCATGCATTCACGTGCAAGGGGTGAGCGCTGACATTAGGATTAACCCCATAATGCCCTCAACGTGCGCTGGAAACCAAGAGATAATAAGACTACCAACCCATCTAACTTGTCTGCAACCACTCCGAATGAGCCTGGCCGCCTGCTGCAAAATTAAAGCTCCAGAGAAGGCACGGACGCCTGACCTTGAATCCGAGTAAATCACAGAAGGCACTTCTGCTGCCTGAAGAGCTAACGCGTAGGCGACCTCCACCGGAACTGCCACCTGATCTGTACAGGTCGAAGACCGTTGATAACTGACACACCAAATGCCCGTCGCGTATTGTACTGCGCAGCGTCCACAAAAAGCACCGCTTTAGTGCTAATACCTTTGTAGTGTCGTTGTAGTGTCATCATCACCATCATCATTTCTTGATCACCGCGCCGCGCCTCTCGCGCAGCTGATGCTGGCTCGAGCTGCGCGAGGATTAGAACAAGCTATGGGCATTGTCACGCCCGCTATTCAACTCCCGGTTGCGGAACCTTCACCCTCCCCGATGACGAAGGCGACTGTCGACCAGCTTCAATGCTCTGCACGTCCTGCCAGCAACGACCACCATCGTCCTCGCAGTTTCTCGCAGCTGAAGTTAAAGCCACAAGCCATCAACCACAGCCAAGCTTCCAAGACGCTTCGACTATGACTGACGCGCTTGAGGACGACGTGCTCGGTCCGCTTCAGACAGGGCTCACCAGGCATACCACGCCTGCGGTGGAGCAATCTAGGGGGTGTTGGCTAGAGGCAGCCATCAATTATGCAGACCTGCACGCCAACCCTCGTGCGCGGACTACCGGAGGTCATTACACGAGCACAGGTTTCCCGTCCAATACTCCGGGCGAGCCCACGCTGACTGGGTTCAACCACCACTATTCCCCGGAGCCTTTGCCTCCGGACGGCAACAACCAGACGTGTGTCCACAACGCCAGCTCTTGTTTCACAACCGCGACGACGCTCATACCTCTTACGTGTCTACCACCCGTTACCCTACGTCAGCGACGACAACGTGCTTGGCGTCACACATTGCGGCAACTTTTGAGCCGCCCTGCTGCGCAGCCACGAGTTACAGTCACAGCCCTCAAGACGGCGCAAGCGCCTACTCGGCCTATCCGACACAATTTCCTACCACTAGTCATGTACCCGACTGCCCACCGTACACTTGGCGGCATTGTTAGGACACGTTCCTGCGTGCGCCGGCACGTCTATCTATGCCGGCACGTCAGACACCACTCGACTTTGAGGTCTGTGTTGCGTCGACCCCAACGTCAAAACCCGCAGTGCCGACCCTCTGCCGACGTTAACAGCATGACCTCGCGACACACGGTCCACTCTCGGCCTGTCCGACCAGGTCATCGTGAGACCCGCTTGTCGGCAACCAAAGTGACCCGGCACTTCCTTATTCGTCCCTTGCGCTTCTCCCAGAGTCGCCCACCGCAGACACACTGCTTACCGATGGCCCATAAACGTTGACAACCTGGACTTGCCAAATGAACGCTTTATGGATAGTCGTTCATGTATATAGAGTTGTCGCTCTCTTTTTTCATATACCTTCAAATCGCGCAAAGCGCAAGGGGAGAGCCCTGTAGTGTCATTGTAGTGTCATCATCACCATCATCATTTCTTGATCCCCGCGCCACGCCTCTCGCGCAGCTGATGCTAGCTCAAGGTGCGTGAGGATTAGATCAAGCTAGCGCACTTGGTGTGTCGGAGGTGGACAGCCACCGCGGCTCCGTTTGAGGCGTGGAATAAAGTGGCGAGAGAACGACACGACCACGTTGGCCGCCGTCCCGTCTTCTCCTCTAGCTACACCTTAGTACCTACTTTTTGAAGGACAGCCCGAGCTCGAGCCACACGGTGGCCTGCATGGTGCAACGGATGAACGTAAGCGGAATAGGATCCAACGTGATATCCTCTCGCTCGTCACGTGTGAGCTGAACACCTTCAGGCACCACTATCCTAGGAGCCGCAATGCCAGCCTCATCCAAGATCATCAATTAACCTTGGTGCTGGACAGACGAGCTACCTGTGCCGCAAAGTGCGATTCAATCAGCTCATGAACTGTGTTGTGCAAACAAAGCTTTATTAGCCGCTCAGTGCTAGTAGTCTGTGGAATTCCCAGAATCGTATTGAGCCCAACCCTGATTAGCATATCAATCTTCTTCTTCGCTGTCCCATTCCAGTGCAAACATGGAACCGAATAACTTACATTACTAATAAAGAACGCGTCAAACACCCGTAGGAATAAATCCTCTCTAAAACCACCGCGCTTGCTCGTAATTCGAGTGTGCAGGCGCAAGATGTTGTTCGCCTGACCCCTCAGTCACTCGATTTCGCCGTCATTACAGCCTCGCGCGTCAATCCATAGACCCAGGATCTTCATAGAATTCACTCTTGGAACTACCATCCCCTCTCGAGACCGCAGCTTCACCGGGAAACAATTCAAAGACTCGAGATTCCGCATACCCTGGCGCGCCTTCCCTTACACTAAGAGCTCCGACTTTTTCGGAGAGAGGGCGAGGGTGAGGCCCGTATCCTCTAGAAAACGCTCAGTGACGTCCAGCGCCTCCTGCAGAGACCCTTCAAGCATGGCCAGAGAGCCGCCCGTGCAACACACGGTAATATTGTCCACATAAATAGCATGCCCAACACCAGGCACTCCTGCTGTAGCAGTTCCGACAGCCTGTGCAGAGCAATATTGAAGAGGCAAAAGTGACAAAACCGACCCTTGGGGCGTGCCCCTTTCTCTTAACTCATACTCGTCACTGGAGACTGAGCCAAACTGCGAACGTGCTCTCTACCCCGCAAGAAAAAATTGCGTGAACCAATAAAATTTCGGTTCCAAACTCAAACACAGGATTTCTCTCAGGATGTGCTCATGAGAAAACGTATCAAATGCCGTAGCAAGATCTAACGCCAAAATCCCCTTGACATCACGCGTATGATTATCCAGAATGGCCTGCTGACTGAGGAGAAGGGCATCCTGAGTGTACAACGCTGGCCGGAAACCGACCACATTGTGTCTGAAGAGTTCATGTTGCTCTATGTACTCCGTGGCCCGATTATGAATCGCATGTTTGGCAACTTTCCCTAGAGACTGTGTTACTAAAATCGGACGCACATTGTCTACATGTGGAGGTGTGGATGTTTAGCTGGCTTAAGGATGAGAACCACCGTGACAGTACGCCACTCAATCGGCACCTGCCCAGTAGCCCACACGTCATTAATTTCTTTTGTAAGAATTTCAATCAACTTACGGTCAAGGTTATTTACGAGTCTATTTGCGATCCCGTCCGCACCAGCAGCAGGTATACCATTAAGGCTAAACAGAACATGCCTAATTTCGGACACCGTGACAGGAGAATCAAGCTCCGGCCTGTCAGCACCCTCGGTCAACGCGTCACTCCCAGTCACATTTTTCTTTTTAAGAGTCATGTACTGGGTGGCAAGATCATGGGCCATCTCCGCCTCCGCCATTCCCATATGAAAGTGCTTCCTAATGATCAGATCCGTTGCCAGGCAAGCCGCCTCCTTGAAGGCCTTGTCATTAGGAAGTCTCTTGAGCAGGCCTCACCTGCTACCTCTACGCATTCGGCGGTCCGTCTCATAACACTTCTCCATTCATTGTGGCCGGCCAAGCTCTTTGGCCTAAGTGTCAATTTCTTTATTGAGCAAGGGTATCCTCGCCCTAAGCCTCTTATTAAGCCTCTGCGTACGCCACTGACTAAGTAGGCCATTTTTACCTTGCTGTAAATGCGCCAGTCTTGAATCCCTTTTCGGAACTTCCAACCACGTTTCAATCTCCTTCGTAGTCTTTCTACTGTGCGCTACTGCTGACAGACATGCCCTGCAAAATCATCGTCATCCGAAGTATCCTCGCCTCTAATGCGCCTAAAGAGATCACAGTCCACATATCTGTGCTTAAAAGTTGGTGGTAGCCGTATCCCAATAAGCGTCTCCAGAATGAAGTGATCACTGCCCAATTCCTCCTGCAAGTTACCCCACTCCCCGTCCACATCCCTTAGGAATATCAGATCAGGAGTGCTATCTCTCTTAACCGAACCTCCCTATCTCGTTGAAAACCTAGGATCCGTGATTAGCGTCAACCCAAACTCCAAGGCCCGATTTAATAAACACATACCCTTAACAGTACTGCGGGGTGTCCCCATTCCATATTGGGAGCGTTAAAATATCCTGCAACAACCAAGGCATTACCCCTGCATTCCGAATCGCAGCCGAGAGCAACGTCCCAAAGTCTCTCTGCATGTCTGACGGAAAACTATATACTTTCAAAACAAAAATACAAGCCACCAACTGGGCTTCAAGCCGAGACTTGTACTGAGGTATATCATGTGCGAGGAAACACAACACTTTTGCAACTAGGACTGCTATCCCCCGTCCCGTGTCTCCACGGCTGGCGACAGCTTGGTACCCAGGAAACGTCAACAGCGTTTCCTGTAAGCGAATGACCTCCGGCTTATTTTCTGCCGATTTCACTAGCTGGACCAGTGCAGCTCTACGCTTGCTGCAACTGGCACAGTTCTACTGCCAGATTCTAAATCTCCCTGGCGTCTCTGCCATGTTTACGGAGCACACACCATCATATCAGCCACGCTGGTCTCCTTGCTAGGACCGGGACCATGCAACTGCGATTCAGGTGCCAGCTCATGCATACCCTTAGCAAGAGCGTTTGGACGCTCTAACACTGCGATTTTACCCTCAAAAGAGGACAGAACATTCATTATACAATCTGTAGTGAAGAGGTAGCCGTGTTTGGTAGCCGCATAAACTGAGGCAGAACACGGCGGCTTTTGGCCATTTCGAAGTGGCGGCATACCTTAGTTTTCTCCATAAGTACTAGTCTATCATCTACGCCAACCTCCAAAGACGAGCTAGCTTCCACCTCTACTGCCACAACTGCAGCCGTTCTTTCTGATTACTCCTCAGCAGGAGCCAGGACTTTCTGCTTGGCTTTATTTACACCAAAGGGGATCATCTTTCTTACGATCGCGCTGTGCCCTCTCTTTGGATGACTCAAAAGCCGCCTTGAGTTCCGCTTAGTTCCTGCTGCTTATTCTCGGCCTCCAGAACTTGCATACGGGGATTCACAAGATGTTCTGACCTGTCTCTCATTGATGACTGGCCTCTTCGTTCAGGAGGCCCTGGCTTCAGCTGACTCTTGACTTTATCTGTCTACGTTGTAAGCTTCTCAAGTTGCCCGCGACTCCAGCTGCGGGACTGCGCCGACGCCTGACGACGCGAAGACTGCTACCCAGCCGCACCTGCCCGAGTCGCCAACCGAGAGCGTTCCCTGTACCGGGAGCGCAAGCACTCTCTGGACCGAAACCGAAGGATAAAAGTCATCCCCGCAGCTGCAGTCTCTGTTGATGATTTGCCACCCTTAGCCCCGCCGGCGTTGTCCCGAGCCACCTTCTGCTGCTTTCTTGCGCGCTTTCGACGATGCCGCCTCCGGAGCCAAACCACATACGGCTCCTGAAAGCACCCCTTGCATTCCTTGCAACCCGTAACGTGTGGGCCACCACACAACTTACACTTTGGCTCACACACTTTATGCTGAACTTCATCCGTCAGATCCCGCGTCCACGGGTCTATACGGGTCGTCACGTGTCCACGGGTAGTCAGACCCGCGTCCATATCCAAGACACTTTGATTTCTCCTCCACACTGCTAGGGCAAACGTCAGCCCGACGACCAACTTGACCGCAGGCCTAGCAAACGTCCACCTGGCGACAATAAAGGTAGCAGGGCACAAGCGCCGTTCCACACACCATCGTGTTAGGCACCTTCATACCGTCAAAGAGCACCACTACAGCCGATGTAGCCTTAATGCGCTTCACCTCTTAGACCATTGGGTTCCGACCAGTAACAACCATGTGCTTAAGCGCTTCTTCATTAATGGGCGGGTCAATGTTGCGAAGAACACCCTTACAGGTGTTCTCCGAGACCACGACATACGCCTATTAAAGCTCGCCGAAGACAAGGAGAAGAAGAAGACAAAGGGCACGTAAGAGCACGCGCGTTAGAAGCAAAATAAATAAAAAAGGTTCTTGCTGTTTGTTCGAATCGAAGGCAGTCCACGCTTGTCTCGTCTCACTTCTGCGACATGGTGCCGTGACTAGGATAGCGTTTTCTCCTTCTACCACTGGCCACGGAATACCAGGATGAAGGACAGGCTACAGAGGACGGACGAAGAGGAGGCCCAGTGCCAACCGACGGCAGTGACACGCGACATAGCTATCTGAGAGAACGGCACAGACACGGAGGACGACACAGCCACGGATGAAGATTCGCCGCTGAAATATGTAAGCGACCAGCTGTTTCCTCTAATATTCAAAATGCACAGGGAAGTAATTTAGAAGAAAAGAAAAACGCTGAGGACGCAAATAACGCACCTAGCGAGCGAAGCAGAAAATAAACTTCATGACAATGAAGAGCCTACAGCAAAATCGGTGATAGCCAGCCAGATTAGAGGCATAACCGACATGTTGAATAAAGTTGACGAAAAGATGGAACATTTCATAATGCCAGCAACAGCCAAAGCCGAGTTTGCGAGGACCACTGAGTACGAGTTAAAGACGATTAGCATTCTGCATAACATCAATGCCTACCTTTGTCGACAAGAACGGCGCGAGCCAGTGAGGGAACAGGTCACTTCAAACGACTATGCCAGGCAAGCGCCGGAAGCAAATGCAGTAAATCTACCAAAGGTAGAATTAATGAAACTTGATGGCGACAGGAGGAAGTGGCAGAGATTCTGGCACCAGTTTGAATCGACTGTTCACGTGTGAACAGTATTAAACGAGAATCAAAAGTTCATGACCTTCTGTCATCACTAACCGGGAGAGCGGCAGCTGCCGTGGAGAGACTTCAATATTCATACAGCAATTATGTGAAAGCTATCGACATCCTCAAGCAGCGATACGGGAAAGACGAAGCGCTTGTAGAAATGCACATGAAAAAGCTAACTAATTTGAGTAAAGTAACAAGCTGCAGCGACTATGAAAGACTGAGAAGACTGTCAGAAAAAGTACAAGTCCATACACGTGGGTTGGAATCCGTAGGCGTGAAAATCGAGTCCTATGCATAGATGCTATTACCAGTTGTGAAAAGATCTTTGCCTGCGGAGATGCACATGCAGTACCAACTGAAACAATCAGTATCGGCCGGTACGTTGTCAGATCAAGATCACAATGCAACTAAACATTATGAAGAAACTCTGAAGCACTTGATGAGTTATATAGAAGACCAAGTTGACTGCAGATAGGAATTGGTAGAAGCCAAAAAAAAAAGCCACGGCAAGAAATTTGACAGTAGGCAACAGAAAAGGGTGGTTAATTTTCAGAGCACCACGGCAATGTTTTGCATATTTTGTGAGACTAATACCCACTGTTTCGATGACTGCAGAAAGAATATGCCAGATGAAGAGAAAAAAAAATGGCAGCATATCCACGGAGTGAATGATGGGGAGTGGGGTGAAGCATTCGTCCGTCCATTCGTTTTTGCTTCCGTCCGTTCCTGCGTACGTCTGTGTAACTGTCCATGCATCCATCCACCCGTCCATGCGTGCGTCTGTTCGTGCGTCCGTTCCTGCGTTCGTCCACGCATCCGCGCCTGCGTCCGTTCATGCGTCCATCCATGCATCTGTCTGTGTGTCCATTCGTCCATCTATTCAGCACTCCAAGTACCACCATCTCGCATCTTTTCATCATATATTCTCCATATAGAAGCACCGCCATCCAGCGGACATTTCAAGGACTAAACGGGAGGTGGCACATGCAGACTTTCTTACGGCTTGCGCTTCGAGTTTACTTCCCACCTTTAACCACCTCGAGTTCATGGCATATACTAGTTCACTGTGTTCATGGCTATGCGGCCGAACGCTCGCTAAACCTTTCTAAAACCAAGGAGGTTACACCAAGCGAGTTTAACGTAGCAACCCTTTCTTGTGAGATAGTGCTCAATGTACATGTCAATAGCTGCTAATGGGGATCGCAGCGTGCGCATTACCTAAAGGCCGAATGCTCCTGTCTCTCATTCCCCCTTAGCAGCCATTAACATGTGCATTGAGCACTCTCTTTTATTGTTCAACAACGCATAGAAGAAATCTCTCAGTGGAACCACCTTGGAGGTCAAAATAGTAAGGACCGCTATTTCGGGTATGTGCCACTGGTGGTTACGTGCTACGAGGGACGCAAAAGCCACGCCATAAGGAGCTTCGCCCCTAAAAATGAAGCTAAAAGCGTCTCATAGATGCTTCCGTTGCACGACGCCTCACCACATTGCCATAATATGCAAAGAAAGCATAATATGCAAGATATGCCGGAAAATGCACGCAACGTCTATGTGCCGGGGAAAAAAAACTCAGAGCGAAGTGCATTGAGGCCATTTAAGGTAAAAATGAAAATCAGGAACAGCAAATGTTAACCTGCCAGTATACAAATATATCATCAAGCATTTTTCTGGAGACTGCAATGGCAATAGCAGATGGTAGAAACAATTTGTGCTATTGTTGGGTTCTGTTGGGCCCCGGTAGCCAAAGAACATTCATCCTTAAGAGCTTGTCAAAAAAGCTTGGTTGCCCGGTCAAAGGAAGAGAAAGACTGGCATTAGTCTTTTTCGCAGGAGGACAACAGGAAAATACTATGCATTCAGTTGAAGTCAAACTTGGAAGCGCTTATAGTGGCGAAGAGGTTTTGTTGGAAGCACTCCAGGTTGATGTTATATCAAAAGAAAGAATACCATTCCTGCCAGTTTCACTGAAAAAGAAGTATGAAGACGACGGAGTAAAGTTGGCTGACGGTTTATGTATAAGCACAGACTGCTGAGAAATCGGAATCCTTGTTGGATCAGACCAGTACTGGCAAAGTATGACTGGAGGCATCAGAGAACTAGAAAAGAAGCGGACAGCAACAGAGACCATATTCGGTGGGACGGTGCAGGGCAAAACTAAGTTAGCCACAACGTTAATGAAACGGTCAACCATTATGGTACTCCACAGAGAAGTGAACAAGTCCGACATAGAGAGAGAGCTAAGCCATTTCTGTGACATTGAAACCATCGACATAAAGGGCACTGAGCAAGACACAAAGAAAGAAGAGAGCGTGATGGAGTATTTTAGCAAGAACTAAAGTGTGAAGAGAAAAAATACTCAGTACGACTTCCATGGAAAAAACACCGTGGAGATTGATGAAAACAAAAGTGTCGCTTTGACCAGATTGAAGGAACTCACTCGAAGGTTACGGAAAGATGAAAGTGTATTGCGACGTTACGACAATGCCATCAAAAAGTACTTGACTAGCGGAGTGGCAGAAGTGGCCCAGGAACAAAGGAAATCAATGACACACTCCTACTGCATGCCGCATCAAGCCATCATGAAGGAATATAGTCAAACAACAAAGATAAGAATAGGATTTGATACGTAATCATCGTCCACAAAAGGGCCATCTTTCAATGAAAACCTCGAAACTTGACCAAATCTCCATTGTGATCTCGTTCACATGCTGATAAACTTTTGACACCATCGCATTGCAATGACAGCTGATATTGAGAAGACATTCTTGCAGATTTCGATACACGAAGAGGACAGAGACGTGCGGCGTTTTCTTTGGTGGGGTAGAACTTCAATTGTAAGTGATGCGAAGATCGTAACATGCAGCATGTCAAGAGTTACGTTTGGCACTGCCCCCAGTACTTTCTTGCTCGCAGCAACAGTACAGCACCACCTCATCAAGTTGGAGGAGAAATTTCCTGAGACTATTAAACAGCTGAGGAGAAGCGTCTACGTCGACAACATAATAATGATAGCCGAATCACCCAAGGAAGCGGAAAACCTTTACTGGGAGTCAAAGGAGATTTTTGAAGAGGAGTCGATGACTCTCAGAAAGTTCAACACAGATGAGCCTGGATTACAACAAACATGAAGAAATAGGAAAACGCAGGCTTCGTTGCTTCCACCGAAATAAAGGTCCTTGGCATCAGGTGGAACTTCAAGGAAGATAGGCTGTACCTACCATCGTTTGACATAAAAATACATAGATACCAGTGGTGCGCTAAAGAAGCGCCCAATGTTACAGTTCACTGCAAGAGTATCCGATCCTCTGTGACTCTTTCATCCATTCATGGTAACAGCCAAGCGAGAAATACAAAACATGTGGAGGAAAGGGATGTCTTGGGACGACTCACTGCCAGATGATGAAACGGAGACTTGGAGGAGATGGATTAAAGAGCTGGAATCGATTCAAGAGTTAAGTGTACCACGATGGTTAGACGTAAGACAAAGGACGAAGCCTATTCACTCGGAACTTCACTTTTTTTACGATGCAAGTGCATATGCATACGGAACAGTGGCCTAATTGATATATCACTACGAGAAGAAAAAGTAGGCCGCAATACTAATTGCAAAAGAAAGAATATCACCAATGAAACAAATCTCGTTACCACGACTTCAGTTGATGGCTGCGTTGCTGTCGGCACGCATTTCTTAATACATCAGAAGCGAATTTGTAAGGAATATAAATTATAAATGCTACAAGATACTGGACGTACTCCACCATTGTTCCTAATTGGCTACATGGAAAGAAAAAACGAGACACACTTGTAGAGAATAGGGTAAAAGAGATAAAAGAGAAAACGAAGTTATCAGAGTGGAAATGTATTGCGAGAACCCAGCTGATCTCATGACCAGAAGTGTAAGCGTAAAGGCTTTGATACAGTTGGACATATGGTGGCAAGTGGTTTGTTACGGTAAACAAGACCACAGGGCAGACAGAAGAAGACACTGAGAGTAGTGAATGTTTTGCAACTAACACATCCATGTCAATTCTGGTCATGATCGACGCGGGAAAGTATGGAACCTACATAAGATCGCTCAGAGTAACAGCTTGGGTTTTCAGATAAATACGGATTATAATGAAGATGCGGGTAATCGGTGATCTGAGTTTTGAGAAACTAAAGAATGCAGAGACGGCAACAATCAAATTGGAACAACGAAATATACGGCAACATATTACACTCAACAAGAGCAACATGACCAGGACAAAAAGAATGTTTCTTTGTGGTAGGGGAGTCTTTAATGATGAACAAGGACTAATAAGGCACAAGGGTAGTCTGTCTCAAAGTGGACTGACATACAACTAAAAACATCCAATTGGGCTACCAAAGTGGACGGTTGCTACAAAGCTGCTAGTACGACAAGGGCATCAACTCGCGTTGCATGGAGTCACTGCAACACTGTCACAGCTTAGAACAAAATATTGGATAATCCAAGAAAGGCAGCTGGTGAAGAAGATTATTCATTTAAAGTGCCAACGATTTGACGCTACACCAATTGAGACACATCACCCCTGCCTGCTGACACAGTAAACCACCGACAACCATTTGAAGTGACTGGTGTAGATTTTACAGGCCCGATGCATATAAAAGACTCCGTGAAAGGCATGAGAAAACTGTACATCGCAGTATTCGTGTATGCAACAAGAGCTGTACATTTCGAAGTTATCGACAACTGTAAAACAGAAGCATCCTTACATGCATTCAGAAGATTTACAGTGAGAAGAGGCTTATGCCACACAATATATAGTGACGACGCAAGTACAATCGAGACAACCCACAGAAACATCAATCGTATGCTGAAGGAGCTAAAGAAGAAGTCTCTAAAAGAGGTAACCAAGGAAATAAAATAAAGTGGAACTTTATCGCCGAACAAGCGTCTTGATGGGGAGGCTTCATGAAAGGACGATACGAAGCATGAAATCGTCAATGAGGAAAGTCATCGGAAAGAGACTGCTAACCAGAGAAGAGATGGAGACAATAACTACTGAAGTTGAAGCGGTGCTTAACAACAGGCCGTTAACTTATGTATACAGCGAACCCGGTGAGCCACTACCTATTGTGCGAGCTGACATATAGGTGGAAAATACCGACCTTCAGGCAATGACGAAGATAAACACGAAGTCAACATTGAAGAAATCTGGAGAAAGCGGCAGAACGTCATGAAAGATTGGTGGTAAAGATAGAACAAGGATTATCTGAAGGCATTGGGGCACAAGCTTACGCAAGTAAAAAAAAAACGAGAGTGAACCAAGGTGACGTTGTATTGCTTGGTTCACGCACTTCTAGATGCGTTTGGAACCTGGCCAAAGTCATGGAAGTTTATTCGGGAGTCGACGAGAAGATACGCTCCTGCCTTTTGAAAACCAATGGAAAACTCATTTGGAGACCTGTACCGCATATCTACCAACTTGAAGGTCAATTCCAATGAGGCAACAAAACTTCATGCAGGCCGAAAACTATTTATACTTGCCGAAAACAAGTAAAAAAAGAAGACAAAATGCATGGGAGGGCGCGCGCGTTAATAGGCAAAATAGACAAAAAGGATTCTTGCTATTCGTTCGCATCGAAGGCAGTCCACGCTTGTCTCATCTCGTTTCTGCAACAACGCAGACATCTCGAACGACCCCATCCGTGTGTAAATCTTGCAGACTCGCGCACACTTCATCGCATGGAATTCGTGTGGGGTGAAGACGACAACGATATTCTGCACCTTGTTGGGGCATACCATATCATCCTTTGTCTGATCTTCTGTAAGGCCTGCTGCCATAGATATAGCCTGAGCTAGCAGAACAATGTCCGCTTTTGCCACATTCAGCCCACCTTGTGGACTTACTATAACAATAATATTATTTATCGGGAGCCTCGACGTCCCTGAAAATCCTGCGGCCCACCTCGAGCCTCGTCGCACCGCTTCCTGTACCTTGCCAGAGCGGGCGTACGCCTGCACTCCACCATGGCGAACGCCGCCTGCTGACAATCGGTGTCTCACGTCCTTCATCCGGGAATAAAATGACACAGTCCACCCGGCATCTTCCAGGTCCCCAGGACTCGCGTCCATCCCTTCAACATCTACAGTCACTGGCAAAATTGCTATCACCTTCTTCCGTCACGAAGGTTTAGGTGGCCGCGAAGTTAGGCCTATGCCTCACTCAACGCTATACCCAGTGAAGAAGGCCTAACGCGGACCAAATGTTCAATGTTCAGGAAAATGTTCAAGAAAGCACCCACAAGAATAAAGTTGACATTACCAGAATCTGTGAATCTTGTTGCTTTGAAAAATACAATATTTTTGAGGTTGCGATGGCGAAACCGCAAGAAACAAAAGAAAAAGCAGTAGCCGACATGACCCAATCCGCACTGGCCGACGCTAGCAGCGTCTCCTCTCTATGCGCGTTATTGTTTTTCTTTTAGTTCTTAGCGAGCGAGATGCGAAACTAAGTTGCCTCCATTTAGTTAGCGTTGCTCTTCTCGCCGTTCTCGCGTCGTGCCGGTGCCAGCATTCACAACACTTATCGTATTTTTAGTGAATCGTCCTTTACAGCAGTTCCAGTGATGTGACGCTGTGTGCCGTTGTAAGGATACATGATCTCTGCCAGCATCTCCAAACGTTCACGCATAGAGGTATTCATCACCCCAAAACAGTCAGTAGAATAGAGAGAACGTCGAAATAGCCCGCCAACACTTGCGTGCCCGACCTGGCATGGGCATGTCATGCGAATGCTACGTTGCATGCGTATGCCTTGTTGATGCGTCTGCGTCGTGCGATTTCCCAGCTCCTTGTTGCTGTGATATATACCGAAGAGTGCAGGGGAGGAATTAGGCTTGCGATATCTACACAGTTCGAGTAGCAACCATTTCGACCTCACCTCCTGGCGTCATGATTTCGCGGCTTGTAATGAACCAATTAAAAATTCTTGTAATACACTCCTTTCATTGGCCACGCAACTTCTAGTGCCAAAGTGAAATTTCTCATGTGACCTAGTATAGCGCTGTTTAAGAAGTAATTGACTAACAAAACAAAAAAAAATGTGGACATCTTTTTTTTTATCTACACTCTACTTCCTCCGATTGACCCTTCACGGTTTCGCACTCGTTCTTCATTGACCTGTGGCTGCACAGAATCACTTTTTGTTCACTACGCATGCATGCCAGCAGGCGACGAGAACATCCGGAGCAGACGACGCGACACAGATGAATAAAAGCGTCGAAGGTAATCTGCCTTCCTATTGGCTAAGACTGAAAAGCACTTATAAGATGGAGCATAGGTTGCACCCCATAGACTTCAGCTAGCTCGAGTTTGCCCGGTAACATAAATACAAGTCTACAACTGTACCTGAAATAAAAATTTGAAACTCAATAGCGCTCACGAGCCACTTATTTTAAATAGGCATTTATAGGCACTTAGAAACACTATAAAAGCCCTCTAATGTCATGTATCAAAGAAGCACGGTGTACTATAGAAACGCGAGAAACGAAGTAAGCATTTGCCCATAGGCCGGTCTATAATAATAACTAACGCTTGTTCTATATTTTCTCTTATGTTAGGTAATATATAAACGTTAGCATTCGCGGACTACATTCAGAGGCGTAGTAAAAAAGGGCGTGTGTCAGCTTTGTAGCATTGGCTGGGCTGCCACAGAACGTTGTCGCGATATATAGTGGTGACACCTTGTTTACTTTATGCGTAGTTAAATTCTCAGTGTTTGCGTTGGATAATCTCCTAACCAATGTTTTTAGAACCAATTCAAGAAACGTTGCTCGCCACTGCAGCGAACCATACTCGCAACCACGCACGGCGACGACAGTGCTACCTCCAAGCGTGAAACCGCGATGAGATAGGTCATTCATTTCAAAAAAATGTCGTGTGAACTTAGTGTAAGCAATTTTCCTCAAATATTTAGGAAGCTAATTTCGTAAGAAATTAAAAGTTTGTTCCTTCAAGATGAAGTATCTCATTTCACCCAAGTTGTTGTCGGGTAGTTTAAGAATCATTCAAACAGCTTCAAGTATTTTTGTCTAAAATCAGTGACGATAAGACGGTCGTAAATCATGCAATAGGCTGTTTAATCACGCAGTCTTCGTGACGGCTATGTACAATGTGAAGTTATGCTCATGGGCATCCACTTTACGTGATTTCGGGCCCCCTCGGGACGGCTTTAAGCTCTCCCATAGTGGAGTACAAAGTACTTTTAATCGTTAACCAGACATTCAACCGGCATTTTTGTGACGCCGCGTATACAACTTGAAGTAATCAAAATTGTTAACCACTCTTTCTAAACACACAGATCCTCAAACGACCAAGGGACGACTCTCAGCTCTCCCATAGAAAGGTACCGAGAACTCTAAATCGTTCACCACTTTTTCTAAACACACACATGAATGGAACAGCTCTATGCTCTCCCGTAATAGAATGCCAATTACTTTGAATCATCAACCCCATTTTCTAAACACACATCAAATAGTAGAGTACCTAGTACTCAACATCGTCAACAACTTTTTTTCAACACACAGTGTATGGGACAGCTTTGTGCTCTCCCATAATATAGTATCAAGTACTCAAAATCGTTAACCACTTTTTTCAAAACACGTACGCTATTCTTTTCTGTTGCTGATGTTTTCAGCTTTAGGGACCGCTCACTGCTCTCACCCAGTCCCGGTTGCGTACGACGTTCTCGAAATCGTTAACCACCTCTCCTACACACAGGTTAGAATCCAAAGAACGCCATGACGGCTTTATGTTCTCCCATAGTACCTCGTACTCTAAACCTTCACCACGTTTACTGAACACAATTGAGTGCCCAGTACGCTAGATTGTTAAACACTTTCTCCAAACACACATCATGGCATGTCGACAGCAGTCTCAGACGGCTTGGTGCTCTTTCCCATAGAAGAGTACAAAGTGCTCTAAATCGTTAACAGTTTTCCTGAGCCTCCTCACCAGGACGTATTATGGCTCTTCTATATATTTATTCATTTATTTATTCATTAAACAATACTGCTAATCTCAACAGAGAATATAGCAGGGAGGGCATATGAAAACATATTTGTTTACACGAAATATACTCGTTAAAATTACAGAAATGAGAATTACAAAAAGGCATACGATTATTAAATATACATTCTCATAATAAAAAAAAAACATTCAAACAAGTTTAGTAACATCAGGAACATGGACTAGAGTTCTACTAAAAGTAAATGAAAAAAGGATAAGGTATGCATTTGTAAGATGGCATAAGTCAACAAGTACGCAATATTATTGAGCAAATTATTTGTAACAATAAGCTGATGAAAGAACATGTCACCAAAATATGCGATTATATAAAACAAAAACTCTATAATAACATAATATAGAATCATCGCTTATTTGATTTATTGATGCTGTAATGCCGTTATTGCAATTTGTGAAGTGATCAGTTTGCTTTCAATACCAGCTATAAGTAAGCCTATGGATTATTCAGTGGTTAGAATAGGTCTCCGTCACTTTCAATCTTCCATGGTTTGAGAAAAAAAATGATTATCTGAAGCAATTATGTGGACCTATTTGGTCGTCCATGGACGTTACAATACACCAAATTTGATATAAGTAAAGCTAGCGAAATGGCTGCGAGCGCATAACAAAGGCCCCATATACTACAGTGTGACGTTGACTCGCGTGAACTCTGAGCACAGTGAAGCTACGTTACCAAAACGCGTACACTCTATAATCTGACGCTAGGCGCGGCCGGCGTCCGTAGACCCAGCCCGACGGCAAGCAGCGCTAAAAGCGACATGCTGCATTTCACGCCAGTGCATTACCCAGACAGCATTGCGTTTGCCTCTTTTCGTGACGAAGGGACGCCGGGATGCGCTGAAACGCGCATACATCAAAGCAACGCTGTTCGGGATGTGCATGCGAGTATGCGGCAGGACCGGCGCCTAATGTGGCAACCCCAACGTAACGCGACGAAACGAACACTGGCCTGCACGCACGCCAGGTCACATCAAATTGTATTGCCGCCTTGACTGTGGCATGCAATCATGTTCTCACATGACACGCACATCATAATTATCATGTTTTTACCAGTCACAAACCTCCGTCATCCTCTGACGTCGCGTAATACCAAATTTGGCATATGTGAAGCTAGCGAAACGGCTGCGTGCGCATCATGAGTGTGGCATGTAGCCATGTTGTTACAAGACGCGCATGTCGTGATTATCATGTTTCGATGTCACATTTACCTATGTCGTCCATTGGCGTCACGTAATACCGAATTTGGTAAAATTGAAGCTAGCGAAATAGCCGCTAACGCATCATGAGCGTAGCATGTAGTCGTGTTGTTACATGACACGCATATCATGATTATCATGTTTGCACCAGTTCCGTACCTTTGTCATCCATTTACGTATCGTAATACCAAATTTGGTATATGTGGCCCTTGCGAAACGGCCGTGAGAGCACCATGAGCGTGACATGTAGTCATGTTACATGACACGCATGTCATAATTTTTATGTTAGGGTCTGTCGCTTGTGTTCGCTATGCAATCATGTCATAACATACCAGTTTTTAAACATGTCATATGAACGAACTTACCGAAAGAGCAGCAAGACCATGAAATGTAAATCACGACATTCATAACATACATATCACATATTTCATGTTATGACTAGTCACTTGTGGTCGCCATACAGTGATGTCATGCCATACCGAGTTTGGTATTGATACCATTATCCAAACGGCCAGGAGAGCTAAATGTCGTAGGTGGCTAGATAGATAGATAGATAGATAGATAGATAGATAGATAGATAGATAGATAGATAGATAGATAGATAGATAGATAGATAGATAGATAGATAGATAGATAGATAGATAGATAGATAGATAGACAGACAGACAGACAGACAGACAGACAGACAGACAGACAGACAGACAGACAGACAGACAGACAGATAGACAGATAGACAGATAGACAGATAGATATATAGATAGATAGATAGATAATAGATAGATAGATAGATAGATAGATAGATAGATAGATAGATAGATAGATAGATAGATAGATAGATAGATAGATAGATAGATAGAAGTCGTCGAAGTTGGCCAAGAAGTATGCTTCGCATTTAAAAGTGGTAAATGATTTAGATTACTAGAAAGTTGGTACTCTACTAAGGGAGAGCACAAGGCCGTCCCGTGGACTTCACATTTTATGGGGCGTTAAGGGCTAGGACATACAACAAAGGCATGTCATGTGTGCTTAAGAGAGTTTTATTTCCGAAAGAAACGTACATGCACAGAAGACATTCATCTGTTGTACTTTAAGTTCTCAAGACATTCCTGATATATATTCATATACATTCAAATGATCAATGGGAACTTTTTGTACCTACAAACACAAATTCTAATGTGCACAATGAAAACTACGCGCAGGGGTACGCACACTTCATGAAGAGGAACAAAAAACAACAATAAAAAATAAAATAATCTAATTAGATTGAGAAAAGTTTTATTTCCTTCAAACATGAGTCAACAAATTCACTATTGCTTGCTGGGATTGCGCATACATGTGACGGCGGATGATTTAGCACATACTAACCGAATATACATGTTGATAATCTATGACACTCTAACCCATAAAACAGAAGAGCTTTCTGTACAACTTAACGGTCATAACTGGAAGAATGTTTACGGGGAAACTTTCTTAATGGCCTACACGTACGGCCAGTCTCAGCTACATTGAACACATCAATATACTTTACAGTCGGAGAATGTGACGGAGAGTTTGACTTTGTCCCCTCCAAGAAAGGGCAAGCCAGTATTTCAGGAGGTCTGTACGTAAGTTGCTAGCTAAGACTGCAAAAAACATATAAGCGTCTCTCTAAACTGGGATGATAGCGGCTACTGTAGGTGCAGGCATTGCCGTCGGGCGACCGCCCTGTAGCGATTACCCCAAAGAATAAACTCGCCCACGGCGATCACTAATCGGCCAAACCTGTTCCGGGGGCATCGGTCTCTCGTGTAGTAGCAACAAGTGTGTTTAGCAAACGTGTGTAACGCTTTCGAGTACTTCGTACTCAACTATAGGAGCCGTCCCACAAACTAGCAGCAAACGTTTGTTTACAAAAGTATTTAACGATTAAGAGCACTTAGTACTCTACAATTGGAGAGCACAAAGCCGTCCCTTGGACTTTACACTTGATGGGACCGTATCGATCTACGCGATTGCAATCGCGAATAATCCCAGACTTTTTAAACTTTTAGAAACCACGGCGCATGATCGTTCGCATATTTCAGATCATTGGTTTCTTTATACAGACACATGCTGGTGCACCTGAGTTTCCGTCAAAAAGCCTTGATTTCTTGCGCAATTTACGCAAAAATTTCGACATCTGTCTCTGCAAAACGTAATGTTTGAAACACAAGTGACGAACCGTTAAATAATACTCTGCGTAGTGTTTGTGTGATCACCACGAAAACCACGTAGCACGACTCTCTCGCCCAGATGAATGGCAGGTGAGCCGCAGTATTGGGGGCGACGCTTGTATTTATTCTTAGGCTGTATGCAACTAAGCTTGCTACAGACTTTTTTCTTGGCTATGAAGCTAAGGCTACAGATTCAAGTTACCCGTCTGCTACCGCTTGGTAATAGGAATATTTAGCTGACAGTATTATATGTGAAGCATTTCTTAGCGAACTTCGGTAACATTAAGCGTATCTATATATCTCTCTATCTAGCCGCCTACGACTTTTAGCTATCCTGGCCGTTTAGATAATAGCATCGATACCAAACTTGGTATAGCATAACATGACTGTAAGAAGAACTTATTTGTATAGTCATGACATACAAATCATGGCATGTATGTCATGAATGTCATGATTTACATTTCATAGTCCTGCAGCTCTTGCGGTGGTTTCGTTCACGTGGCACGTTGCAAAACTGGTATGGTATGACATGATTGCATGGCGAACACAAGCGACAGACCCTAACAGGAAAATCATGACATGCGCGTCATGTAACAACATGACTACATGCCACGCTCGTCATGCGCTCCCGGCCGTTTCGCTAGCTTCACATATTCCAAATTTGGTATTACGTGACGTCAATGGATGACGAAGGTAAGTGTGTGGTGCAAACAAAATAATCATAAGATGCGTGTCATGCGAGAACATAACATTATGCCACTGTCAAGGCGCCAATACATTTTGACGTGACGCCGTGCGTGTGCTCGCCGGCGTTCATTTCGTCGCGTCACACCGGCGTTGCGACGCCAGGCGCCGGTTTTGCCATATACTCGCATGCGTGTGCTGCGCTGCGTTTCTTTGACGCATTCGCGTTTCAGCGCGTCCAGCGTCCCTCCGTCACGAAGGGAGGAGACGCAGGGTTGTCTGGATTTCGCGCCGGTGAATTTCGCGCCGGTTGCCGTCGGGCCACACCGACGGACGCTGGTCACACCGGTCGCGCCTTGGGAGTGGCTTATACCTGCTGCATAGTCACGTGAACAAGATCACGGGTGTAAGTATAATTGCGTGCATGGCGTAAACAGATTTCGGAGTGCTGGATCTGTGAACAGGCTAAGCCCCAAATATTAAGAAAAAACTAAAACATATAATCCGCCAAAACTCCTAGCAATTCCAAATCTCTGTGAAACCCACAATTTATTTATTTATTTATTTATTTATTTATTTCAGGTACCCTCATGGTCCAGAGGGCATTGTTGAGGGGAGTGGTACAGGATCAGGATGTTGAAAGGTGTTCACATTGTACATACATTGCACACATATGAGCAAACATACAAAAGCACTGAACATACAAGTATCCAGCGGTGCGTAAAAGCATACAAAAACTTAACAGAAATCTACACAGGTATTGCCTCTAGCATGAAAAGATAACAAAACTAACATTGACAACTGCATGCATATGACACAGTATAAGGTAAATAAACACTGGAAAAAAAGTTCAAGCTACACAGAAGTAAAGTAATCAGACACTTTTTTCCTAAACTGGTCAATATTGTTAGTAAGCACTAGGGATGGTGGCAGGCGATTCCACTCTGATGTAGTTCTAGGAATAAACGAATTTGAATATGATACAGTGCGACATTTCGGGATACCAACTTTGCAAGAATCATCTATGCGCAATGAAACATGAGCAGGGGGTAAGATAAGAGCAGTTTTAAGGGTGGCGTTCAATTTATAGATTTTAAAGAAAAGGCACATGCGCGATATCTTTCTGCGCAGTGCGAGTGGTTCAAGAGACAGAGTTGCTTTCATTTGCGTTACGCTTGATAAACGGCCGTAATCGTGAAGGATGAAACGCGATGCTCTGTTTTGGGTTGCTTCAAGTGCATTTATTAGTGAATTATTGCATGGATCCCATACTGAAGACGCGTATTCAAGTTTAGATCGAACAAGTGACTTGTACAATAACAGTTTAACAGATGCGGGGGCTCGAAAAAAATGTCGCCGAGTAAAACCAAGCGTCCGGTTAGCATTTAAGATAATAGAGGAGACATGCATATTCCAACTCCGGTCTGCTGCTAAAATAACCCCGAGGTTAGGACGACACTGGTAGCAATGGGGAGCTGCTTATACTGTAAGAGGAAGGGTTTAATTTACGTTGGCGTGAGAACCGCATTACTTTACATTTATTAATATTAAGTGTCATATGCCAAGTCGAGCACCAATTATTGATAGCGTCAAGGTCCTGTTGAAGCAAAGAAACGTCAGTAGCATTTTTTATTTCGCGATAAATAACACAGTCATCGGCAAAAAGTTTCACAGAAGAAGTCAGATTGCTAGGCAGATCAATAATATATATAAGAAAAAGCAGTGGACCTAAAACTGAGCCTTGTGGGACGCCTGGAGTGACAGGTAGAGTTGAAGAGTTAAAACCATTAACATGAACAAATTTAGAGCGATCTGTTAGAAAACATTTAATCCACATAAGAACGTTAGGGTAGATATTCAGTTGGCTTAGTTTGTGAAGAAGCAGGCTGTGGGGAACTTTATCGAATGCCTTACAAAAGTCTATGATTATGCAATCAGCCGCGGAACGATTATCAAGTACAGAATGAAGGTTGTTTGTGAAGGCTACCAACTGCGTTTCACACGAAAATAATTTACTAAAGCCATGTTGCTCAGGTGAAAAAAATGAGAATGATTCAAGAAATTTTGCCAAGAGGGAAGCGATGACGTGTTCAAATATTTTACAAGAAATACTCGTTAACGAAATGGGGCGATCGTTCGAAGCAGAATGTTTGTCACAAGATTTATGGAGTGGAATCACTTTACCTATTTTCCAGTCATCTGGAATCTCCCCTGACTGAAGAGACTGATTAAATATTTTGGACAATATTATAGCATAATAAATCGAGGTGTTTTTGAGCACTTTAGTATTAATGTCATCGGGACCACAACTAGAATATAATTTTAGGCTCTCAATAATGCGTACAATGCCATCAAAATCAAAATGAACAGGGTCCATGGGGAAATCATAATGAGTGTGACAGGCAGGGAGTGACGAGTTAGTACAACTGGAAAATGCTTTTGCAAACGTGTCATTCAGAGCGGCGGCGCAATCAGCATTGCTAATTCGGTTTGACTGCAAATCAATAAGAGAAATTGTCGAATAATCTGTATCCTTAATCAGACTACAGAATTTTTTAGGGTTTACGGAAAGAAGTTCAGGTAATTTAACACTCATAAACGTATGTTTTGCTTGCTTTAAAGCTTTCTTATATGTACATATGACATCCTTAAGTGCTGACCAGTGCTCCGATTTTCGAGACCGCTTTGCTCTGATGAAGAAACGCCTTTTTTTGTTAGCAAGGCGTTTTAATGCACGGCTTAACCATGGAAACTGACGGTTAGTGGTAATGACCTTTTGGGGAATATGATGTTTAATTAAATTGTGAATTGTACTTTTAAACAGGTGCCAGTTTTCAGAGACCGATCTCTCATCGAAACCAACAAGAAACTCATCCAGAAAAATCTTCAGCCCATCATTAATGGCCGAAAAAATAGCCTTTCCGTAATCGTAAATAACCTTAGGGTTATTATGGGACAAACGAGTTGGGACATTCAACATTACGTGTATTATGGAGTGATCGCTAATTTTCGGTAAATAGCTGATGTCGGTGACAAGATCGGGAGCTGTTGTTAACAATAGGTAAAGTGTGTTAGACGTGGAATCAGTTATTCTTGTTGGCTCAGTGATAACCTGAGTCAAAGAAAACGTTGAACAGAGTGATACAAAATTTGATGATTCGCATGTTTTTTCACTTGAGATAGCGGGTGACTGCCAGTTAACATCGGGAAAATTGAAGTCACCGAAAAAAGTACCTTCTGATTAAAAATCTTTGTGTGAATGGTGTTAAGAGTGTTGTGAAGATCATTACAAAAGCCTAGTGGCATAGACGGCGGACGATTGATGATTGATTGATATGTGGGGTTTAACGTCCCAAAACCACTACATGATTATGAGAGACGCCGTAGTGGAGGGCTCCGGAAATTTAGACCACCTGGGGTTCTTTAACGTGCACCCAAATCTGAGCACACGGGCCTACAACATTTCCGCCTCCATCGGAAATGCAGCCGCCGCAGCCGGGATTCGAAGCCGCGCCCTGCGGGTCAGCAGCCGAGTACCTTAGCCACTAGACCACCGCGGCGGGGCACGGCGGACGATAACATACACAGAGTAGAAACTTCATGAAGTTAACTGATATTTGGACGCAAGTGAACTCAAGATTTGTAGTGACATTGACTAGTGAGCAGTCAAAATTGTGGTTAACAGCAACTAAGACACCACCGCCACGCTTTGAGGAGCGATCGCATCGGAAAATATTGTAGCACTTTTGAGCAGAAAATATTTCACTGTCCCGTACATATTCGTTCAACCAAGTCTCAGTTAATACAATAATGTCAGCGGCAGTAGTGTCAGCAGCACAAGAAATAGAATCGTGGTTACGGACTACACTTCGTATGTTAGTGAAAAGAACTGAAATGTTACTTGGCACCCGCGGCACGTTATGTGGACGGATGGTGAGCTATTCTCTGGATGCATGTGGAAAGAGAGTTGAATGCGGAGCTTTAGAGGCACTGGGGTTTCTGCATTTTTCCTTTACTTCACCGCTTACCTCGCTATACTCATAACACTTATTGTTTAAAGCGAGTTTGTTATGGCGGAGTTTGAATTTTTCGTCTGGCGCTGAGCGTTTCGCAAAGTCTACTAGAATTTTACGGGCATGTCGGGTAGCTGGCGAGAAGTCTTCACTAATTGTGATGTCTGATCCTTTAAGTTTGGTTTTTGCGCTGAGTACTTTTTCTTTTGTTTTGTAATTTGCAAACTTTACTATTATTGGTCGAGCTTTGTCGCGATGCAGTGTGCCAAATCTATGCGCACGCGCGATATCGCTATCGACAAGATTAATCGACATTTGGTCAAGTACAATCTTCTTGACCTCCTTTTCCGAGTCCGCCCATGTTTCCGAGGGGTTATCAGGCTCATTAAAAAATAAAAGGTGATCCCTTCTCACTCTATCTTCCAGGTCTGACAAACGTACTTTTAACAAAGTATTTTCGTTTTGAAGTGTGCCAATAGACTCTTCTACTGTAGTTATGTCTTCAGCATGCTCTTCCAGAACTTCAAACCTGTTTTCCATGGAGCTTAACTTTTCAGATATGCTTGTGACCCTCGCGTTCAGTTCAGCGTGTTTTGACGTTAGGCTTCCGATGGAATCGAGTATGCGCGCCTGACAATTCTCGATCAGCTTTGAACGGGCTGTGAGGTCCCTCAGCATTGGTATAACAACATCGGTCGTAGGCTCCGGTGGTACTTCGGACACCTGCGTGCCACCCTGTCGAGGTTTAGTAGGCCCCGGGTTAAGCTCCACATCCCCCGAATGTAACAGTTTCAGCACATCAAGGCACTCATTTACATTTTGTAAGAGCACTTGTGGGCATGAGAATACAACAAGAAAAGCGTTATTGGAGCGCTTAAAAGGAGCTTCACTAACCTGTAACAGGCAGAGACGAATAATATTCGTGAGCCGCATCGTAGCGTTGCTCCCATGCCCACTAAAGTGGGACGGCTGGCCCGATGCGCTTATATCAGGCGGCGTTGCGGACGTAATCGGAGATGTCCAGGTTGATCCAGGGGAAGCAACAGGGACTTGCGTCAGGGTGGTTTCCCACGGCATGTCGGAGCGTGCGTCATGTAGCGCTGGTTCGGAGATGATCGGCGTTGAGCGATAAGCGTCACCGGGAAGCCACTCGGGCAAACCGACAGCGCATGCGTCGACAACGAACGGCAGCTGTAACAGGCAGAGACGAAAAATTTTCGTGAGCCACATCGTACCGTTGCTCCCATGCCCACTCAATTTAACCGAAGTACTGTAGTATTTTGAATATTTGTTCCGTAAATACACCGCGTTTCTTACTGCTGGTTCGATCGCCATGTATACTCTCAATTTCTCCATGACAACGTTTTGTTTATAGTAACCCCTTATTTCTAGTCCCACCAGCTTTATGGTCCCACCACCTTCTGAGTATGAAACAAAATGCTTTGCTTTGGAATTGCTAGGAAAGTTGTATGGCATATAGCAGACAAACACTTACCTACAAAGAGAATTGGTTGCCAGCAGTGGCGGTCGTGTTAGGTGCAGGTTAAATGCTGAAGACTTGTGTGTTTAGATTTACGATCACATTAAGGAACTTCCCTTCGTTAAAATTTCCGTAGCTCTCCACTAAGGCGCCGCTCATAATCATATCATGGTTTCAGAAAGTAAGACCCCAAGCGTTATTATGAAAAAGCATTGTTTTTTTTGGGGGGGGGGGGGGGGGGCGCACGGATTCGATATTTGAAAAGCAGCCTGAAGGCTATGAGAGAGCAATGGGCCGAGCTAGAATTTGCGTTTCTCGCTGAACCCTATTTCCAGCTAACCTCTTTTTATTTTTGTTACATTGATCGTGCGTAAATGATCCAGTGCACGTACACCGTATCACATGCGGGACATTTCAAAGGTCAGGTGCCGAGTCTACATATCCTTCAATTGGCGTCGCTCATCGTTGACCTACTGCTTGCTGTATTTACACTTCCAGCATCATAATTGTCTGAAAACATCCTTTAATCAATACATCTATAGCTTAGATGCTTACGCAGCGGTATTTTATTACGGCACTCGCCATAAAGGTCGTCTAAAGCGCAGGCGCCTCTATGCTGTTTCCGGCCCGGCGTGACGTCATGAATTTAAAAAAAAACGCTTTGCTCACAAGATGTAATTGCTGTATGAACACATTATTAATATTTTGTCACTTATCTCTTAACTAAATTCTTGTATTATTATAATTGTTGGGGTTAGGCGTGGCAAACCAACGGTGTGATTATGTTACAGATACTAAGATATGTTTTAGTTACAGATGCTAAGATGCATTTCTCTTTGACGTGACAAAATATTTTGGAGATATGATTGCGAAAAGGTAAAAAAAAAGTATGCAGGAATACACATAAAAGAATATCAATGCAATGCTGGGATACATTTTTTGGGGGAGGGGGGAGATGATGATTTTCTCGAAAGACATGTGGCGTGATACTTGAAATAACTTTGCAGCGTGCATTGCAACTTTCAAGTAAATATTATCACCTGAATCTCTAACGAATATCAGTGAATTTGGAGAAGGCGTAGATTTATTTGACATAAAAAGCTGCTTCGTTGAGACGGTTCTTCCGCAAACAGTAATCGGGATACATCGGCTTCTGAGCGTCTGTTAGACTTCAAAACAAAATGAGTTGACTCACCTAATGGCTACCACCCCCCTCTTTTCTTCCTCTACAAAACTAAAGAAGTTTTGAGCGCTGCGCAAGTCTAAGAGATAGCAAGTTTGTCGGCAAGGACGACAATAAAATCTCCGCAATCATGCCACCAGCGGGGTCGGTGTTTTCTGGCGTGTGGAAAGCCTCCGCCATACTCCCAATGTCGTCGACCTACGGCACACCTATTTTGGGCTGAGCCAAACAAAGGTGTGCCGTCACGCAAAGGTGTTACACTTTTGTATTGCTTAGCGAAAATAGGTGTCGCTTTCTCTTTCGCAGACACGTGTGTGACATTCTGACAATAAAAAAAACAACAATAATAAGATATCGGCAACCGGCACAGTATCAGGATATGATACATCCTGATAATATTCCCTACAAATATAATTTTCAACTGTACTTCGGTGCGCAAATGCAGTTATTAGTATCTGTGAGATACTATTGCGATACTCCTGTATTGGG